>WHYT01015336.1:52387-116381 GCA_009806455.1 Tetrax tetrax
AAAAAATAAAAAAAAAAAAAAAAAAAAAAAAGTAATCAGTCATGTCTTTCTTAAAGAGCAGATAACAAAGCTTTGCTGAAACCCTTCAAAAGTTACAGTAGTGGTAAAATTCCAACACAAATGAGAACTGATTTTATTTCTACACTAAGTAAGCGTTTTATTGCCTGTCTTTGCAGATGAAGACTGTTAGTGTTGCCTTAGTTTTGTGCCTAAATGTGGGTGTGGACCCTCCTGATGTGGTGAAAACAACTCCCTGTGCCCGTCTGGAGTGCTGGATTGGTAAGTCTTGAGAACTTCCAAGCTTCGGTTAACGGTATTAGTCTTACAAATACTGAATTATAGCATATATAGTCATCGCAGTTGTGTGTTTCTTGGACTTAAAGCTGGGGTGAGCGAAAGGAAATCTGGCTTCTGCCTTCACTCTGTTTATGAGTTACTTCAGTGTCCAGCAGTAACTGCTGCCATAGGTACTCTGCTGCTTTATTCTCAAATGAGACTGCATGTGGAAGAACAAAGCTGTTAATTAGCTATTTAGCTTTCTTTTAATTGTTGTAGCTTTATAAATACCTAAGAACATCTCTGAGCAGTAACATCTTCAGAGTACTGTGATCTGCAAAAGTTTAAAATTACTCTGCAACGTACTGTAGAGACATGTTTCTGTAAAATGCATGGACTTCACTGCAGGTTGAGGTGACTGCTCTGGGATTATTTTAATTGGGATCATGAATTCAGGAGGCCTGGAATTATTCCCAAGGATGTCCTACCAGCAGTTCCAACACATGAGCTTGCTGCTTTGATGCAGTGTTGGACTAAATTCCTAGTTTTTGTGAAGAAATGAAAAGTTCCCTTGGTTTTGGAGATCATGTCTGATTATCAAGATGAGACAAATCTGAAGTAATATCAGAAGGAAATACCTTGTGTAAGAAAGCTTTCTAAGGGATTTGTTTTTATCTGGGAATTGAGAATGTTCAGTCTTCAGCAAGTAACACACGGACCACTGTCATCCTGAACTCTGGGGTTTATGAGAGGCTGCAGAAGCAAATTAATCATTGCACAAACTGGATTTCTTTAAAACCTTGCAGAACATCTCATTTCTAACCTTGCCTTGCCTGCTTTATGAATCATGGCATCTCATTTTTTTAATCTAAAAAATGCTGATGACTTTACAGCAGTTAAAAAGCCGTGAAGATGCACTAACAAATGCGTCGGCTCAATGGAGAGAGCAGCTCTGGCTTCTCACTGATACACAGGTAGAGCAAAGAGAACAAGGAGCATTGCAGAGTCATTAAAATAAAGTTATTAGTGATTATCATCAACAGAGAATTCTGAATGCTTTTTTAAATTAAATTCTTAATGTGTACATATACACAAGTACTCATTTCCACTTCTATCCAACTTTCAATTTCTGGAAAAGGTAATTGCAAAAATATCCACTGTTTTTTCTTCTCCTATACAACAGTCTCAAGAGAAGCTAATGGCATGTATTGTGGAAACATTGTCTTTTGCTCACTTTCTTGGAAATTTGGCCATCCTTTTGGTGCAATTGCTGTTATTTACAACTGAGCTGAGATCGCCAGCGCAGTCTCGGAGAAAAGCCACTTGCACTTCTCACTGCACCTTCCAGATGCACCTTAGAACATCTGAAGTGTTTTGTTTTTCTCCAGAATTCATCTTTAGCTGCCATCTGTACTACAGTGTCAGCCTGGCTCCGCCTGAGGCACGCGGAGCTTCGTGCTGTGATGATGCCGAAGGGGTCTTGGCCTGTGTCTCCGCAGGCCTTGCTAGCCTCCTGTACACTCTCAGCAGGGGAGGCTGGCAGCACACGTTGTGGCTGTGGTGACGTGAGCTGTATCTAGGAGAATAATTTATTTCCATTGTTTGGCTCTGGAATGGCACCAGTGTGCTTTGTTTTTGTATAAAGGGTGTTGTTAATAAAGCAAATTACCCTGATGGTGCCCCGGAGTCCACAAACTACATTCCTCTTTTGTCCAACTGCACGTCAAGTATTTTTAATTTCTTTTTCTGAAGTTTAGTTTGGTCCTTTTGAAGGACTCAAAAAAAACCTGATGCATTTATGCTACTTTTTGTTTCCTTTTTTAATTTGAGCAGTAGCTAATGGCATATTGACTAACAAAAGATGTTAGGAGGCAGCGTGAATACTTTTGGGGGATTACTGTTCACCATCCCAAGGGTACCGGCTCGAAGCTCGCCTTAAATCGCAGGGGGCTGTTGCAGTTCAGAGCCACAAAGACCGCGGAGGTACGCGGAGGCGTTTCCCAAAGGCGTGTCGGTGAGCGCTGGGACTGCCGGGTGCCCCTTCCGTCCTGGAGACGGCTCTGGGCAGGCTGCTGGAGCTGCAGCTGGACTGAGCCAAGGAAGGGAGACAGGCTTCTTGAGCTCTGCGCAGCCAGCCACTACTGGTTTGTTTGCTTTGGAAGGATGGAGACAGTACACTCGCTTTACCGTAAATCTTTCTACCAAAGCACACTGAAATTGAAACAATTTTAGTATTTTATTCATTTAAGAAAGTAACTAATAAATTCCTGCTTTCATCCTATATTTTGTTTCTAACAGTACTAGGTAGAATATTTGTAAAGATTTGGTTAAATGCCTTAAGAATATTTTATACTGAATTGCAAAATATTATTTCCTAGTTTTTTTGAAACTTGTTAATAGTGTCAATTATATGGCCATGGTTTTTGAATAAAGCACATAAGCCGAAATTGAATCGGTATGTATGGATGGTGGTAATTATCTAGTGATAAAATTAAGTTCTTGAAAATTACCAATGGTGCATAATCTCTGAAGCAGTAAGCAATGGAAGTTAATGAAGCAGGATTTTGCATTCATCAAGAAAAAAATGTTTGTCAACAAATATGTAGCCAATTTAAATTTGTCATTATTTACTACAGAAACCTCTTTTTTCAATATTAGAAGAAACAAATGTTATGCCTTTCCTGTCTTTCAAAATGAAATTGCATTTATTACCTTAGCCAGAGAATTATTCCAAATTTGGCAGTCTTTACTGGTGTTTAATTTGTACTACAGTGGAGAATTTGGAGATAATTTTTGAATATTGCACCTAAGTAAATTCCATGAACAATGTAATGTTTGTGAATTTGAAATTGAATGCATGAAAGGAACGTGTATTGAAATGTCATTGAATGATCTTTCTGGCAAGCAGAACACTGGAGAGTGAAAGTGCAGAAAGCTTTTGGCTTCTTTTTTCTGCAAAGTGAGGTGGTGTTCGTGCTTTGACGTAGACTTTAGTTTCCCAGGTTGTAGATCTGGACTTCACAGAAACATAATTTGGTGTAGCTAACGCTTTAAATGCATATAGAATTGGAAAGAATTCTGCCTGTTCAAGCTGAGTGATCCAGCTGTGGTCAAACATACTAATTTGTGTTGTATTTCCTAGATCCTCTGTCCATGGGTCCTCAAAAAGCTCTGGAAACCATTGGTGCAAATTTACAGAAGCAGTATGAAAACTGGCAGCCGAGAGTAAGTATTGCTGGGGCTTTCCCTCTGCAGCGGTGGGTGTGCCGCTCCTCGCGATGGCGTTCGGCGTAGGCTGAGAGCTAAGACACGTGTCTGTTATGTGGCGTGCTGGTCCTGCAGCATTTGTTGCTTCCTTCGTCCTTCAGTGTCAAACTCGTGCAAGCTAGCAAATTGATGGCTTTCTAGCCGATTCCCCTCTTGGCTAGCGCATTCTTTGATCGTGTCTGGGGTGCTCGTTTGAAGTACTGAGTCCTAAAGTGATTTTTTAAAATGTAGGTTCCTCTGACTTTATTGTGTTTTTGAGATGTTCTGAAGTTTTTCGTTCTGAGTTTATAGTTTCTTCTCTTGTAGAAATCCGTTTGGCCTCAGCTAGTTCCAAACTGTGTCCCAGCACTCACCAGTACTGTTTCTGTCCTCTGGAACAAAGGAATGTTGTGCTGTTTGGAGCTGAGGAAGGCTTTTGGTTTTGTTGTAAAACATAGTTTCAGAGCTTTGGTAACTGCTAATTCTCACTGAAGTCTAATGCATGAATACGTTTTTGGAAATGAGCGTTTTGGACAGTAGTAACACAAAGCAGGAGTGAAATAGTAGCTTGCATGTTTCAGTATTTCCTAACGTCTCACTCTCTCACGTGGGGAAAGTGTTTTGCTTCTGGGTATTTCAATGTCCATTGTTTCCTCTATCTCATTAAATAAACTACAGAAAGATCTAAAGAATGAAATTTTAAGTCTGCAGTGTTTTCCAGACAGATACACAAACCAAACTGTAGAATCATTGTCAGCGTTAGTGTTCCTCGGCATCTTCATGTCCTTGTCTCTGCGCTCTAGGATTGGGTCAAAATATTCCTCTTCAAAGTCCCTGGATTACTGACTACTAAATCATAAATTTATAATTATAAGCATGTAATGTATAACCCAAACAGAAACAGTAACTTTACTGAATGAACCTACCTGTGAAATTTTTTGTTTTTTATTGTTTTCCCTTGTGGTGCGCATACTAATCTGGCCTTCATCTTTTAAGGAGACAGTGCTTCTCCTCTTCTTTCTAGATTGGCTTCAGTAATAATAATAATGGGCGGCTTTTGTCAGCATCAGGACTATATTTGCTGTTTTTAACGCTGCTCAGTACCTTATTTAAGGTACAAATGAGCTACTGCGTCTCTGTAACGTCTGCTAGTGTGGTTTAAGAGGATGGTCTGCAGCTGGAAAAGTTACTGGTGTTCTGTTGCTCTGTGGAGGACGACTGGCTGAGAAGGCCTTTGTGCTAGCGGTGCCCTCAACATTCATTTACTTGTTTCTTTATAATTTATAAAATCAATGCAGGTGGATTGTCACGGCCGAAGTTTTGTTCGGGTCTGGAACCTGGAAGCTCTGAACGTCCCTGTTTCTACAGGGAGACAGGGAATTTAGGGTTTGGGGGTTTGTTGCCCCAAGTCTTCCCTTCCTTCGTGACGGGCTAGCACCTGCAGATAAAGGACAAGTGGCTCTGAGATTAGCTTTGCAGTAGTAAATATAAACTTTGTTTTTGCCAGACACTGCCGAGGATAATTTTCACTGAAAAAAAGAGTTGCTGGTGTGTGTTGTTAGTGAAGTAGTTTATTGTATGAGTTCAGAGTCCCTCTTCTTTCTTATTGAAACTTGATGGAAATAATAATATATTCAGAGCAATTTGAACGTAAATACAGCTCCTGCCGGTTCCTTACCCCCCTTGCCTTTGTTTGGTGCTTCCCTGCCCCCTCATTCAGGGTTGGCTGACTAGAACTGAGTTTATTATTAAGGAAAAGCTGAATGTATTACTTGAAGGAGACTTACTGTTTTTAGTGGTGAAATGTTTACATTACGAAATCTGTGGGTAATTGTTTGTGGTTTTTCTGAAGCATAACAACAAGGTTTGTTGTGCTTTTTTCTGAAGCTTCTGTAAGTATATTTATTTACGAAGGACTTGTCTTGAAACATACATGGTGTACATCTAAGACAGGAGACTTTACTTTAGCATTTCTCCTCTTGATACATTAGCAATTTCTTAAAATCCCTCTCTAGCAGTTCAGGAATTTGGAGGAAATTCAAATAGAGCCTGAAAACAAATAGGAGAGTAAAACATCCTGATGCAAAGGTGGAAACAAAGCTTTTTCTCTGCTCTTTAATGACAGAGCCTGTCTTACGGAGGAGTGAGGGACAGGCAGGTACCCGGTGTGGCCCGACCTCGTGCTGCCTTGTAGAGTTTGTATGAAACATGAGGCAATTACCGAGCTCAGATGTTTGTGTGCAAGGTGCCTGGTTCTAAACAGTAAATCACAGCCCTTTGAAACATTGCAAAGCTACACACGTACTGTTTTATTGCACTCTACAGGGCTCTTGAGTTTTCTGCAGTAATAAAGAGAAGTTGATGTGCCATCTGCAATAAAACAATAGGAACATTATTGAATTTCCTGGACCTTTCATATAAATACTAATACATCCAGTTTTGCCTGTTTCTCAGTGTTTTGGAATGGTTGAGGAATTGATGGAAAGAAGACAATTTAGGGGAAACTAGACAGTCTGAAGAAGACCAAATCATTAAAATCTCCTGAAATGGCCGGTATGACTGGGCTGTCAGCGCGGGTCCTTGTGCAAGGAAGTGCCTGGGGTGGGTTGTCCTGAACGCGCAAATGCTGCGAGCTGCTGGTGAATGGATCCTGGCAGTACAGAGGCTGTGCCCCAAGTCCTGTGACACCACTGCCAGTGCAGCCGTGGCCGTGTGGAATCGCGGGATGCTGTTCCAATCCGTGCCTCTTTCTGTTAAATCCCAATAGCTTCGGTGGAAAAGCCTTCAACAGGGTGAGCGTGAAAATTCTTCGTTTCTGCAATCTCCCCCACTCACAGCTGAGGCATATTTCCTTCCAGGTCTTATTGAGCCCCTTTCTAAATAATTGATCAGCTTGCCATTGCTTGAAGTATTTGTTCTGATTAAATTTAAGACTTTGCTTTATTGTTGTGTAGCTACGTAAATTTGTGTGCTGCGGGAGTGAAAAACACCTCAGCCATTGTTTCACCCGCACAACACTGCGGTTAAACAATAGTCAGGCATTTCATTACAATTCTCAAATGAAGATTTTGCTGGGGAAGAGAGCAGGAGATGACAAAGCTGTAGGTTTTATCTGTCTTTATGAAGAATTTTCTGAGCAAGTAAGCGTTCTTGCAGTTGAGTGCAAAGGCAATTTAGGGCAGAAGCGAAGGACAGCTCTGCTCTGGTACTGCCCTGGGCCACGCGTTTTGAGTTTCGCTGGGCAGGGAGGGGTTAAACCCGAGGGTAATCTGGAAAGCAGGCTCAATTACCGGGATAAAAGGGGTTGCTAATCAGCTGAGAATGAGAGGAGGAAAAGGCAGTGAAAGTTCAGCGCGCAGGACCCCTCGGCCCAGCCGGACCGGAGGGAGCCCCCTCCCTGGGCGGGCCGGGGTTGGAGAGCCTGGCAGGCGTGAGAGCGCTGGGCCTTTGGCCGAGACAGCACTTTATGGCCCTTTAATTGCCCTGAATAAAATAGTTTAAACTTCTACTGGAGATTCTTCGCGTTTAGGTAAGAAGTTGATCCCATTGCCATGGTATTTCTGTGCTTCTGACCATCCTTAATTCCCGTTTGCAGAACCTTGGCAGCGTGAGGTGTGACGTTGTAGTAGGTGAGTGGAGAGCACAGTTTGCCTGTGCTGGCAGTGAGTAGCAAATATTTTTCCCTGTTTGGATGCAAATTTCATTTTCTTGGCAGCATCACGTTATGCTATTCAAAAGGCAGGAATTTTCCTTAGTTTAAAAGTCAACAGACTTTGAAAATAGGAATAATAGACTGCGAATTCTGAGTGCTGCTGCAGTGAGATGGTTTATGGAGATGCAGTAGCTAGTGGGGATTTTTATGAGCAGAAGTTACTGTTACTTAAGTACCAGTTTACATCCATTTATCAGCAGCGCCTGGGACTGGTGTTCTTTGCTGTAACGTTCTGCAGAGCTGGAGCAGAGGGTTAGTGGCGAGGATGGAGGTGTTACTCAGCTTTCTGCTGCTCCTTCTCCTGTGGACTGGTTTGAGAGCGCGTGGTTTTTCTGCATCCTCTTGGCTGGAGCCCTCTGAACTGAGCTGCAGTACTAAAGAGCAGCAGTTACCCCATGTAAAATGATCGTTGTGCACGGTGTTGTACAGAATGCCTCGAGAGGAGGTCCATGTGATTGCGGGCTTCCTTCTTAGAAGGGTGCTGGACTCTTTCTTCCCCCCCCCCTTCTCATAATTGCCATCTCGTTACTTGGCTTCTGGCCTTCCCTAGACAGTGAAGTCCCCTTTGTTTCCGTCCCTGTGATACGCCTCTGAGCATGGGGCTGTGTAGCCACAGGCAGAGCTGCAGGTTGAATGCACAGTCTGCATAATTCAGGATCTGGTATGAAGCAGTCTGGAGCATATGCTTATTAAATTTGCATGAAATTATAGAATTTTTCTTTTTGTTGGCTACAGCTTTTGACCAGTTTGTTTCCTTAACTCTAAACTGACCAGAAAATTCACAGGACTTTCTTCCTTTGTCTCATCTCGCTGAGTAATTTTGCCGCTTCGGTTGTGTTTTCTGCTCATCCAAATGAATCCCGTTGGCACTCTTACACCAGGTGCTTTCTGCAGTATTGTTCTTTCTTTGACAGAAACTTTCCCAATCCTGCTGCTGGAATGTCAAAAACTGCTGTTCATAATTCTTCCTGAGTAGAGGTGAGGGCAAGAAAGCTGTCTCAGAGACACTTACATTCCTCCATTGCTCATGAAGTGCGTTCATAGCACTGGAGAAGCGGGACCTTGTCTCAGTGAAAATTAATGTTTTGAGCTTCTTAAAGTCTTCCTGAGAGTTTGTGCCATGGGGTGGTCTTTGCACAGCTAGCTGTGAGACCACTGAAAACCAGATGTTTGTGACTCCCTTGGGGGTGGTTTGGTAAGGCTTCCTCTTTCTTTCCCTCTCTTGCTTTTTTTTTTTTTTTTTTTTTTTTTTTTTTTTTTTTTTCTTCAATTGTGCTCTTGAAACACACAGGAGCTCTGGTCACGGAGGAGGGCTTGGTTGAGCCAGGTGCTGTGCAGATGAAATGAGTACAAAGAGACAGTCAAACAAAGGCAATCAATGTGATGGGGCCTTAGCGTAACGGAAGCTGAGCTCTAAACGTGCTGGTAGTTGTTAGTGATGTGCAATACAGAAATAAGCAGCAAGTGATCACGGGGAGCTTTAAAAGTGCAGTCACCGGGGGGAAGAGAATATACTGAGAGAAGCAGGTCTGGAACAGACCGGAGTATGGGGCTGTAGGTAAATCCGGATTGCATGTGAGATTACTGAAGGAAGTAAGGTTTGGAGGGTGCAAAGAGGAGGAGCAGTAGGTGAGCTGGAGGAAAGGGGATCTAGAGAGTGAATACAAACAGCGTGTTCTTCGAGCTGAAGCAGTGTGTAACTGGTACGTTCACCAGAGCTGTCACAGAGCCTTGGCAGCGTTGCTGCCAAGCAAAGCCCAGGGCTGGGGTGGAACTGCGTCCTTTTAAGCTAGACTGTTAGAGAAAGTAAAGCTTTAGTTATGGTACCCAGGAACTGAGGACCATGGACGGGTTAGAAGAAAAGGCAAGTTGTGTGCTTCGCTGTATTTCAGGTGGATTTTGGTCTGATGCCTTACTTTGGTGCGTATGGAAGTTTCAGGGAACGGGGAGAGAGCTCTGGAGAGCCTTGTGGCAATCTGGATATCCGCTGCCCATGGAAGCCAGTTGCAGTGGCACGCTGTCCAGGTGTCGGTGTCTTTCAGCCATCTCCCCACCAAAGGAGTGGGTGTTGGGCCCTGGGCTTTGGGAGGCTTGGAGAGGAGCCAGTGAAGGCGCAGAGGTGCGGAGCACTGAGCTGCTTTAGTGGGATCTTGCTGTTGTATAGAGACCTCTGCTTCAAGTTGAAGGTCAGTTCTTCTGTGGAATTTGGGATTTTTTCCATCCTCTGGTAAGTAACTTAATGGAGTGTGAGAGGTTTGTATCTCTGAGATTTAACCACAGCAAAGTCTGTAATTTGTCATCTGTGCAGTGTCCCTTTCCCCCGCTCTCCCTCCTGTCCTTTCAGGCCAGCAGCTCCAGGGCTCCTGTACTTCCCCTTGCAATAACCAACACCAGCAAAGCCAGAGAGCTTGAAATGTTACATCCCAAAGAATATTTTTCCCCTTACACCTACTTGCCTAAATAAAACAAAGTCAATTACAGTATTGATTTTTCTAATTCAAGTGCTACATTGTTGTCTCCCTTTCTTGTCTCCACTTCCTCCTTTTTTTCGCTAAGACAGTAATCTTTGCTATTTCGATTGTCTAACAGAATGAGCTGTGAGTATTTCATTACAGCTCCACCCGGATGGACATCCCTGGAGCGAAGGGGAATTAGGAAGGGTGGTGAGAATCACAGACAGGGGAAGGACTGGAGAAATCTAGAAATCTAAACTTTTAAAATGCCTTTGGGAAGGGTGGCTTGAAAGCAAATACTGGTATCTGAGAGTGCCTGCATCTGGAGCATCCCTAGTCACTGAGGGGGTGTTAGTGACGGTGTGGACACACTCAGCAGTTTTCCTTCTGTTCCTTCTGCAGTTCTCGTTTCGATGCTCCATTGCTTACATTAATGTCGCGTATTAAGAGACAGGCAGTAGCGTTTCTGAACTCATTAGTCTGGCAGATCCAGGCATGTTTTAGGTCTTTCCAGCCCATTTAATTTACGTGGTTGTACCCATTTTTTCGCTCAGTTCAAAGAGGTGGCATAATGTAGGAGGAGCGACTGCAGCAATGTTCTGTTGAAGTGGGCCTGAGGGAACGCGGAGCTGGGTACAGGCCCCCGCAGGCACGCCTGTGCCTTTTATCGTGGCGTTGACAGAAATGTTGGTTAGTTCAACTGTGGCTCTATATTCTATTTCTCCCCAAGTTGTTGGTGCCAGCAGTCTGTGTGTCCCGTTGTGCTTAGCTATGCAGGCTTTTAAATAAAGGGTTTTCCTGTTTTTTCTCGCTCAGTATCGTTGTGTGATGCCTCTTGCAGCGTGCGTGCACCAGTGAGTGACGGTCTCTGAGGAGGCACCTCATACAATACGGAGAGATTACATTTTTCTGTGGCAAGCCTTCAAGGAAACAGTGATGCTTTTCTGATCAAACGAGGCTGCTTCTCTCTCTCTTCTAGTCTGTTTCCCAACAGTTTTCTCTTAATTTCAAAGGCAGTACAGACAGGATACTTGAAGTAGATAATTTAAAGTCTGTACCTTTTTGTGCATGTTTTCTGCTGTCGATGCTGTTGTTTCCCTCATTAGATATCTCTGGGCTTTGAAATGGTTTCTGAGGTTTCATTCCTTGCATTGCTTCCTTTTGCCTAATTAATTGGTAAGTTGCCTGCTGCACATCAAAGGTGGAGCATTTCCTAAAGAATAACTAGTTAAGCATGGAAACTAATTGAACACACGACCTAATTATTGGTCTCTCTGAGAGTCATGCTTTTCCTTTTATTTCTATGGGCTTTAAAACAACAGCAAATACTAATTGCTCCTGCAAAAGAAAAACTGTAGAATCCAAAGGGGAAAATGTAAAATGGAAAAACTTGTACTTGGTCTCCCTACTGTGCATGTGTAGGAACGTGTAACAAAAAATGAAGAGGAAGAAGAAGAAAAAAAGGACATTGTGACCTTGTTTAACAAAACCAGCTTTTCCTACGAGGACTATGTTTGTTGGTTTTGATTTCCCAACAGCCCCTTGAATTTGGCAGCTATTTTGGGCTCTGCAAAACTTCACTGTATCAATCCTTCAATGTCTTGTTAAAGATCAACTGTCTTCAGCATAAACCAGCATTTTTTCCTAGGATAAAAAGAAAGTCTGTCATAGAAGAGGGGTAAGCAAGTGTAACTGCCCAAACCAGTTATTTACATTCTCATTCTGTCTGAAATACTGTCATGGTGCTATTCCCAGTTTGACTAGTAGCCATGTGCTGGTTTTGCAAAATACCCCTCTAGAAGAGCTGGTGGTTCAGCTGGAAAAGGACAAGTTGTAAGAATGGTAAGCTATGAAAGCCTCTGAATACCGAGAAAATCAGGGCCCTTTAAGCAGTGTCTGACTTGTAGGTTTCCTTTTGGTAGTTGTGAGAGTGGTGTGCAGCCCAGCCATCCCCTGCTCCACGGCTCGGCAGGGGAGGACGCAAGAGCAGCGTCTCAGTTTAAACCACCACAGAGGTGCACTGCGTTGAAGCTGCTCTGTTGTGCTGAAAAATCTGAACTGGGCCACCTATTTTCCTCTGCAGTCGGGCACTGAGCGTGGGGAGGAGGTAACGATGAACCACTGTGGAGATTTTAGCATCTTAAAGCACCGCAGAGGCTCCCTGGAGTTCTGTAGCCTGAATTGCAGCAGTGTGTCTGTCGGCACTGCTGATGTGGCTGCCTTCGCAAGGGAGTAGCTTTACCACCTGCACAGAAAAAAATCTCCTACGGCAGTGGTACCGGAAGGGTTTGGGTGTGAGCTGTGCGGGTGGAAAGCTCCCTGCTGCAGTTCTGGGGCTCCGTTTAGGTGGAATGCGTGCTTTCATTCTTTTGATAGCAAGGAAAAAAATCTGATAAAGCTTTAACACACTCTGAAAAATAAAGTGGAAACTGCAAAATTGCAGCAGTAATGTACTTAATACATTTCTCTGAAATTCCTGTGGAAAAACAAAGCACAAGAAGGAAAAAATAGTTCCAGGCATGACCTGATGTGAAGAAGTGTGTTCAGAAGCTGTAGAGACAAGTAAGCGGCATTAGGCTGTGTTGTGGACTGAGCTGCTCATGCATTGCAGATCAGCAGTGATCTGGCATTCTGGAACTAAGTCAACAAACTTGCAAAATGAGTTTAGTGGGAAAATCCTCTGGGTCTTGCAGTCTTGCTGCAATCCTTGAACACTGCAGGCAGGAGTGACCTTGAATGGAGGAGATGGGGCAAAGGGGAAGCTATTGCCAGGGTCTAGGAAGGTAAGTTTGAACCACACTAAAAGGACATTTAACTTGTAAGCAAACAAAATTTCTTCCCATTTTATTAGAAGAGTGATGCAGTAACGTGGCTGCTTAGGATGGCATATCTCTCTGGGAAGTGACAGTCTTCAAAATCACCGAACTGCTCAAGCAGCTGCTGGACGACGGTGCCTGCCTCAGCTGTGCTCTCTGGGAAGCAGACGTGCACCACTGCAGCACAGAGGCTCCAGAGCACCCTGCCCCTATTTCTGCACATTTTAAACAACTCCTCTTGAAAACACAACTTAAAATCTGGTAAAATCTCCCAGATGCACATTCAGGAAGGTCTGCGTGGCAGGGAAGCCGCTGAGGGCATCAGGCTGTCAAGAACCAGGTCCTTCTTTTACCGACTGCCTTCCCCTCCCTCGCACGCTGTCATTTGCAGAAGCAACGGGCCCCCTTCCTGAGACTCCTCTGAAATGCTTTTCCTTTGCTTTATCCCCAACATCTGAACTCCTATTAATTTTGAAATCGTTTATTTGAATGCAATCATTGGGTGGCTGTGCTTTCTCTTGCTTTGCTTTGCGTAGTCTTCTGACAGCACGATCCACTCACAGGTTTTATACCTCTGTTTTGTTTGTATCTTGTCATCGAAATGATGCCAGAGTTGGCAGATAAGCAAGATTTGTGTATTCTAGGGTATTTTCCTATGACCATTGTACTCTTATTGTCAGTTTGTCCTGAGATGTGAAGAAAGACTTGATGTTAGAAAGGCTTCTTGAAAGAGATAAGCAGCTCTGCCCGCTCAAATCTGATTAACGTTTTTCTGTAATTACCACCCAGCCTCTGTGTGACCTATTTAAAAATACCTTGTCTTTGTGTTCGTGAGAGTAGTGACTCGCTGGCGATCAGAGACAGGGAGGAGCCTTCTGCCGATCCGCGTCCGTCGCCCCGGTGCTCTCCGTCCAGGGGTACCGCTAGCTATCCGCCGGACAGGGATCCGCTCACGGCAGGCTGGGGCACGCAGACGATGCCGTGTCAGACAGCTGAAGGTTCTTCGTGAGCAGACATCAGAGTTCTGTGCAAAACTTAGAGCACTAACAGATAAAATTACTTACATTTTTAATTACATTCCTACTCATCTTTAAGGCAGAATGAGAAAAGCCTGAAACGCTTTGGTTGTTAACTCCTTTCCCAGGGATCTTAGCAAAGCGTAAACCTCTGGATGATTGTTTTTCCTTCTCCTGACTCATGAAGCTGTTTTGTTAATCTGAATATCGCTTCATTAAACAATTCCTTTCCAATAAAGGAAAACCTGAAATTACTTAATAATCATTTAGTATTGAGAAGACTAACAACTTCTCCTAGCATGAATAGAGGACAGTGGGACTGTGCACCCTGACCAGGATTCGCTTACGCGCCAGGTTGTGGTCCTGCAGCCTGACCTGTGCTCCGAGGAGTATCTAGGTTTATATTTAAGAAACAAGAAGATACAGAGCCTGAAAACTTAGAGCTCTTAAAACAGAGGTTAGAAAGAGGGAGTAGCACTAAAATGGCTCTGTTGCTTAGGAGCTACGTTATTTGACTAAGTAGGTTTTAAAGATGTGTCCTGGTGTGTACTGAAAATCCCGTTAGAGCGTTGTGTGATGTGACCCATCAAAGCCACCAGACCGTCATCGGTCTGAGGATAGAGATCTGGCATATAAGCAGCAGATTTAACTTCTACCATTCTCTCTGTTAAAAATTAAATAGTTATTGATGCAGCCATCTCAGAACTTTTCTTTTATTTGAACAGGTAGGGACAGACTCTTACTGTACAGGGTGGGCTGGTGGGTATAATTTCTGTAAATCTTGGAGCAAAGCTGTAGTGTGTAGCAGCTTGTAATTGCAGAGAAACACACCTGTCTCCTGAATCTATGCTAGCAGATATTCAAGGTTGGTAGTCTTGATTTTTTTGTCTTCCCTGTCAACATCCATTTTCATGAACAGATTGCTCAAAGATATTTTTTTGGAAGTATTACTGAATACTGAATCCACACAATGAAGATTAGGTACTTCAGAATTCCTTTCACATTGGACTTGAAAGCAAGGTCAAAGACTCTGCAGAGGAAAGGTGCAGTCACTACACTGCTGACTACAGTCAGGTGAATAAATGTTCCAGCTTAGCTCCAGTAATGCATTTTGTCCTGGACATCTAGCAAATTAAGCTGTTTAAGTCTTGGGCTGCTTGTGAATACATTAGCATGTAGGAGACAGATGGATTTTTAAATACAACCAAATATCTACCAGAGGACTTGCTTAATACTTGCTAGAGCCAGCCACCGACAGGGTGGGGTTAAAAAAACCAAACAAGTGCCTGGAGTCTGTGGATATGGTTTAGAATAATTTGTATTTGCATGCATGTCTCTAACCCAAGAGTTATTGTGGTCACATGGGCTTGGGCTGACAGGCAATTGCATTTACGATTGATTGAGAGTAGGTATAACTTGGATAACTTCTTGCATTAGGGAACTGATCTCTGGAGTTATCACCCAACACGCTCTTGCAGCTGTTTTCGCCTCTGCCCGAGTCGTGCAGTCGGACGTCCTGGTGCAGCCCAGTCCTGATCTGGCGCCTGTGTTTGCAGGCGTACGGAAAAGAGCAGCAAAGTTGCATCAGCACAAACGTGAAATTCAGAAACCTGTGAGCCTGCGGGCTTCCTGCCGAGTTGTGTGCCAGGCAGAGTTGGCCAGGTACTTTGGGGCAAACTTGTCATCCCACTGTCCTTTCCAGCCCCGCAGTGACCGGGAGTGACCACAAGGTTTGTGCTGCCTGCAGAGGAGTTGTCTTACGGAGATTTTGCCGCTGTTCTCTTTGTGTGGGGCGGATGTGTAAAACAGCTGTGTGAGTCAGTGCGTTGCTGCTGGAGAAAATGTCAGATGTCTGTTAGGGAAAGGGACCCAGATTTAGTACAAGACGTACTTTTTATTGATGTCATAAGGGTTATTTTAAACAAACACCTGTAATGGGACGGCGCAGAACACGTTGCTACATAAGTTCCAAAAACTGAGTGTATTTTTGCCTGGTTTGCTGAGGAAGCCAAGCTTTTGCAGCCCTGCGGTGTGTGGTTGTCTGGCACCCACTGTACATCCCAGCAGCTCAACACATCACGCGCAGTCTTTAAGAGCTGGGAATTCAGAATTTAAATTTGTCCTAAACGTTTTGTGACACGGGTGGGTGGAGGCAGGGGCCGGGCTGTTCCTCCCCTGGGCCGCCCAGGAGCAGGCTGCAGGCTGAGCCCGGCTCTCGCTGGACGTGAACAGCTGCGTGTGGGGAGGGAGGAGGAAACCAGAGACCCACACCGTGGCATCCTATTAGGTCATGGAAAATGCAAAAGGGAGCGGCAAAGTTGGGGAAAACTTGGCTTGATTCTACTGACTATGAAAGTATTTTTTTTTTTGTGTATATTGTTCATTTATTGTGAAATTGTGCAAAAATGAAAGCGCTCTTGTAGAGTTCTAAATTTTTCTGTTCTTTGATGCGTTTCCAAAGCCAGTGTAAATTCAGGATCCTAAATCTCTCTTTGATGCAAGAAAGAAGATGTGTTCTAGTAAGTATTGAAATAAAACAGCGGTAAATCGCAGGATTGAGATATTAATAACGGTTTTGAATGAACCAAAGAACAAAGTATTTGTTATGAATGAAAGATGTAGTTTTTCACTAAAACGGCTTCAACATCAGAAGACTTGGAAATAGGCCCACTTACTGTCACGTATAGAAAGAGAAGAAAGTGCGGGTGTAACAGCATTGTGAAGAGTCCGTAGTAATGGCGTTAACTGAAAAGAAGTTGGTGGGTGTAAAGCAACTAGTAGTGAAACTTACTGGAAACGTGAACCCTTCGTGTGCTTTGCACGGACTTGCAGCAGAAGTGGCTCAGAGAGAATTGCTGGAGATGTAGACCCTCAGCGGTCCTTGCGGAAGCTTGGTCTCCGGGAGACGTTTATCCCTTAGATTAGTTCTAGCACTGTCCCTGCCAAGAGCAGAGTGAGGGAGCAATGATGAACGGTGAGGTAGGGATTAAAGCTCTCTGGGTGGGAAACTGACCCGGACCCGCTGGGCTCTGCTGGAGAGCAGGAGCAGTGGAGCCGTGTTGGTTCTGATCCAGGACGCCGGCTGTACCCCGACCAACTGTAGCCCTGCCGCCTCCGCGCCGCTGCGAGGGAGACACGTGATCGGGATATACATAGAAGTTATTATCTCTGTTTCTGTCAGCGCTGCGGCGGGGAGTTTTTCTTTCGGCTTATCTGCTATAGATTTGTGCCATCCTAATGCAGAGTTTTTTGTTGGAAGCCTTTTCATAAGCCCTGAGAAAGGCTGATGGTTACAAGGTGTTCCCACCTGACCACTGTAAAAATCCAGCGCTCCGTGAGAGCTGGGTTCGCGTTGGGTTTGGGGGGTTTTGTTGCGCCGGTTTGTCCCCCTGTGTTACCACTGGGATGGCCACCACGCCGTGGTGCCGCCGCCGTGCGGAAAGCCTAGAGCAGCGCTGAAGGATTAGAATTGTACCTGTACCTAATTCAGACTCGGACTTGAATACCCTGGTCACTCAGTTAAAAAGCGCTTATTTCAGTTTTTCCTACCGTAACTATTTTATTCTACACTATGAAAGTCACAGGATAAGAAAGCACAAAGATATAAATTGCGTAATTTAACTTGCGTACGTCTCATTTAGCGCTGAGCATTGTGCGAAAACACTGTGAGTGTGCATTGTTGCTCCTTAATTAATCATCATTATCTAATTAAAATATAGAAAAGAACGCAGTGGGTCATAGATGAAGCTGTTTTGATTTCCTCCAAAGTTAAACTGTAGGAACTGGAGTAACGGGTACGTGCGGCAGGCTCCGGGGCGAGCAGCTCTAAAGCAGTGCGGCGGAGCAGACATCCCCGTCTCTCCACTGCGTCCCTGTTGGAAGGGCGGTGCTGCTCCGCAGGCGTCCCTGCGAGGGCCGGTCCAGCCAGGAGCACGTGCGTGTGGTGTAGGCTTCGGTTTCTCCACTCATCTCCAGAGTTTTCACCGTAATTCTTTCCTGCACGTGCACTCATTCTTGGTTTTGGGCCTTTTAATTTTCTGAATGGTTACGTTGCTCAAAACTTCTACTTAAACGTGTTAGGTGAAATAAAATAACTGTAACGCCAGCCCTCGAGTGACTGATGTTTTGCTGCAGAGCCCGGCGCCGTGGTGGTGGCAGCGTTCCGTGTCGCTGTTGGTGTGCTTCCCCGGCTGTGTGACACAGCGCAGTGATGCCATTATACGACTGAAAGTGTTTGACGTGTATATGCCTGTTGTATACATCTGAGCCAGAGTTTGTTCCAGACACTGCGAGGAACGTGCTGCGTCGAACTGGCTGCTGCCCCATAAAAGACAGAATCTGAATTAATTCAATTTTATCTTTTGTACTTTAAGGAAAACTAAATCCAGGATTTTTAATGTTCATCATTAATATGACTTCAAACACCTGCAGCTGCAGGGGTTTTTTTGTCCTTTGGGTATGAGATACTGGTCTGAGTTCTCTTACTGAGACGCTGGTGGTTCACGTGCTCTTACTTGTGACGGCTTCTGCCCTGCTGCGTGTCGCCGAGCGGCCCTCCAGTGTGCTGGTGCTGCTGGTGGTGGCTGTGGCCATCAGATTTAACTTCAGGATGGTTTGTGCTGTTGTAGTCCTGGGCACTCGCCGAGGTTCTCCTGCGTGGTGAAGCAGCGGCAGTCAGGAACTCGGGAATGCGGAATAGAGGGGTGTGCTGCTCCGGAGGACCCTGTCCTGAGCTGGGTGACTTCCTTTGTCTGTTGTAGAAACAATCTCTGCCTGGAGTTCCTGTGCTGCTTCGTTAGAAAGAGCAGAATGAAGCAGGGTGGATCGCTTCCTTCCAGGGCCAGCTTCGCAGAGGACCATTGGCATACCTTCGAGTAAGAGTTCGCAAAACTTTAACCTTTCGCAGTCAGTTTGGTCAAACTGACTACACCAGTTCTGTAACAATTCTCCTGTCATTCCAGAACATGCTGTCAGGTCTTCTCTTCCTCTTTTCCCTGCCGTGCTGCTGGCTCTGTCCTCACGGGCTGCACTAGCTACACTGGCCTGAGGAGCAGCAGCGGATTTTGAGCAGCGACCTTGATCCGTGGAGCAGTAGCGAGGCGGTCTGTGTGCGGGGCAGGAGGCTGGTGTGAAACCTGCACGGCGTCGGCCCTTGAAGCTGCTGGTTTCATTACTCTTGTTTTTTACTGACTTATTTCTTTGTAAGGCTTTATCTATTTCTGGTTTTCAAATTTGGGCATTGTTCCAAAAAAACACTCTCTTGGAATAATTAGATTGCTTTGATTCCTTTTAATTAAATCATGTTAAGTAGGCTGGCTGTGTGCATGGCAGTCCCAGGTTTAATGTTTTCTGCATTTGGAAACGGGGATTCAAATCTGATCCAAGCCACAGTGTAGCAGCTGCCTGACATCCTGTCATGTCCCACTTATGGAGGGGTTCACCTTGAACAGTGGAGTTGGATGGAAGAATAAAGCAGAAAAAAATTATAAATCATTAAAAGGAAGAACTAGGCTATGGTAGGAAAAAAAATGTTTATAACGAGAAGAGAAATGCAGCAGTCCACTGCCTTGCAGGACTTCTGGGCATCTGCCATAGGAAGGCTTTATTTAACACAGGTTTGGTGAGAAGTTGTCAGGAAGGATACGGATGTAGCTGATTCTGCACCAGGATAACTGGGATGGGACTGGATTACTTCATGAAATCCAACACCCAGCCCATTGCTCACTAATGGTTAAGCAACATCAGCAACTTAAATCGCTTACTCTGATTGCCTCCTTAGCACTCCACGTCTCTGCCTTTTATAGCACCGGCTCCTGAGGTGAGCGTCCTGGGCTCAGCGCCTGCCCGGGCTGAGCAGACCAGAGCTGCACGACGGACAGTGAGTCGGGTTCTGGGTCTCAGACGACAGCAAACGCACTTTGTCACAGAACTGCTGAGGTTCTGCGGCCCCCGCTCTTCTGAGCGTGGCGTCGGGGTATCCTGGGAGAGGGGCCTGTGACGTCGGCTTCGCCTCATTGTTCGATTTGTGTGTTGGCCCCATTCAAAGTGAAAGAAAAAGCTTCTAATTAGGTGAAGTTTCCAAAGCAGAGCTATTAATTTAAGCACAAAATCCACAGAACTGTGGGAATTGCTTTGTGCAGCCGGTGTGTACTGACGGTTCCCGGTGGGACGGAGGTTGATGAACACGGTGAATTGGTTTTTCCCCTCCAGACTCACTGCGGAGAGGTTACTGCTATCACCTGCTGATCAGTAAACACGTGGGTGGGTTTTTATCCCTCGAAAGAACCAAATTCCTCCTGACGCTTGTGCTCTATTGCTGTTTGTTCCGTGTTTGGGCCCCGGTGCCCAGCGAGGCTGGGCTGGGCGCTGAGCGGCTGTTCGGTTGTAGCTCTGCTTTTTTGCCTGCTGACGGTTTCCTCTGCCATTTTCCCAGACCTGCTAATTACAGCGGTGGTGCCAGCCCTGTGCTGCTGGCTCGTTTGGACCGCACGCACTTGTCCTGATGGAAGTGACACCAAGCTGGTGTCCATCCTGGCAGTTTTCAGCCCAGATACAGCCAGAACATTGCTCCTGTCTTGAGTAAGGACATGATGTGGCTTTGATAGGTCAGCTCTTTAGAGAATGATTTTATCATGATACGAAATTCAGAAATAATTTGGAAAGTGATTTGGAGAGAGTGTGTTGGTAGGTGATCATCATAACTGCTTCAGAGCAAAACCTTCTCACTTTGAATTTCAGCACGAAGCACGGTTAATGTTAGTGTGCACAGCAAAACCAACTAGCCAACGCACTGGGGATTTGGCCCCAGACTGATTTCTTCTCCTGTTCCGGGTGCCAGAACTCCCTTCTGGTGAATCTCCTCCTATTTTCTGTAACTTTGTCAATGCAGTGTTTTGTCAGTCCTGAAGTTTGTGGCATACTGAAAATTGAAGTTTTTTAAAAATGAACATAACTTTATTTTTAAACACGTATACAGGAAAATTGTTGGATAAACCAGTGCCTGTTTTGTAAAAGCGTAGCAACATTACATAAACAAGCAAAACTGTTAATTTTGCCTGTGGGAGTGGAATAATGAGGATAGTCTGGATCAGGCTGCCACAAGGTTATTGGTTCTGACAGGAGTTCTTCAGTGAGACACTGAGGTGATCAGAAGATCAAATTCACACCAGAATGCCAGCTGACATCACCGTCAGCAGTTTCATGCCTGTCCATCACAGTGCGCCGGTTGGGCTTTTTGACAGCTCTAATGCTGCGATTGCAATGTCGGCTGGGAGCAGCGGATACAGCTGGGCATCGTCTGCAGAGGAATCGAACTCTGGGCTGTCTTGTCTGGTAACTGCGTCAGGACGCGAAGCCTCCTTCCAAACAGCAGAAAATATCTGCCATCACCATGTGGTAGGAGGCAGGGAAGGTCAGCGTGGTCCTGAGACACAGTAACCATCTGGAACTGGTCAATAGCTCATAAAAACAGAGGGAAAACAGAACATAAAGCCGTGTTGTGTCTCTGTCATTTCGACAGAAGTTGCGGAGGTGAAGCCCAGCGGACCTTTCGCGGGTTAGGTTTGGCTCTCGCTTCCCGTTTGCACCAACCGCTGCTTGAAAGCCTCCGTCTGGAGGTGGAAGGGAAGGGATGCACCCAGCATCGCCAGGGAGGACAAATGGATAATGATGGAAGGAAATATAAGAAGGTGACAAAAGACAGCTATTCATCAGAAGGGCAGCGATGCTAAAATGCACAATGTTCTTTTGAGAACTAAAGCTATATTTAAAAAATGCTGCTTCATCCTGTGAGTGGAAAGGTAGAATTGTTGAATCAGTGAATCCTCCTGGACCACAGCTCGTCGTTGTCAGCCGTGTTAAACGTGATGTAACGTGGTGGGCAGCACTGGCAGCCCATGGGTTAGTGCGGATTTTGTGCTGTTTCTGTCTGTTCTTCCCCAAGACCTTCAGTTTCTGTGTGTGCTCTCCCGCCACAACTGATGCCCGGTACCCCAGTCGGATGGACAAGCGCTGAATGTTTCTTGTCGTTGCTGTACTGATTCTCCTGGGCTGGTTTGTTACTCAGATACCTGTTCCTTGTTGTACGTGGATGCTTGGTGTGTCGTAAACTCGCGCTGTCCGAGCAGACGGGGGGACTAAGGCTGTCCGCTTATGTACAGGCTCCCTCCTCTCCTTTTCATTCTTCGCAGCCTTGTGTTTATCAATGCACAAATGATATTTTTACAGTTTGGCTCTTTAGATCTACAAGCTTTAGTTTTAGAGTATGAATTCACCCCCATTATTTGTGAGCTGTGTTTAATATTAATGCTGAAAGGACGTGAGGAGTGTTCCAACGAGCGTGTTCTTGGGAAAAAAGCAGCTGAAAAATTACCAGCCCCTCCGGTTACAGTGTCTTGTAAAGATGCCAGCAGGCGGAACGTGATTGAAGGCGCACGTTTTTGCAAATCAGCGCCTTCATAACAACACTGAAGGGAGAGAGGAAGAGGGATGGGGGACCCATGTTAAAATTAATATAGCCTCTTATCTTTACGTAGTGCAGAAATTCCCGAGAAGGATGAGTGTGTCAGCTTGCTGGTTTGTTCTTCATATTTTTCCCCTTTTGCTTGCTTTTCTTCATTGCTGTGATCATGCAAACGATGCCATTCACTGTATCCCTCTTGCCTATTGGCTCGAGACGCTGAACATTAATTGAGCAGCATGATGGCTGTTTTTCAAGCTTCACAGAGAAGCAAACATTTTATATATTAAGTGCTTTATCCTCTCTTGCTGTGATATTGTAAGACTTTATCTATGCCTGTCACAGAAGAAAACATAAAAAGCCCAAACTTCTGAGACCTTTGTTTGGTTTATAAACAGGCTTTCAGTAGCAGATTTTTGTAGAGGTATGTATGTGATTGTCCTGCTCTTAAACTTGGTTCTTTATTTCACTACATCTGCTTTAATTTTTCTAAGCCATTATGATTCTGGGTTCCACTCTGTGGGTCTCGAGAGGAGAGGAAGAAGCAGGCTTTTATCTTTCAAAGGACAGCTGAAAGACTTTTTGTTATTATTTGGCCTTGCTTCAAAAAAAATGCACTTTTGAGTGTGACAAACTAGCTACTACATAGGCATCTTGAACTTGGCTGAGTAAAAATGGATTTGAAGTGCTGGGGTTTTTAACGGGTTTCTTTCCCAGCCGTGGCAGCGTGCTCCGGCGGAGCTGCCTGCAGAGCCGGGGAGCTGCTGTAGTGTCTGCAGCCGACGTTGTGATGATAACAGGAGATGGAACTTTTCCAAAAGCAAGGGTCGGTTGCCAGGGGCTCTCAGTCAGTTTCCTCTCTTTTTATCCAGCTCTGTGGATAGCAGATTCCTGGGCTTTTCTGTTGCGCATGGGGGTGTCTGAAAGCTGAAGCTGGTTTGGAGGCGAGGCTCTGAGGCAGTTATATCCATAACCCTTCCCTGCGCGGCGGGGCGCGGAGCGGTCTGAGCAACTTGGGGCCTGATGTTAGGAGGGAACAGGTAATTTAAAAGTATGTAAGCATTATGCTAGGTTGCTTTGATCTTTGTCCTGTTTTATCTATCACTGGATGCTGAACAAAATTGTCACCTACTTGCTGATTGCTCGTTCAGTCATTTTTCTGTTGTTGTGTGGTTTCCGTGGTCGCTTTCAGTGCCTGCCCGTAACCAGTCTGTTTTAAAGCCCGGTGCCCTTGCCCAGCAGTCTCTCTGTGCTTCTTACCCGTGAAGAGCAGACGAGAACTGGTGGAACCAGAAGTGGGGATGAGCTGCTGGGATGGAGAGATCTGCAAGGTCAAAGCAAACCCGTTACTGAAAGCGCGTGTGCCCGCAGTGCACGTAGCGTAGCTGCGAGAGGTTGGCCATCTTTCCTTTTGAAGACAAACTTTTACCATAGAATGTTTCACTGTGCCTGCTGTGTATCCTTCTAGAAAAGGCAGGACTCCAGCGAGGTTTGATGTATTTGCAGAGGAGTTGGCCAGGCTTCTTTCATACCCATATTAATAATAAAGGGGAACTAACTAGTCAGGGCTTGGGAGGAGGATGAGGCTGCTGCTGTTGTTTTTCCATGAAGGACAGCTATCTGAACGTCTCCTCTACTCCTCAGTCTGGTGGTTTTGTTCCTTTTAGGGTTTGAAGCAAGAGCTGTGTCCCTTTTCCAGATGGGAGGAGAGGAACCCGGCCCACAGTATGAGAGTGGAGGTTTACAGAATACCTGATTTCTATGATTTTCTGTACCTAGGAGGGAATTTTTTTTTTTTCAGTTGGAGAGGTACAGGGTATGAATTTGAGGATTAGAGAGTTGTGCAGGGTTGTTTTTGAGGCTGGTTAATGTCGAAAACATAGGTGAAATGGATCGGAGTTCAGAGATGCAATAAACTCGGTCAAACCTGTGTTGTTACTGTATGTGCAACCCACACACCAATAACAGACATATTTTGTTTATTCAGCTCTACAATAAATGTTTTGTGTGTTCTTTTTCCAGCATAACCAGTTTATATACTCACCTCTATCTTAACTAGGTGCCTGCATCTTAAATAGATTTGTTTTGATGCTTAAAATGATTATCTTACATTTTATGTTGCTAGGCCAGGTACAAGCAGAGTCTCGATCCTACGGTGGACGAGGTTAAGAAGCTGTGCACGTCTCTGCGTCGGAACGCCAAGGAAGAGCGGGTACTTTTCCACTACAATGGACACGGCGTCCCCAGGCCAACAGTGAATGGGGAGATCTGGGTCTTCAACAAGGTGCGTGCCTGCGCAGCAGTGCTGAACAGTTGACTCTTTCACTGTGATGTAAGTTTTTGAAGTGTTCTGTTGGAGAACTGCTGGATTTTCAGGGTTTAAAATGTGTTCACAGATATTTTGTTCCCTGCCGATAGCTGTTTGCTTTCTTTGTGTTCTTGAAGTTCTGGGAGACCAAGTAGGTTGCCCATCACCTCGCAGCGGGGCAGGAGGGTCTTCTCTCAGATGCACTAAAACTCATTCCAAAACACTGGAAAGCCAGCTACTTCCACTTCCTTCGTCTGCTTTTCCGAGGCAGCACCCCAGCTCTGCGGTGTCTGGGCAGACAGCGAGGCTCCACGATGGACTCGGCTTTGCTGCCTTGCGTCCCTGACTGATTATTAATTTCTTACCGTGAAGTTTATGCTTAAGGTGTCTACTCACCCTGAAGAGCCATTGTTCAAACTGCCTAGAGGTGCTGCAGGAGGATAACAACCCGTACGGCGAGCTCTGCTTCCGGAGCACAGCCTGCTGAGCAGCCTCTGAGTGCAATTGAATGGGTGTTGCTTCTTTTAAGACTTCTGTTACTGCTGCGTAGGCGTGGTGTGTACAGCTGTGTAGATGACACGCAGCACCCTTCGAGTGATCCCAGGTGTGCCCGAAGTGTACTTTGCTTTCCCTTTGGTTAAGCTATTTAGTGTCTATTAAGGGTAACTGATTTAGAGCGGAGTTGTAGGAAACTGAGAGATGCTGCTTGTCGCTGAAAAGTACGTTCAGCTGACACAGGACTTGCAGTCATTATAGATATGCTCCTATTTTATTTTGGGAGCTGGCTGAGCTTCTTTTCTCGTGCTTCACATGTATTATTTCTATAATTGAATGGCCGTTCAGTTTGAAAAAGCAGGGTAGAAGGGATGGGGAGAAAGTGCAAGAGGGCATCACTTTATTTTGGTGCAGCTATATTGGAGACTTGATTAGTATTCAGACCAATAACCAATTGATCTGAACACTGAATCATTCTGAAGCTGAATTTGGTGTTTAAGAACAAATAGGAGTGACCTCCTTCTTACTTAACAGCCAGTGGGTAATAAATAAGCCAGAAAGAGCGCTGAGCAGAATGTGTTACACATAGAAGAAGAGGAAATTAACTGCTCAATGAAGTTGTGTGTTGTGCCAAATGCTTTATTAAGAGCTTACTGAAGATTTGCCAGTTTGCCTGCAATGTCAGCTGGAGCAATGTGGTGTGGACGCCGCTGCTGATTAGGAGCTGAGGGAGCTCTGATTTATCTTACAGGTGGTGAGAAAAATTGTGATTGTCATGGAGGTTGATGGGGAAAGTTGAAACTTAGTAATTTTTGCCACATGTTACCAGATATTGCCTTTTTTTGAAAGAAAGAATCGGGGGTGGGACTTCTTTTAAGTAAAAGTTAAAATTTAAGAAAATACTGGGGGAGGAGGAAATTGGTAGTGTTTAGAGATCAGTCCTAAGGAATTTGGTGTCAGATCTAGGCAGAGGGCCCGATGACGCTCAGGATTATAGCCCTCTTGAAATAGGAGAGGTACTGAAATTTGACTGTGCTGACATTCTAAAATTCAGTGTAAGATGCTCGTGCATGCGCTTGCAGTCGCAGTCAGAGCGTGAAGGCAGAGCTGAAAGGGACCTTGGGGCCACCCCAGCGAGGGGCCGGAAGGGGTGAAGCAGGCCTTGCCTGGTGGCTCTGGCTGTTACAGGCTGCCCCGTGTTTGTCAAAGCAAATAAAACGTGCAGGCTTTACCCTGACGTCCCCTGGGGCCAGGATGAGCATCTTTCTCCCGCTCTCAGGAGCCTGTGGCCCTGGCCGGAGCAGCTGGCTGTTAGCAGGGTTTCGGCGCAGGTGCTGCGGGGCAGCGGGGAAACAGGAGCTGCGACGATGTCTGTTTTAATTCAAGGATGGGAGGTGACAAAGAACTTCAAGAATCTGACCAAACACTTCAATACACTTTTGTTCTCAGTCTGTATATGCTCATTTTCCCTTTTTCTTTTTCCTCCCGTAAAATCGGTGTGCAGCCGTTATGGGGCTGATGCCGTAGGTGGTGACAGAGAGGACCTCTCCGCGGCGCCCGAGCAGCCGGCACTGCCTTCCTGCGCTCCCGCGGCCCAGCCTGCGTCCCACAGACGCTGGCAGAGCTGCGGGGTTTGCGGCCTCGTGCCTTGCGGCTGCCGGAGCTTTCTGGGGTGCACATATCTGACATATGGTTTATGGTCCCTCCTGTCTTTATGTACGCTGACGTGTCCTTGAAAATTTGATTTTTGTCCAAGTTTACTGGTCTAACACAGCTCCTTGAAGTCTCTGGAATTTAGATGGCAGTTGTGATCCCAGCCGTGGCTCTGCTGCCGCTGACAGAACAGCGCCGTGTTGCTGTGGGTTCAGCGCTGCAGGAGCAGGCAGGATCCTGCGCAGCCCCGCTGTGTTTGGTGGGGACTCTTGGCAGGCTCAAATGGCAGAGCTGCTGTGGTTTGTATTTTCAGTTCAGGGTCTGGCCCTTCGTAGTGGATTTTAAATGTTTCATCCTGGTACTTCAAGAATCTCTTGTCTCCGTTTATTTGGAGGGGTTAGGGCAGAAGCCAAGGAACAAAACGTTTTGTATTTACAGAAACGGAGTTGTCAGTACTTCTCTTATTGAAGGCAGGCTTTGGTTTTAGTTTTATTGGATAATTCTGAAAGTTGCACAGAAGTTAAAGACTGTAATAAAATTACGAAGCATCTCATTAAAATAAGATGGGTTAGCTACTGATGGGCTACAGTCTTAATTATCAATCTTGATTTATTGGTGGAGTTTTCAGTGCAAGAAGTCTGATGATAAATTAAAGACAGCTGGTTTACATCCTTTATTAGTGTTGCAGAAATCTGAGATAAAATTGGCCTGTTAAATGCTGCTTGGAGGAGTTAGCTGCATTTTAGAATTTTAGTTGAGAGTTTAGTGCTTCAGACAATACCACAGCAAAATCTCTGTTGTGTGTGCTGGCACTGGGTTCAGAGTCCTCATTATCGGCTGTTGGTTGGTATTTGTATTGACTGATATGCCCGGGGTCAGTCTAGTTTTGTGATTTCAGAATTGGGAATTTTTTGTGTGTATTCTGTTATCTCATCAGTGAAAGTTCTGTTGCTTCTCTGTCTCTTTGTAACTCAAGTGTTGGGTTTTTTTCCTTCTTACAGAACTATACTCAGTATATTCCTCTGTCCATCTACGACCTGCAGACGTGGATGGGCAGCCCTTCCATTTTTGTCTATGATTGCTCTAACGCTGGCCTTATCGTCAAGTCCTTCAAGCAGTTTGCACTACAGAGGGAGCAGGAGCTGGAGGTGAGATCGCAGTCCGTTGCAAAGATTTCATTTCTGTTTGTGCCACGGGGCTCGGTTTCAGCTTGCTTTGCTATGCGCAGCTAAAAAATGTGTTTAAAATTATTTTGGAAGGCTAATAAATTTGCAAGTAATTTTGCCACTCCAATCTTTCTGGTTCAGTTTGCTATCCTATTAAACTTGGAATAATTTTTAATATTAGCACTAATTAAATGGTAATGTTAATAGAATCAATTTGTGCCCTAATGGTCTTTTCCGCTGAGATAAATGCTGAGGTGAACTAGACATATTTATTTTGGATGCAAAGTCTGGTATCTGATGTGTGTTTGGATGCAGTTAGAGTTTTGTGCTGTTGGAGGGAATGTGAAAATGCAAAACCAAAACAAAATAAACCTGATACACAGAGGGATTGTCACTGGTGGCTTCAGTTTCACATACTGCTGAAGTTCAGTGTGTTTCTGATGAAAAGCTATCTTTCGTTGCAAATGTAATTACTAATAAATTTATTGAAGTGAATCTGAAATGCAAAATGGAAGGTGAGAAGTCAGGATTCTTGGTGCAGCAGCTTGGGATTGCAAGACTCTCCACTGCCAGAAATTCCTTCTAGCTTTAGCTTATGTAGAAGGTACATTTGTTACACTCTCACAGTTCTAAGATGTTGTATTAAAAAAAAAACAAACAAACAAACAAAAGAACCAAACAGCTTCAAGGGAGAAATATTAATTAATCAACTGACTCACAAACAGACCCTTCAAGCAGATATTAAGAGTATCCCTGGCTCTATTTCCTTTCATTCTAAATTCCATTTTTCGGAGATGCTTTTGCGGTGACTCTTCCTGGCAGGTGGAAATTCCATTCTACTGGAAGAAGTCAGTCTCATAGCTTGAGATATGTAGATCGTTTCATTATTCCTTCTCTTCAACCAGTGGTAATGCCATACTCTGTAAAGATAAACGTCCCAAAGTCTGTGGCTTGGGAGGACGTGGAACTGCGCGACACAGATCTATAGTACTGGCAATAGAGGCCTCTTGAAGGTTACCATCTTTTAAAGTCAGGGTGTGGTGATCATATTTTGTTCTCCTTTTTCAAGTTTTTCTGTCGGCCTGTGACTTTCACTGTGATATTTTTTGAGCCTTTCCCTTTTGTTTATGCAGTGCACACTTCTGGACTTTGTTTTGTTTTCTCGTTCTGCACCTGAGCAGGTTAAAGATGTGCCTGACTTCACCTTCCCTTTCCCTGCTTTCTTCATGAATGTTGTTGGTTTTCCCCTTGGCTCTTGCTGGGCTCTAGAACGGCGGTGAGGTTGCTCTGGCGTGAGCAGATGCTGGCGTCTCGGGTGGTTTCTGCTGCGTGAGAGACAAAGTGCTCGGTGAACTTCGGAGGAACAGCTCCTCTCCGCAAGTCAGACCGGGCTGCAGACCAGGACGGCTGGTTACAGCGAGAGAGATGGGCACCAGGAACGATGTCAGTCTTCATTACAACAAAAATATTAAATTCCATTTGCTCTGGCTTTTTTTAAATTTTATTTTGCAAAATATGTGAGGTTATATAGGAGAACTGCTTTAGTTTCTCCTCCCTGCACAGCAGGTTAAGACTAGCAGATAATTTCATTATGAAAATACTTTCAGGCTCGTATGCCGGCTGTCAATTCTGTACCTTTAGATTTCATTAGCTGCTGGCGACTGACTGAGATAGCTGCTGCTATTAACATCAAGAGAAGACTTGGTAACAGAGGTAGGAAAGTGCGTAGAGTGCCATGCAAAGCATGGATGAGAATTCCTTTGGGAAACTGTAAATTGTTCAGATTCATGAGGAGTGAAGCAGAGCTGGAGCTGGCACTGCAGAGGGGTTGCTGGAGTGATCAAGATAATTGTTAGCCCGGCTTACCGAAAGGAGATTAGAGGAGCTTGCTGTTCTCTGAATCGGACAGAGTGAAGGCTGAGGGAAGCCATGGCTGTTTGGTTTATTTTTGAGATCCTTTTTTTTTTGGATAGCACGGAGCACTGGCCAGGTGCTGTCAGATTATACATAGTTCCACCAGAAACACACACGTTAATTACAGCATACGTACGGGAATCTCTGCGACCCCATTGTATTTGGATTTCGTTGCTCGTGGAGTGTAAAGGCTGGTACTCCTTAATGGAAAATCTAAATCCTGTTCAGCGCCCAAAGAGAGGAGGCACAAGAAGAGATGCTAACTGGGGAGTGACGGGAGAGCAGTTAACGCTTCTGTGAGACACCTGGGCAAAGAGCACGGTACAGCACCGCATGGTACAACGTCTCCTTCAGAGAGGGCCTGCAAAGCAGCACTTGAGTAGGAAATACTGCCCCCCCCGTGCTAGTAAATAAGGTACGGGTGATGTGTGTGAGTGAAGAGCTGTGTAGACAGAAAGCAGTGTCTTGGTCTCAGTAAGGGAATACTGGTGGTGAAGGAGGGCGCCCGGCCGGCGCCTGGCATGCTGCGGCTGGCCGGAGGTGGCGGGGGACGCGCTGGCTGCGCAGCAGGCACAGCCTGGTTGGAAAAGCCCTGGCTGTGCCCGCCTGGAGCTCTGTGCTCCGCTGGGAACCCGGAGTGGGAGTGATGGCACTGGATGCCCTTAATCATCTCATTAGCGAGCTCGGATGGTTCTGTGAGCGTGTATCAATACACCGTCGTGCTGGAGAATTAAGCAGGCGCTTGGAGAGTGCTGTGCTGGCAGTGACACAGCAGCGGGCTGGTCACTTCTGAGGAACTGTCTGTGGAACGGTGACGTGTTTCCCCGACTCACGCTTGTTTCACACAGCAAAGTTCTGCCGTTCTAAGGCCACACGTGAGACGTACGGGAGCGCGGGCTGATTGTGTCTCCTGGAGCTGTGCAGCAAAGCACAATCTGACTTCTTGATTTTCAACTTTATTGTCTGAATTTTTCAACGGCGCACCTTGCAGCTGCCTACCACCTGGTGTTCCCGGTGCAGGGATTCGGTGCTGCGGTGGGAGCGCCTGCTCGCTCTCCCCTCCAGCCCGGTACGTCACTGACTGGGCATTCAGGAGCTGAGGAGCGCACAGCTTTTATTTTTCCATCTTCAACATTAATTCTCAAAAAATCAGCTTAGCAACAGCACAGCAGAATGTTATCTGGCATCAGCATCATGTCTGGGGGAGAATTTTTCTACTCCACCATCTGCTGGGAGAGGACCATCTCCTGTTGTGTAGCTGCCTTCGTGTCTGCCCCAGGGAAGAGGAGTCTCCCGGCAGGCGCGGTGCGAGGCTGGCAGGTCTGCTCAGCGCTTGACATGACGGCACCTCCTGGTTCCGGTCCTGGGGCCAAGTTCCTCCCAAGTTTATCTTGAACACGTCTGTCAATTCAAAAAGGCTTGATTTTTCTAGCGAGTGCTTGTTTCTCAGTCTAATTACATGGGTCCATAAGTGTGTCAGTAACAGTGGTTTAATGGTGTCATTTCCTTCTCTGTTAATTACAAGCAGTGATACTTGCAAGTTTGTTAGCCCTTCCTCTGGACAGACAGGGCCCTTGGAAGTAGCAAACCTGAGTGCTTGGGCAGCTATCATTTGTTTTCAGAACAAATGAATTACCACCAGCTGATGGTAGCGTATTTCAGGATGATTGCTAAATTGGTATCACCACTACTGGTTAGTAGGAAGGGCTGTGGACTGTCAGTTGCCCTGAGATAACAACAAGTAACACAATGAGTGCATTGGTGGTGCTAAGGAATTGTAGCTTACAGCTTGGGCGGGAAAATGCGGGTGACTTTGCCTTCAGACTGTTTCTGCGGAAAGAAGCTGCAAGGTCTATGTCTAATTGTTTACAGAGGAATTTAGGTGAACTCGACTGAATTCAGCTGCTGAGTAATTGCCTTGATCTCTGCAGGTGGCTGCAATTAACCCAAACCACCCCCTTGCCCAAATGCCTCTGCCGCCCTCCATGAAGAACTGCATTCAGCTGGCGGCGTGCGAAGCCAATGAGCTGCTCCCCATGATCCCCGACCTGCCAGCGGACCTCTTCACGTCATGCCTTACTACGCCCATAAAAATTGCTCTGAGATGGTGAGTATCTTCCCCGCTACTGAAGGCATGCTATTTGTGTAGCTTGTCTGTTGAAATGATGCATTTCTTAATCCAAATGCCTCATCTAACCTAAATTTCTCTGCGGTATTGAATTACAGGGTTTGTACTATGCCTTTGGGATGGCGTTTTGTTAATCAGACCTAGAAAGGTAGAAATATTGGTATCTTCTACTTAGTATGTTTTAGATTCCAGCTCAGTATTTAGGTTTGCTCAGATTAAGTGATTTACTATTCTGGGAATTAAATATCTGCTGCTTCAGAGCAGAAATGGTACATCGTGCAATACGACTTCTTGTGAATTGTTCTTTGTACAAATCATATTCCAAATATTGCAGTTGCTGTCAATAATACAGTAGCATTAAGTAATGCTCTAGTGAAAGAAACTGAGCAATAAACCGAAGAAAGATGTTCTGGAATGACATACCAAGTTAATTAGGCAGAAAGTTACAAAAGGCTGCTGTGGAGAGCAGGAGCTTTCGAGGAGCAGTGTTTAACCCAGCAGTGCAGAGGATCACAAACAGTCGTGGTGCTGGCTGAGGACGTGGTGCTAGAAGCCCAGCGCGTGCACCATTTCCCTCCATCCTCTCGAGGTTCCGCGTGGTCTGGAAGGAGCAATGCCAGGCCACTCACCAGACCAGGGGAGAAGGGGCGCGAGGCTGTGGACTTTGCAGACAGTGGTGAGCAGCTGAGGCACCGGAGTCTCAAGAGTTGTTGGCTGTCTTTGGAGATGCTCGCAGTGGCTTGCGAGTCTTACACTCGTTCTGACGTCTGTAAGCAACAGACTAAGCAAGTTATTCTGACCAGGCTCAGATCTGGACACGTAGTGCCCTTGATGGATGCCTTTTGCTCATGTGAGGGACAGCACAAGACTTGTTTAATTTTCTGTTCTGTTTTTGATTTTGGGAGCTCACAGGGTCATTTCTCACACAGAAGAGAGTCACAGCTTGTAAACGCAGGCAGAAGTCGTGGATGATTTTGACAAGCAGGGCAAAGAGCTTCAGTGACATGAGGAATATTTTCAAGGAAAGGTTTTGAGAGAGCTAGGGAGAAAAGACTTTTCTGACCCAGGTGCCATGGACGAGGAGTCTGCAGTAACGGGAGAGTAGCCGGGAGTTTCAGCCAAGGAGTGCAAACCTCTAAATATGTTAAGCAAGTGTGCACTCCTCTCACAGCTTTAAAATTGTTTTTGTTTTACTTTTTCCTTCTTCTGTTGTGAAAACAAAAGATTATGTTGTTTTTCTAAGATACCGATCTGGTTGCTATACTAACCGCTCACCAAAACTCACAAGTGAGCGCTTGCAGATGCGGCGGGGCTGAGCCTGCTGATTAGCCAGAGAGATGTAATCTCCTCTAATCCTGAGAGAATGATGTGCTTCCCTTCTGGGCCAGGTGAAAGGAGAGGGGAGGTTAACTTCAAATATAGCTGCTGCTGTGACAGCTCTTCTCTGCTGAAGTGACGGTCCTGACGCGGAGCTTTGCTGCCTTGCTCTGCCTGATGCTGCCGTGGCGGTGAGGCTAGCAACGAACGCCGCTGTTTGGACGTTCTCGTCCATAAATCCTGCTCTGTAAGAGCTGAGGAAAACAACTGTGTGGCAGAACTCCTTTGGGGGAACTTTGAGAAATGCTCTGTTTTATAACCAGGAAAATATGGTTGCAGGGAAGTACTTTCATCATATGGCTGCTGTCAGTTCACTGCTGCCCAAATGTGGAGGAGTTTAGTTTTCTGCTGGTTTTGTCTGTGGGGAAAGACCTTGAAATTTAACTGGATGTTCCACCTGGTGAGCTCCAGGCTGGCAGCAGATGACAGTGAATGCAACTGTGCTTTTTAAGAAATCACTTGTTGAGTGGAGTGTGCAACCAATAAATAAAACAAAAGTGACACAAGATTCAGCAAATCAGAGTCCCTTAGGTTGGAAAAGACCTTTAAGATCATTGAGTCCAGTTGCAAACCTAACCCTGCCGTGTCCACCAAATGGGGGTTTGAGTTTGAGTTCCAGAGAGAATCATTTCACCAAAACACTGGGTTACTGTGGAGAACAACTGCTTTTCAGGACGGAGTCGCTGAGGCTTGCAGTTATTCTGAATAACTCATTCTGCTTGTTAAATCAACGCTGTGCGGACACAGTGACACCGCTTAATTCTTGTTGTTTTCACTAATTCATCTAATTCATTAAATCTTCGTGGGAATTCCTAGCGCAGGCTTTGATGCCTGTTGAAGATTATCTGACTTGCAGCAAACTGGCGCTTTGTGATTAAAGTGAAAGCTGCGGGCACTGGGACTCCGGGTTCTCCTTCCCTCGCGGTTGCCGGAGCCGTGCTTCACAGCTTGTGCCGTGCTTAGAGCCTCCGCATCTTCACTTTGAGGGGTGGGTGGGTTGGTTGTTTTTCAGGTGGTGGTTGTTGTTTCATTTTGGTTTGGTTTTTTTGTTTTGGAAGCCCTGTCCAAACATCTAAACTGCTTACACAACAGTGTTTAATGCACGGTTTATATGTACTGAGAAGGGTTTATTGATATTGTGATCTGTTCAGGAGTTTTTTGTTGCTCATCTCCATGGGAACACGGCTGAGGGGTGGTCAGGGCAGGCTCTCAAGCAGAGCTACACCTGGCATAAGCATGAAATGTTGTCAGGCTTGTGTCTCATGGGTGTTGGACAGGAGAGAGGTTGGTAACAATGCAGCTCAGGGGAAGGATGTAAAACTCTTCCCCTCAGCCGTGGTGGGCTGGTGCTGGCAGAGCCGTGTGAGCTCCTGCACGGCAGAGCGTTCCCTCCCGCATCAGCTCCGGCCGCGGGGTGTGCTGCTCACTGCACACAAGTATTTCTGCTCTGTTCTCTGCTCCTTTTATATTCCCTGTCGATTGCTATTACTGCCGTTGTGTTTTTATCCGTGCGAGTGCTGGACATAAGAAGTGCTTGCTGGCAGAGCGTTGTTGTGGCCGTGTGTGACCGTGGGAGCGGCGGGCTGAGCGCTGAGCCCTGCGGGTTGCTCAGCGTCACGGGTGGGCTCCGGGCGGGACGCGGGCGCAGCTTTTGCAGAAGCGGGCAGAAATCGGTGTGTGCGCTGCTCCGTGCCCGTCTGTCTCTCACACTGGCTGCAGCAAAAGCAGCTATATTGGAAGCTGTCAGCAGCAGGGGGCCGTGTGCTTGTGTTTGCATCAGTCCCTCAAGACTTACACAAGCTGCAATTGTGGTGTTACAGTTTCACACGTCAGGGAGAAGTCTGTGCTTGTCTGGATGGTCTTAAGGACCCTGTGGTTTTGAACCCTGAAGTCCCACTCATAAAAGAGTAATAGGCCTCCTCAAAAGTGCTGGAAAACCCCCAAACCAAAAAGAAACAAAAAGGTTGGGAACAGCTCAGGCTTGGGAATTTCAGATTTGCAGTTTGCACACCAGAATGCTAGTATAGCAAGCTTGTAAGTGCCTGGAAAAGAGAACTTGGCCTGTGACAGCTGATTTTCTGTTGGGTTGTTTGAAATAAACATTTAAAGTGACTTTTTTTTTTCTCCCCCCCAAATGTATTTATTTTGCATTTCTGCTTGAGATTTCAGGGGGTTATCAGAGCCAAATTTATTTAGAAAAAGTAAATTGGGTGTCAAAATATTCTTGTGGTATCTGAGCAGAACCCAATTGAGAGTTGTTATGCATATTTCTGGTTTTCTTCTTCATTGCCTGGCGTTTATTGGTATGTTTGCCTGCAGCTCTAATATATTTGCCCTGATGTTTGCAATGATGACACCAGCATCGCTTGAGACAGCGCGTTTAGAGCCGTGGAGTGACGGAGGGGGCTGCAGATACAGGATGAGGAACATTTTGTTTATGAGTACATCTTCTTGGCAATCAGTGGTTGTGAGAGAGGAAACGCAGATCGTCTGCTATGGTTAAATGAGGGTTTAATGAAGTGATCTCTTCCAAAATAATCAGGGCAGCGGCGGGGGCTTTCACTGTAACAGGCCCAGTACCTGGAGAAGCAGCGAGCGCCTGCTGCCATACTCCCGCGGTGGGGAACGCCACGCAGATCCATGGTCAGGGCCCAAGGGATGGGCTGCCAGTGGTTTTATTTTGTCGTCTCTGAGGAGCCACAAGCTCAAGTAAAACAGCTGAAATCTGAGTGACCCTCAGAGCTGCGCCTGTCCCGCGTTGCAGGGATGCTTTCCCTGCTGTGCCTCCTGAATGTCTGCACTGTGGGGCGAGCTTTCCGCTTCTGATCCAACACGCCGCAATGAAAACTGGTGCTGAGGAGGAATCCGTGCAAAAGCAGGGCAGTGTGTGCGTTTGCCCCGTGGCAGGGCGCTCGCCGCCAGGCAGGAGCCTGCTGTCAGTTCAGACGCGTGCCGCCTGGCCCGGAGGCTGGCTGTGCCGAGCGGGATCGGGGTGTTCGTCCCTTTTGTACCTCGTGCCCTGCAGCCGTGCGCAGCGCCGTGCTGTTAGGCTGTGAGCTCAGTGAGCGGGGTCCGGTCAAATCATAGCTCGGATGAGGGGCTTCCAAAGCAAATCCAAAATACCCCGACCGTGGTGATGGGTGGGAGGGACTCCCTTTGCTTTCCAGAAAGCACATACGCAGCACGCTGCTGTGTTGGCTCTGTCCTGGCCCTCTCTCCGCTGTGTCCTAACGTGGAGGTGCTGAGCAGAGCAGTTAGTCTTTTGGCATCTGTAATCTGGAGGGAGGCTCCAGTGGGTTCCAGTGACCCAGCTCTGTGCTGAGCCCTGCCTGCAGATTGCTTTGGGCAGGGCCTTTCCCCGCGTGGTTCTGCAAAGCAGCGTTGTGAGGTTTTATATTTGAGCAGGGATCCCACTGTAGCGCTCACAGATAGCTTTGTGACTGCGTTTTTTTGTGACGGATGGTGCGCACGTCAGAAAAGCAGCCTGGAGACCACTCAGCTTCTCAGAGCCCATCCCTGTTCTTGGCACTGACGGATGTCCCGCAGGCAGGGGAGCCACAGGAAAACCGGGGCGTCCTCAGATTGCAAAAATGGGCTCTGCACATCTTGTCTTTAAAGAAGTGATTGCTCCCCCCTTTACCTGCGTGAGAGCCGCGCGGATGTGGCTGTCGTGGCTCTGGTGACAGCAGGGCTCCTGCTGCGGCAGCTCCAGCGGCGCTGGCTGCGGGAGGTGGGTTTGCTGGGAGCGAGCCCGCCGGGCCCCTCGCTGCCCGCGCGGGGTTAGACAGCAACCTGTGTTACGGGGCAAATTCCTCGTCAGCAGCAGAGAGTGGATTTCTGGAATTCTGGGGAAATGGCCTGGGAAGGTGGTGATATCGCTGAGGAAGCAATTTCTCAAGTTGAATTTGCTGGTTTTTCGTCCCAGATCCATTATTTCCCACTTCTTCCCTCGGGGTACAAAGCATATCCCCCAGAGTTCTGGAGGGGGGAGTCGAGCGCTCGGAAACTGGGCCGGCAGTCGCGCTGCCTTCCCACGCTTCCTTGGGTTTAGCGGCTCGCGGGATTTTCTAGGCGCAGCGGATAGTAGTGCTACCAGGGCTCCACGTTTTCCAGGACCGCTGTTCCTGAGGTAATGGTATTTGCAATGCTGATGAAATGGAGTCAGCATTTTTTTTTAATTAAATAGTTGAGGTGTTTGAACTTGACACATCCCTCTCATTCCCATCTTTTCACTCTCCTGCCTGCAGTGTCAAATCTCTCAGGGAAACCCACCCAACGCTACTCATTATTCCAGAAGCAGAAACCTCCTCGGCGCTCGTGTCGTCTTGCTCCTCCTGAGAGACCGTGCTGGATGGCTGTGAGCGCTTTCCCCCCGCTGTGTGTCGGCAAACTTGTCACTGTGACAGTTACAATACTCTGGTTTTGACACCTGACGATGGAAATCGCTGCATAATCATGAGTGTGACAAATATTGAGAGCCTGGTTTGATTCTTATTATGCCGTGGCAAAGTTTCCTACCCAAATGCCATTTTAAAAGCAGAAGCACTGTAATAAAGAAACCTTCTCCCGTATTCTTTCCAGAGAACCTTGTGATTAAATATTCAATTAGTATGTTTTATTTTTATTCTCTTCTCCACAGGTTCTGTATGCAGAAGAGTGTCAGACTGGTGCCGGGAGTCACACTGGATTTAATAGAGAAGTAAGCCCAATTTTGTGTTGTGTGGGGTTTTTTTTAAATATTTATTATTATTATTATTTTTCCCTGTTGCTCTTAATTTCCTCGTTATTTCTAGCATTTCTCTTTGTCTGCGAGGAAATTTCTTTGGAAAGCTTTTTGCAGAGTCTGTACCTATGGTATTTGTCATTTCTTGCCTTGCCATGTGTTGCTGAAATAAGCAGTGGCCATAAAAGTGAGCAGTTGCTCACGGAGCGGCGCCGCGGCGGGGAGTTACGGCTGCGCTGGGGCTCTGCGGGGCTCAGCTCGTTCAGAGCCCCGCAGCTCTCCTTGCTCGAGCTGTCATCCCAGGCTAGCCAGAGAAATGGCAGCTGCAAACACCGACTGTGGCCGTGTTCCTGGGAGTCCAGCGCTGAAAAGCCGCGTGCGTGGCTGGTTCCGGCGTGGGTTTTGACCATGGAAGGGTTGACGGAGGAGATGTGCTCGTACACCAAAACCCAACTAATGGACAGGAAAACCAAAAATAGTTTGTCACTTTGTCACTGTGCTGTCCTCCTGTTCTTTGTCTGATGGTGTGGTCACGTTTCAGACGTACCACCACTGGAACCTATTCTAATCCTTTCATCTCAGCAATATTTGGTGTAATTACTGGGTGTCAGGCAGCTGAGGCACACTGATGAACCAAGGCAACTATTCTTCGAATTCTACTTCAGTTTATACCAACAGCGTAGACTTTGAAATAATAATTGCCCACTGTACTCTTTGCTGGGTTTTTTTAAGGCCTTGTTTTATGGGATTTTTGTTTGTTTGCTTTTTTTTCAGTTAAGTGTATTCTTACCAGACAGTAGATGCTTGTGACCATCAGATGCAGGGGCTCAGTGCTCCCTGCAGATTGTTTTTGAAGGCCTGTTCTTGGAGCATTGATACACACTCAGACTCTCTGGCACTGCTTAATTAAAGAGCACTCATTCAATTTCTGAGAAATTTTGGCTCTAGTAATTTATCAGTTTACAACTGAAGTATCGGAGAGGAGACCCCAGCTCTCAGAGGAAGCGTTAGGGCAGTGGTCAGAGATGAGCCAGCCTGAGCAAAGGTCCACCGCTGGGTGCTGTTTTCTCCGAACGCCATTGTGAACACGAGCGGGTTTGGTTTTCCTTTGGTCCTGAGGAGGTGAGAAGCAGGATGGAAATCTGCCCGGGGTTAACCTTGCTTGGCCTGCGTCCTCAGAGGTGCGCTGACCAGGTTTCCTGGTGCGGGACGGTTAGATGGCACTGAAGGTGAAGGCCGGTTAGTGACCGAGAGGCGCGTGGCTCCTGACGCGTCTGACCGGGCAGAGCGGAGGGCGTGCTGCTTTCCCCACCTCTGGCTGTTGGACAGCAAAGGCACACAGAAACTCTTCTGCACCGATGGGCGCCAACGGAGATCGCCTCCGGCCGCTGGCTAAGCGCGTTCCAGAACAATGACTGTATTATGTTAATTGCAATTAACATCCTGTTACAAGAGTGTGTCTAATCAAAGAGCATATGGTGAGGGTCAGTGAAGGTCCGAGCCAGGTAGCTCAAGAGTTGGCTGCACTGAACGCTTGGATGTGCTGCTGAGGGTTAAGTACTCTTTACGTAATCGTTCACTGACAAAAAAAGAATTTCCTTCAGTGTTCCTGATTCTTCTCGGCAATACCACACCTCACGTGCATTCTTTAAAGGCTGTCTGCATGGAAAGCCTGCCAGAAGTAGGTTCCTGTGGATATCTAATATTTAAATTTAGTTGTCTTTAAAACTGGGGAAAGCGTTGATATTGCAATTAAGCTGCAGACTTTGAGATGAAATGAGACTGCACCTTCTTTGAAGGGCTCAGGTTTCTAATTATCTAGGCTGAACCAGCGTCCTGATGAGTAAACGTGTGGTGTATCCTGATGTGCACTTACATTACACATCTTCTGAGATGGAGCCAAAATAAACCCTAGTTTAGAAATAAAGATCTGGAGCCAGATAGTGAAATGTAAGGAAAAAAGGAAGGGAAGTTATGTCGGTGGGGTAGCAGGAACGTAAGAACCTCTGGCTGCCACTTCATGGGCTCTTCAGTGGCAGCGTCGGTGTCAGGCATCCCTGCTGCCTTGGCCTTTGTGCTGGATCACAAGCCACCCCGTCGTCTCTCCTGGCACAGGTTGTGTGGCTGCTCAGTGACGTAACTGGGGCTTTGCTCTGCTTTTGAAAATCTTGGAAAAAATTCTAAGGAATGGTTTAGCTTGGTGTAGGGTGGGAATGCAAGGCTGGGTGCCAAGAATCAGGGACATACAAAAGTTTTAATCTGCGTTGCTGCACTGGGCTCCCTCTCCTGAAATCACGTTCTTGGGAGAGCAAGGATGGTGTATTGCTTTCCTGGGAATTTTGTCCCTGGGTCCGTGTTGCAGAGGGAGGGAATTCTCCGCTGACCTGCGAGCTGTTCGTGCTTCTGCTGGGTCCTTGGCAGACAGCCTTTTCGAACGCCCACGTCATACGGTACCAGGATTCACTGGCACGGCTGGCGGGGGCGCAGTCCCTGCTGCCGGGGCCGTGACGAGGGCCCTTTTCTGAGAGGCGGCTGAGTGGCGGAGGCAGGAGCGGTGTGGGGAAACGCGCCGTGCTGCAGCGTGCGCCGTTGCTGTTCTGAGCGCAGAGCGCCCATCTCCACGCTGTCCTTCACCAGCACAAAAGCCATTTATAAACATCACTAGAAATAACAAACTGGAGACTGAAATGAATTCTGTTTCCACCTTACGTGCTGTCGAATGTCACAGACTGGAAATTATTGATGTTGCAATGTCTATTGATTATTGATGAGTAATAGTTCAGCAGGAGCCAATTTAAAGGCAAAGTAGGAAGAATAAAATCCCAATAAAATCCTAGGTTGGGCAGCTTTCAGCCCCTTTATTTTCTTCTAGAAAATTCAGCAGAAGGTATCAGAGCGTATTTTGGAAGGTAAGTGTTTGGTAAGTGTTATTAGCCAGGCTGTAACAGGGGTGCTCTGCCACGCTACCTGTTGATAATATATGGCTCATGAGTACTTGAGGGAAAAGTTCGCCTTTGAAGATGTTATTCTGAAAAGTTTCTGTTCTGTATTAAATCTGGTTTTATTGAAATGGAGTATTTAATTTTGTCACTGTTGTTACGGGGTATCAGTCTCTCATGCAGGCAAAGCCCATTGTAACTGCGAAGTGAAGCTCGTACTCAAAGGATGGTTTTCATGGCAACACTTCTTTTATATCCTTATACAGCGGGCTGACAGGACTGAGCACTAGTGTACAAAGCACTCTCAAACAAATAATTTAAGAAGCTCAAACGTTTTGTCTTTCTCAAGCAGTTTGCCAAGGTTTCAGGAGCCCCATCATGCATGGCTGTATCATCCACGTTCTGTGTGGGGAGGGCGTGTTGTCTTTGAGCACGTTCAGTGTGTTCGTCCTGTCTAAGCAGCTCTTGCCAGTTCAGGAGTTCTCCACAGCGTATATCCTGCCTGCGTTACCATTACGCTGTTTTCTCTGGTATGTGCCCTCCCTTTTTTTCCTGAAAGAGTGAAAAGTGAAATAGACTTACATTATTTTCTTTCCCAGAACTGAAATTATTGCAAATGTTCGCAGGTACCCATCAGTACCAAAGCGTCCTGTTTTCTGCAGCCTAAGGCTGCTATCGCGTATCCCAGGTCCAGCCATGCTGCATGGCAAACGTAGAGGGAATGGTGGAGCCCATCCAAAGGGACAACCTGGCACACTTGGAAGTTAATGCTTCCCCTGTAATTGAAGTGATTCATGGGATTTTGCTGAATTTCTGACAAGGACGTTGATGATTACACTAGCACGAGCTCTTTAGTGACCCTGACATTTTGTAATCCTCACTTTTCGCAATAGACTGCCGTGATTCAGGTCTCTGTGAAGGCGCTTGTCAGAAAGTTGATGGAAGAAGCAATTGAGAATCCAGAGATGTTAAACTGCAGCGAGCAGCTGAGACAGCCTGCCCTTTGTGCCGTCCCCCCCCTCCCTCAAAGGTAGTTTTCACAAATGAGGTCTGCTTTGTCCTTTCTGTCGGAGGCTCCCGCTGGTTGTCACAGCATAACGTGAGCGCCGGCAGGAGAAGTGGTGCCAAGGCGACAGCAATATTCCTCATGGAGAAAAATACTGTCTGCAGCCTTGCGCCATTCTGGTTACGTAGATGCACGCCCAAATAGAAATTGAAAGAAGCTTTAGTTTGTAGCCACAGGATGGATTTGAAAGAGCATGTTGCATGAGGGAAATGTGCACTCACCCCAAAATATTTCACCTGAAAAATTAATTAAATTTCTGTAGTGGAACTCCACAAAAATAACAAAAGTAAAGTGACCTCTACTTCTTTGAGAGATATAGATTTTGTTTGGTTTTGTTTGTTTGTTTTTAAAAAGCACAACCACAACACTCAGAATTTGGCTTGCTAGGGAATCTCAGCAAGGATCGCTTTGGTTTCTAATTAATAAAATTCTGACTTCTGGAACGCTGCTATTTCTCTGCAGAGGGTGTTCTGCAATGCAAATATTGATGTGAAATCCTCACAAGAGCGGTTGCCTGGCCTTGTGTTCCCTCTGCTTGCTCTGGGGGATCAGTTAGCAAACACGGTTTCAGAGATGTGTATTTTCCCTCTGCTATCAAGATAGACAGGAATTTTTTATAAGATGTTAATTTCTGGCTGGTTTAGAAACTGTATTTGTACAAGAGAACACACGTCGTCTGAACCTGCGTGGAAATAACGCTGCTGTTCGCGTCGGAGGAGTAAGGCGCTGAAAAGAAAGCGCTTGCTTCACGTGGTTTGTCTTCATACGTTTAATATTTGAAAAGTTGGTACCGAAGGGGCGCTGGGGTGCGTTCGGATTAAATCCGTAGGACACCTCACAGGCTGGGGTGCGGGCTTCTGAAGCTCCCCCGCCCTCCCTGGTGCCTTCTCCAGGGGAAAACAGCCGAGCCGGAGGGTGCCCGGCTGTGTCCGAGTGTCTGCAGGACAGCCCAGGACCGGGTCTGCTGGCCTCGGGTGGTTGTGGGGTTGTTTTCTTCTTTTTTTTCTTGTTTTTGTTTTTATGAGAGTGGGATAAGTATTGGGAAGTGTATTTAGGAAGCTGACCAGGACGGAGACAGAAGCCGAGAGCTACTGAAACGCAGTTTACAGCCACTGTTCTTCCTTGACGTGGTGCTGTGCCTGTGCTGATTCTGAGTCGCAACAGACTCGTCTGGTCTCCGCAGTCACAGAAATGATTGCGTGTGGTCCTTGGGACCTCGTGTTGTATTACAGATGAACAAATACAGCATGAGATCTTGGTTCAGCTGCTGGATGAAATAAATTTGAGTGACTTTTTGCAGTCTACAAAAAACAAAATCCTGGGCCCTGGACCAGGCAGGTTCCTGGTGGAACATTGTGGTTCCACCTTCGCCAAATGTGTTTTGGTCAGGCTATTGTCTCTGGTGTGCTGATGCTCAGAAAAAATAAATGTTAAGGAGGAGACTGTTGGTTTGCTGCTCTGACCTTCTGCATAGCTCGGGCTGCAAAATGTCCCTGGGTTACTCCTCGGCAGGGCCGGATAACTCATGCTCCTCTGAACTGTGATGCCCTGAACCTCTGGAAGATGAAGACTGAATTGCTTCCCTTTCTTTTAATGGTCAAGTGTTCTTCTTTCTTTCTCCACTTGTGTAAAGTATTTGGCACCGAGACTTTTCTCTTGTAGGTGTTTATCCACGGTGTTCAAGTTGTTCCTTATCTGATGGGGTAAATAGAATATCTCACTGTATGACGTTCATTTGCTCTCTTTTTTATTTTTTCTTTTAAACTTTTTCTGCACCTTCTGTATTTTTTTATATCCTGTTTTAAGCAGTTTGAGTGAATGTCAAAATGTGAATGCTAGGTAGAACATTCTGGCGTCGGTCTCGGTGACACAAGGCACCGGGGCTCGCTCCCTTCTGGCAGGCGTGCGGCTGCGCGGTTCCCTGGCCCTCACCGTCCCTGCGTGCCTGGGCCTCTCCTGGGCCAGCCGGTGTTTCTTCGCAGGGTGCTGGGTTTTGTTTGGTTTATGCTCCTTGATGAGTCTTCGTGCCATGTGGAAATTTGGCAGCAAAGCATTCCTTGTACCGATAGACATCGCTGTTGGAAACGCAGCGAGCGCGCTGCTGCACCAGCCCAGGATCCCGGGGTGCAGGGGCCGGCGCACCGCTGCCGGTGCTGCTCCAGGAGAGGAGTCAGCCCAGGCTTTCCTGGCGCCGCCCGGTAAACGCCGGTCGTCTCACAGCCGGAATACACGCACACGTGTGCGCGTGCACGGCTCCAGTCACGGAAGGCCTGCGGTGTGAGGGCCAGAGCGTTGCTGCAGTCCCCCCCCGGCGCAGGCTGCAGTTACCCTCTGGCTTTCGGGGGCTGCGCTTACCAGCGCGTCTGTTAAATCCCCATGCGGCGTGCAGCTGGGCTGTCCCAGCAGGATCTCTAGCTGGCCCTCCGCTTCTGCTTTGTTTGAGGAAGGGCATGTGTGTCTGAATATTTCATCTTTTTGCATGATTTAAGTTAGTTGCTTCTATTTAAATTATAATTTAAAAAAAAAAAAAGCAACAACCCTAACCCGTCGCCCTTGGCTCACTGTCACTGCAGATCCCACCCTGTGAGCAGGGATGGCAGATCGCTCTTTGGAAAGCTGTCATCCCTGATATTGATTAGCGCCACTTTTTTCTACTTTAAAACATTTAATAAAATTAGCGATTGGACTCCTCAGCATTTTTAGTACCTTACCACACCACAAATAGACTCCTGGTACATATTGCTGACAGGATTTTGGTATTCTCAGGGTTGAAACTGCATTCCCAGTTGCAGGCTGGGTAGGTATGAGTCTGACCAGCTGGAGAAACTCCTCTAAGTCCTTACACAGGAATGTTGTGCATTGTGAGCATACAGTTTGTAATATAAATTGTATTTATTACTAAATATTCCAGCAAGAGGTGAATAATGGATAAAATAAAGCAGAGTGGCACTTTTGAAGAAAAAGGCATTGCCATTGCATCTCAGAAATCAACATCATCTCTGTGATAGCTTCCCAGATGTTCTCCTTTAGCTCAGTTATCTATAAACAATTCCGTGTTTATCATCCTTTCTCTGGCATTTCATCTTGCAAGCACATTCAAATGTAATAGATTTTGGGTAAGGGAAGTTTATTCAGCAGCATTCATTCTTGGGTCTGTCATGAGCCTTGACTGAGCCAGAGAGGTCTGCGTGGATGTGTGTATCCAAAAAAAAAGTTTTTTAATGGGAAACATTCTTGGGTTTTTTCCCCACTTGCAGGATTCCTGGAAGACTGAATGACAGGAGAACTCCCCTGGGAGAGCTGAATTGGATCTTCACTGCTATCACGGACACCATTGCGTGGAACGTCTTGCCCAGAGGTAAGGCTTGGGCAGCTGAACCAAGCTCTCATCAGAAGCGAGCGTTGCTTATTCAAAGTAGAAGGATGGAGAGTAAGATAAATGAGATGCTGAAATAAGGAGAAAATTAAAGCCTGATACTGAAAGAACGGATCAGACTGGATCTTAAGGCTAGGTAAATTCTTGAAATTTGTTCTGTTTGCCAGACGCGTTTCAGCAGCCTGATCATTAGAAACCAGAAGGGTTTGGTTTTTTCCCTAGTGCTGACATGATTGCTTTAGCTTGAATAATTTTCTTTTTTACTGTATTTGTAAAGAGCAATCTGTTTTCTTCCAGCCTTTGTTAGTATTGTGAATAAAGGGTTTTTTCTCTTTGCTGATAAGACAGTCTGTGTTTCCGTGAGTAACTTCATCCCGTTTCTGTTCTGCTCTGAATCTGTTCTTCTGGAGCATGGGTGGCCAAATCTGTAAGCAGTTTTCCAGCTGTGCTCTTTCTGATGCTCAGTACAACATAAGTTCTTGTTTCTCTCTATACAAGACAGCACATTTGCTATCTTTTAGGATTCATTTTGGTTTCTCATAAGCTTATCAAACTCCCAGTTAACAGGTGTGTAGTTCCAGTTAAATAGTACACACAGGTCCTTTTCTCCCCCAGTGATTTCCAAAATCTTGGGGAGGCTGAGTTTGAGTGAAACACAAAAAAAAAAAAAAGCGTTTTATCCAGAAAAGACAAAAGTAACCTGTGTAGAAAACGTTTAATTCTGTTAATGGAGAGTAACTGCAAGGTTTTAAGGGAGCTCAGAGGGCAGATTCCATTTAACAGGTGTCATACCATGTCACTGCAAAACTGTTGTAGATTCCTTGTTAGTGGAATAAAATATTAACCTATTTTTATGTTTCAAATGATTTTTATATGTTACCTGAGATACTCAAGAGATATGTGTCTAGTAATTCATGCAATCTCTTGCCAGATCTTTTCCAGAAGCTCTTCAGGCAAGACCTGCTTGTAGCCAGTTTATTTCGGAACTTCCTCTTGGCAGAAAGAATTATGAGATCTTACAACTGCACCCCTGTCAGCAGCCCTCGTCTACCTCCTACGTACATGCACGCGATGTGGTAAGTCCCAGCCGAGGGGCTGCCCGTGCTGCACGGGCCGCGTGCCGGGGCCTTAAGGGGATGTCGGGCAGTAGTCATTAAAGATTGCTACTGCTTAAATCTACACCCTGCTTGCTGATGGAGCCAGGGGATCCAAACCAAAGCAGCTTGTGGCGGCATAATTCCCGTCCCCGGATGGGTTTGTGCATACATAGTCACAGTGTGAATCCGTAACACAGACGCTTCCGTTCAGCCATGTCATCTCTCACTCCAAAGAGAAAAGAAAACGGGCGTCTGGTGTCTTTGCCGTCACAAAGCAAAGCCAGTCACCTCTGATTGTGAAGGATGGGGAGAGCTGAGCGCCTCAGGGAAAAATTCTCAACTTGCGTTGCTGACGTAGAAGGAAATTTTTTGCTGCAGAGCCCATCTACTTTTACTGTTGCTTTTAAGGTGGTTAATAGAAATGGGAGGTGACAGTCATCAAAAAGCTCTTACATGCAGTTTTGAGTATCAAACAAGTGTCCCATGAATAATAATAATAACAGTAATAACAAAAATACTTGCTTTCATTTTATTTTTTTTTTTTAATTCTGTACGATTAAGAATGGAACAGTACAAAATTTGGCTAAGTACAAACTGGTACAGACAAGCTAACAGAGTTCCTGCAGGAGAAAATGATAGCTGGGCAACTTGCTAAAGGCTAATAAAATGACAGGAACATGTAGCTGAGTGGGCTTAACTTGCCTGCATTTTCAAAGGCCTTTTGATAAGCTTCCTCCATAAAACTGTGGAGGAAAACAAGTGTAGAGGAGGCATGAAGTAATGGTGATCAGTGCAGTGATGGCAGCATCACGGAGCTGGAATTCGATGGCGTGGGTTCCCGAAGAAACAGAGGTGAGCAAACAGCAGAGAGCCCCGGCAGCGCCTGCAGGTGCAGGCAGTCTTTGAGAAGGTCTTTGGGAATACAGAGTTAATTTAATTATTGACCAGCATGGAGGCGGTGGGGGAGACTTTGGATGGAGTTACTCACAATAGAGCAGCCTCGCTAAATGCACTCTTGTGTTTGTACATGGCAAACGGCGTTCTTGGGGGCTTTGGATTAGCAGCTTTTGAGGAAAATTGTTCCGGTCGTTGGTAAATACGGCGAGTTGTTCTGTTGCTGTGGCACGAGGGACGGGGATGTGTGGCAGTGAAGAGCAGAAGAAAACACCAGAGTTCCCGTGGTGCCTTCCAGATGACGTGGCAGAGCTCGACACGTCAGAACTGTGTCTTTTCAGTTGCAGCAGAACACATTTTTTCAGAAACTTTGAAATTAAAACAGTAAATTTCTTGAGTTATTCATAGCTTGCTTATTGCCAGTGTATTAAAAACCTGTATTTCCTGTTCCTTATGGGAATATAATTATTCTTACTGCTGGTGTGTTAAAAGCACTGGCGCTTTCGAAAGGGAAAGTTTCCTATGGGAGTATGACTTGACTTGGAGTTGGCATTGCCATCGACATGCTGAACCACGGCAATGAAACCAGGAAAACCCGGGTCCCCTTCTCTGTCTCCTAGACCTGTGTGGTAGCAGGATGGATTCTGGAAACGTGTTAATTTCTTTGCTTGTCTTGTAGTTCTGGTGCAAAGCGGTACTGTGAATACTTCTGTAAAGCTCTTCAGACCGTACCACAGCGTAACGGCATTGCTCTGCTTTTCAGGATTTACCAGACAAAGAAATTTCCCTAAGAGAAGTCATACACAGGGCTTCTCATCCTTGTGAGTCCCAAGTAGTCGCAAAGTAGGCAGCAAGTGAGCAGAGAATGCCTTGACACACTTTGAGTGTCCTCCAAAACACGTGCGGTTTGAAGCAAATCTGGCAAAGTGGAAAATTCCACTTTTGTCAGAGGTGGCTCAGTTCGTTATTACAAACTTTGGTAAGGACAGATTTAGAAACTAATTTAGAGCTCGCTTAAATATGTTCTAAAAATAATCATCTGCACTTATCTATCACTTTTCATTCAAGAATTTTCTTATGGATCCGTGGTCTGAAACCTCCAAACCCATTTTACTGTTGAGATAAGCTGGGTGGTGTGACCGAGGGCAGGGGAGCGGGCCCGAGGAGCGTTGAAAAGAGGGGGAACTTCAAACAAGGTGACTCGATGATCGCGTTGCACCTACGTCTTGTTGTTCCGTGGTGGATGAGACAGCAAGCTTTTCCTGATTGCTGCTTTATTGAGACTTCACAGATTTTTCATAGCCAGCCTGGCAGACGGTGTTTTGGGGAGCAAGCCTGGTTGCTGTGTTGTTGGCAGTGTTGGACTGGCAGGCGGTGGGCGAGAGCCCCCGGGGTTCTCTCCTGCAGCGTTATAACGTGTGGTGAACGCAAACAGTGGCTGTGGCGTGTATCAGCCAGTGCTCCCCAAGGGTCTTCAGACTGCAGAGGACTTCCCACCCCTCGTCCTCTCTTCTGAACTTGACATCTGCTGCCCTGATCGCCGCAGCAGCAGCCGTGGATTTCTGCCTGTGGTGCTCTTCACCGGCCTTGTGCCTCTCCCTCCGGAAACACCTCGCGGTCAGCGAGAGGGGAGGGCTCCTGCCTCGCTGCCAGACGGGCTGCAGGGGCTGGGGCGCGACGTTCCTGCTCCCCCCTTGGCTGGACGGCGGAGCTCTGCCGCTTCTGGTGCAGCCGCGGAGGGGCCGAGCGGGGCCGGGGCCGTGCAGCGGGCTGCCAGCGCGCCGACAGGCTGGGCAGTGTTCCTTACACTCGACTTAGGCGTTAGTTTACCGTGTGATAAGCCCCGTTTCAGATGTTAGACCTGAACCGTTTGCTCCTTATCTTTTTTGCTTGCCTTTGTCTCTGCTTGTTTGGCAATTGTCCTTAGGTCAAATGTCTCAGGATTTTAGGGTCTTGCATGGTTGTAGGAGAAGCACTGAGGTTGCTGCAGACAAGAGCTTCTGTTCCTTTTGGTTTAGTCCTTTTGAAAATAACTTTTTAAAATTTTGACCTGTTAAATTGTTGTTCTAGTCAAGTCACTTGGGGGAACTGCTATTCCTTGTTCCGTTAATTGTCCTCATTACCTAAACAATTGAGGAAAAGTGAAATTTTATTTTTTGAAGGAAAATTTGACCCACAAGCTGTCAATCTTTTTATTTCTCCGAGAGCAGCACCAGATGTAGGAATCAGGAGAGCTGATCTGTGTGACCCTGCCCTGGTTGGCAGCCCCTGACGTGCTTCCTTCCTTCGTGCCTGTTTCACTTTTATCGGCTTGCTCTGGTTTACCCACTCAGGCATAAACCCTTCCAGGCACGAGCTCTTCCTTCGGTTTTGTGTGGTGCCTCGCGCCGTAGGTTCTTGGCTGCTGCAGGCACTACTGTAATCCCAGCGTTAATATTAATATTAATATCTATGGATTGATCGGCGGGCTGCTCAGCTTCCAGAGCCCTTTCCTGCGTGGTGCGGGGAGAGCGAGAGGCGTGCTGCTCCGTCAGCACCCTGAGCTCTGTTGTGATGGAGTGGTTTGTGCAGTACCGCTGTTGGCAGCGTGTTATATTCATGGCCTTTGAAAAGGCCTGGTAATGTGTTTGGAAATATTTCCTAACACAGGGCGTATATTAAAACAAAGTACCTTAATTATGCTTTGGGAGAGCTGTGATTTGTCCAAAATAGAAATACTGCAGCAGTGCATGCACCGGCTGTGAAGTCCTTTGAACCTGTGGTTCGAGGGCCGGTGGCCCCGCTGATGGGTCACTCGAGCTTCCCTCCTGCGGTGCCTCTTCCCAGGGTCTCTCCAGTTGCTGCCTCGCGCGCCTGGGGCTTAGCCCGCACAGAAATGGCCACCTCCTCGTAGGCGGTGTGTGACAGAAATCCCCTGGACGCGGTCAGAGCAGCTGCTGGTGCGGTTGCTTGTTTTATTGCCCTTTTTGGGGAGACCTAGCAGGAACAAAACCTTATGCTTCAGGCTTAACTGGGCTGTACAAGAAGGAGGTGCCTTCTCTCCTCATGCAGGTGCTCTCTCAATTTGCTGTACGTGCAGAGCAATTAGGACAACAGTATAAAAACCCTCAAGACGCTCTTTAGTAGCCTAACGTAGTGAGGTTGAAACATGGCGTATTTCAGTAGGTTAATACCCAGTGGGTGCACCAGTGTCGTCTTGTCGCAGTGCGGGGATCACTGGGAGAGCGCAATGAGGAAGGACCGGTGCGGAGGTGTTACCCAACTGCTCTTGTACCTGGTGTGGGGAAAACAAATCTTCCAAAGCGCTTCGCAAACAGCAGTCTTCACAAAGAAGGAAGAGAAATAGTGATCTCTTGGGTTGGCTTTCATAAATCACTTCTAGGATGCGATGCCACCCATCCTTGTTCCCCTGCTGCTCCCTAATTTATCTCTTGTTTGTGTGCTAAAGTGTGATATTAGTTCAGCGAGCAGATCTACAAACCGCCCAACTTCCTCGCTCCCTTGGCATATTAAAGCAGTCAATCACTGCTCCTCCTCCCCAGCCGTTATTTTCCCCGTGACTGTAACAAGTATTATTCCCCTTCTGTTTCTCTTCACGTACTCCGTGGCATTAGTCCTGTACTGTTCCTTGCTGCCTTGTTTTGACTCTTTAATTACTGTAATACCCGATTGATGCAGTCTGTTTAGTGAGTTAGCTATCTGACTACTCATTCCGAGCCGTGCGACCTGAAGCCTCACCAGTAAGGTGCAGCTCTTCCAGCAGCTGGGTATGCTGTGATGTTTACTGCAGGCCAAACTTCTCCCCCACGTGTCTCGTTGGGTGGGGAGGTTTTCTGTTTCCTGGAAGACAGAGCCGAAACAGGGTGGTGGGCCAGCCTGGAAAGGCTGGAGAATCCTCTGAAGTGTTCGAGTTGTGTGGATCCGCAGCTCTGGAGGCTGTGACGAGCGGTAATGGAAAGGTTTCACACTGGTGTCCCTTAAAGGACTGGGTAGCACTGGCTGTGTGGCTGCACTGGTTTTGAATGGACTGTTTCTGGAAGCACAAAAAGAGATTTCATTTTAACCTTCTAAAATATCTCTCTAAATTTTCATTTGTTCTTTCTGATAACACTTAAAACCTTTGAGATGTGACCTTGTGGGGCTGCCGTGGCTGTTTTTAGGAGTGGTGTTAGTGCTTCTCGGCTCCGCATCTCAGCTCTGCGCCTCTCAGTACAGCGACCCACGCGGGATCCGCTCACCGGCACCCGAAACAGACTCCTTGGTTCTTCTCTCTGAGCTGTCTTCTGTGCAGTAAAACCCGTCTCAAAGGCACTGCGTATTGACATCTTCTAATGCTGGAGAGAATTTCTTTAGGCAGTGCTGCCCATGCCTCTGGGAAACCTGACAGTCAGAAATAGCCATTCTTTGCTTGAGGAAAAATTATCTTTGTATTTGTATTAATGGACTCTGCCTCAACTAGGAGTAAATCTCTCTCTCATCAGCTCTGTGTAAACGCTTTGTCTCCAATATGGGTCGTTATTGAGCATGTGGGAAGCATTTGTGGACCGTGCTTCGATTATCTCTTGATTATCTCTTAATTACATGGGCAGCCTGTTGTCGAGTGGAAGGTGAGTGCTGCGAAGCAGAGGGCCGGGGCCGCTGAACCGAGCTGTGTCTCTTGAATCCATCGGAAAAATGCAAGCGCCTTACGGTTCATTTTTCCGTCTGATTGGAGTGAGTGTTTTCCGTTGAGAGCAGGCACCAGTTAGGCTAATGGGATGGATTTCGCTCGGCGGTGGCTCTAATGGAAGGCTTTGTCTGACTCAAAGCAGGGTGATTTAAGAACTTATTAGAGCAGGTAACTAAAATACAGTGTATTGATTATCACCTGTGGCCTGATGTCTGCAAACGTTCCTGGGAGAAGAAAAACTGCTTTGCCTGTCGATGTTAGCACGCCACGGCCACGCGCCACGGACAAGGCAATGTGTCTTGTGTAAGAAAGCCGGCGCGGAGTGGTTTAACTCACTGGCCTTTCAGGGTGTGTAAATTCATATGTCAAAATGCAAAGTGCATGGAACGTCTATGGATAGGGTTGGGATAATCGTTTCTGGGGTAAAAGTAACTGTTTCACTCTTTTGAAGGTGTTTTAGGAACTCTGGAGACCAAATGAATTTATTTCAGTGCTGAGCATTGTGAAGCAGGCTGTTAGCGCGTTACACTTGCGCTGAATCAGCCACAGCAGGCTCCTTGGCCACCGTGCGTGACTTACATCCTGTTACAACTGTAATGCTAAAATGTTGTGCTCACAATACTTTAGCCATAAAATAGCATAGTGGGTGAGTGTAAAAACTGAAATCTTTAAATATTTTCTCTTCTAGTTTAGCGTACATGCCTCTGTCCACAGGGCGAGTCATTAGAGCCAGCCTGTGTAAGCAAGGTTGCGGCACAGAACCCAGCTGGGAGTTAGGTGGGCGGGCACCGGGTCGCTTTTCTCCGCGATGCGTGCGGTGACACGGCGTCTGCGTCAGGGGCGTGGAGAAGGGGAGTAAGGGTGGTGGGGTAGGTGTGTCTGTGAATTGGGAGTTGAGGGCTGGTCGGCACGACTGCGTCTTCCTGCGCTGGCGGGACTTGAATGGAGAGGGAGAGAGGTTTGGGGTGCGTGTGGAGGTGTGTGCTGAAGGATTATGGGTTGGAGCTAATCCAGGATGCAGTTCATTTTTCTAGTTTAAAAAAAAGAAATCATCCATTTTTGCATGAGGTCAGGTATGTAATAAGACTCCAATTCACTCTGGCTTCTTTCCGCGTTACAGAGGGGAGCAGTTTCTGTGCACTTCAGCCGGGGATCTCTGCTTTGCTCACCTTTTGTTGGGCAGCTTGATACGATGCGGGACGAGACCTTCTCACTGGTTTTATGTGTAGTTTTCATGTGCTACACTGGCCTTTTTTAAAAAGGGAACATTAAGCGTTTCTAAGCCAGTTGGATAACACTGCTTTGTCCGGATACTTGTGTGATCAGAATTTAGATTTACCTTGATATGACGTACAGACAACTTGTAACGACTTCTTTCCTCTTCCACCTCTCTCTCTAGGCAAGCATGGGACCTTGCGGTTGATATTTGCCTTTCCCAGTTACCTACGATTATAGAGGAAGGAACTGCCTTTAGGGTAAGTCGGGTAGCATGGTGAAACGTTCTGGGCCCAGTTTAACCCATTATCTAAACCGCAGTGCAGAGCATCACTTTTGCTTGTTGAGTCTTGAATTGCTGCGGTTTACAGGTTTATATTTTTGGAAAATTGTAAGTATCTACTCACCTCACTTAGAGGGATGGATTTAAAATGAACTTTAAGATCTTCACTGTTGTGTGAGATGTCTGATTCAGCCCGTGCCTGCTGGTGAGGAGGGAACTCCTGCCTGTGGAAATGCAGCCTGAGACCTGACTCTTAAAACTTCAGAGCACTCAGTCCTGACTAACAGTGCTGTTACAAAACAAATCCTAATGTCCCAGCATGATTTTTGAAATGTAAAACTTTAATGCAAAAACTATCTCTTAGTAGAATTATTTTCAAATAATCATAAAATAGAGGTGTGAGTATGTCCAAAGAGTTTTCTTAAGTACAGAATCATGAATGTAAGCCACTGAGGGCTTTTTTCTGATTTAGTTCATCTCGGAGAGCCAAAAAATGCCTATGGTTTCTCCTTTCCTAGCCTATGTTCATTTTTATTTCAGGTCTCTGACAGCATTGGTGAGTGCTTTTATATTAGTCTCAGACCTCACCTGGGTACTCACTGTGAAGTGAGTTGAAATTTGGCGCATTTTGTGTATGTCAGGGCTGAGAGGAGGCACGGACTAGACAAGAGGTCAGCAAACAGGAGTGGTTATTCTCAACCAGCGATTGATCCAGTTTAGGGTGGAAGCAGGTTTTGAAGCCTGAGAAACGTAAAATGTGCATTTTGACCAGAACTGGGATGTGTAGAGCTATCGACGTGCCATCGCAGCTGAACACCTCCTTTCCGAGCTGGCCCGGGCGCGAGGCGTAACGGCAGGCTCCAGTCCTCTTCTCAGCTCTTCCTTGGGCTTTCACTTAAAATCCAGCGTGACTGATACCGCGTAGGTCTTGCCTGCTCTGTGGAGAGGGGACGGGTATTCACCTGTTGAACGTCTCCGAGACGCCCGCAGGAGGAGGGTGAATCGTGGCTGTTGCTCTGGGAGGGGGCGAAGGGGCTGACAAACGGCTGGAGCAGGCAGACGGCCGCACGTCCCCGTGTGTTCCGCGTGTTCCCATCGGCGCTCTGCCCTCGCGCCTCCTGCTTTGTGCCTGCCAAGAGCGCTGTGTACCGCAGCAGGCCAGCGCCGCCGGCCAGCCGTAATCCCGGGAGCGGCTGTGGCTGGCGCGCGGCGGGGCCGGGGCAGCGTGTCGCCGGGGTTAGTCAGCCCCTTTCGTGCCCAGGCTGGCAGAGGCGGCGATGGGCGTGTGGGATGTCAGATGCCCGGTGAGTCACAGGATTACCTGCCGCCTTCCACGCGCTGCCTGTGTTGGCCGCTGCAGGTTGAGAGTCCAGTCTGGCCCTGGATGAAACAACTGGCAATCCCTTCAGGGCTGTTTTTTCAGCAGCACACAATAAACTGCGTGCACCTGACTTCTGCTTATTCTCCAGGGGTTCTTCCCAAGTCAGACCTGCAAAATATGATATCCTGATGGAGCAGGGCACGCGGGCTCCCAGTGCTTGTACGGGGGATGGCAGGGGAGCAACTGGGCTTGGGGGGGTTTGGGTGGGTTTATTCTTCCTCCTCCCATCTCTTCCCTGCCTCCTTCCCCCTTCACTTCTGTATCCCTGTACATTTTGAACTGGAACTTGCTGTGTGCATTGGTCAGTCCTCTCCTGCCTGGCTGGCACCACGCGCTTGCCGTGCTAGACAGCAAAGGGAGCGCTGCTTCAGGCGCCGCGGCGCTGGCGGGGGATGCTGGTGTGTGCACTGCGGAGTGCAGTGCTTTGGGAACAAGTGTCGCGATCCTGGCCAGTCACCGTTGGTGTTAGGAGAGGAGAGATGCTCTGCGCGCTTGGGCAGGCTCCAGGGACTGGAAGTGTGCTGCAGAGTCAGGTCTCACCAAGTAAATTCCATTTCAACAGCCCGTGCGGTGCCTCCCCAGACGATCACGTCGTGTTACAGTAAGGGAATTAATTGTATCTGGTTAGTCTTTGGAAAATTTAGATACATAAAAAAACCCCCAAACGAACATTTGCCAATTAAAAAGAACTGCTTTTGGAAACAAACTGTGTGAGTTCATAGGTGCCAAAACTAGTTGGTTTACTACTTTTTTTTTTTTTCTTTTTCTTTTTTTTTTAAACCAAACTTGCTTTCCTGTTCTTGCTCCAACAGCACAGTCCCTTCTTTGCGGAGCAGCTGACGGCTTTCCAGGTGTGGCTGACCATGGGTGTGGAGAACCGCAACCCCCCGGAGCAGCTCCCCATCGTCCTGCAGGTGAGGGCCGGCGCAGGGGCTCGGCGCCGCTGGCACAGTGGGTTGTGCAGCCTCTCCCTGCCCGGGCGCTGCGCTGGCAACCAGATGGCATTCGGGTGCAGAAATTGCGTGGGCTCCTGCAGGATTAATTAGAGCCAATTGCATGTTTACTAGACCTGTGCAGATGAAGACAAAGTGCTTTTCTTCCCCCACACCTTCTCTCTCCGTTGGGCAAACCTTCCCACTGCAGTCCGTTTGCAGCTTCAACAGCATCAGGCTCTGCTGCCTCCTCTTTTGCTCTGAAGTAGCAAGACTTCCTCTGAGTAGCACATCTTTGTTGTTTGCTCCCATAGCATCTCCTCTTGTACACCCAGTTCTGTCAGGCAGAGACTTTTTCTTCTCTGTTTTCAGCAAGTGGAAGTTACTGCAGTGTAAATAGTTTGGAAATGCTTCTTTATCTGTCTGGTGCAGCCTGGACAGTGTTCCCTTTAATGTGAGGCTGAAATTCTGCAGTAAGAACATAGAAACGAGTCTCTGAAGACCATGCCTGGAAGGAATGTAGAGTTCTGGTAGGCATTTGCTCAGACTAGACCAAGCTTATATGTGTAAAGGAGTAGTGGATCTAGGAGAAACATAACGCTTCATTTCAGATGATGTTTTATGGCAAGGCAGATTTTACAGTTGTCATCTCTGGCCATCTCCTCCCCAGGAGTTTGTATTGACAGAAATCTAAACCCTCATCAAGGCAGCTGTGGTTTCTTTTCTACCAAGCAGCAAAAGTCTTTCTGTTTAAAGGAATATGATTCCAGGCACTTGTACAAGGGTTTGTGATTTCTTTCACTAAATGTGGAAAGACTGGCCTTCCCTCTGTCAGCCACCAGCTTGTTTTGTGACTGACAGCACCATCAGTCTCTCTGAGACCAAATCTTAATTTCCCTGAGCCTCCCAAGCCTTGGGAGATCAGCTGGATAAAGAGATGTCTGGTTTATCTCTGTCCCTGCGATGGGAGAAGGCAGGCTTCTACTCCAGCACCAACTTTGCTGCTTTCCAGTGAATTATTTGGCACCAGAGGGCTCTGCAGGCAGCTTAACCTTGCAGTGGAATTGAGAGGTCACCTGGCAAAGGAATCTGCTTTCCTTCCTGGAGCAAAAATGAGCTAGGACAATGTAATAAGTCTTATAATTAAAACGGTAATTGTATATTGGATTAAAATTGCTTGTTAATAGGTTTGAGATACTTCGGTTCAGCGACCAGCTGCGAAGAGATGGAAGGAAGTGCATTTCAGACCATTTTGAGTGTCTTTTTGCTCAGAGTGCTTAAACTACACTGCTGTAGCCTAACGAAGCTTGATTCTGTTTTCCCATTTTAAAGCAGCCTGATCTGGTTGGAGATGTCCTTGCTCCATGCAGTGGGGTTGGACTAGATGGGCTTTAAAAGCCCCTTCCACCCTAAACCATTCCGTGGTTTTGTGTGCCAGGAGCGTGATGCCAGCCATGCGAAGCTTGGATTTGTCAAGGACAGGGAGACAGACCATTTACAAAGGACTTTTGTTGACTTCAAGAAGTTGCTTTCCGTTTTGAATTCTTGCTGTGCATGGGGCAGATTGGACACAGGTGGCTTCCTGGTGCGGAGGAGAGAGAAGTCATCAAAGAGAAGTTAGCATACGCGCAGCCCGAACGAGCCTGAGCAGCAGATGCTCGATCCCTGTGGAGGCAGCTCCTGCCGTGCAAGCTGCAGCGCGCGGCGACGAGAGCAGCCCTTGCTCCACAGAAAGCCCTGGGGAGACCGCCGCTGCCGTCACCTTCTTCCATCGCCGCTTGTTAGGAGATTCCTGCTAAAACGTGGACTGTTACTTCTAAGTCATCCTCTAGTGTCCGATCGATCTCTAATGTGCGTGCGTGGACGTAATTGGCGTCCCTGTCTCCTGTTCAGGAGTAGCGATGGACAGTGGCGGGGAGGATGTGATGCAGCGCTGTGTGCGTGTAGTGGCACAGCGTAGCAACTTCGTAATGCCACCAGAAGTTTGTAAATTGTGCCTAGACTCCCATATCTGCATCCAAGTCTCTAGAATGTGTGTCAGTTCTGGCTTCAGGTTGATGTGTAAATCAGCTCGGAAAGCGGGAGTATAAAAACCTGACGGAGACGGATGGCCTTTTTTGTTTGTGGAAATGATGAAACGGAGCTTTTAAAATAAGACACAATTTGATTTGGTTCAAGGTCCTTGTGGGATGCTAGCAGTGTAGAGATGTGGTTTTGTATCTCACCTAGAAATCTCTTTCAATTACATCCATTTTTTTTTTGCCCAGCTACAGCAGAGTTTGTGGATTTACTTGTTTTTTTTCTGAAGGTCAGATAATAACAGGGCTGTCAAATCGGTATGGCTGCCGTGTCTGCGTAAGCACCCTGCGCCTGCCGTGTCCCTGCCCGTTGCTTTGGCTGCCCAGCCTCCACCGTGCCCTGGTTTCTGTCACCGCTTTAATCTCACGCAGCTGCCCCTGTTCCTCCTGTGCTGGGCCTCTAAAGCGCACTGGTAATCGTGCCAGGTTCTGGAGTAAGTTTGTGGAATAGGCTGGTGCCAACTAGGGCAGGATGAACAAAATCCTTTCTCTTGTGACCTGTCCTGGGATCTGAGCTCCGACACTCAGAGGTGAAACGCGCTCTCCCTTGGAACCCTCGTTTGCTAATGGACTTTCTCTGCACAGCTTCAGGATCTGGTTTCAGCCATCCGTAGTATGAGACATGAGCCAAGTAATTTAGTTATTCTTCAATATTGAACATGAAAAATAATTTAATTTGAATATGCAGTGTGGAAAATCACTGAGAAGGGAATGGAACTGGGGAGCTAAATCAATGAGTCGCTTTCCCCGAGACCCATGCTGAGAGATGTTACTCAATTTAAACTGAGGATTAAACGCTGCATTCCAATATCTTACATCTGGTAAGGAGATTAAGAACTGAAAGTCTGACTGTTAATATTTCACACCAGGGTAGGTATAAGCCAGTAAACTACCACCTAATTATCGTTGTCAGACTCCATTTTAATGAGATTTTTATTAATGACTAATGTGACCTTTTGCTTCCGTCTTAAGTCTCTTACATCGATTTGCCAAGGAAAGCAAAGCTGCTTTTTCTGCTTCTGAGCCGTTTTGAGGAGCGGGAGGCTGGGCCTTTTCCTCCCTTTGAGTTCCTCCTGCAGACGCGGTCGTGTTCCTGCCTGCCTGAGGGGAGGTGTGCTACGATGAGAGTGTTTGGGATCCGTGGGGGCTGCTCCCTCCAGCAGGGCTGTGCTGCATAGGAACCGCTGCGCCTGAGAGAAAAACAGCGAACCAGGGGAGCCGTGACGTGGAGATGGGGATAACTGCATTTCTAGGAAAACGTTGGCGTGTGTCTGCAGAAACCTCCTGAAGGAGAGCGTTTCTGGGGGGGCAGGAACCTACGGGCGACACTGTTCTGTGGGGTGAAAGCTTTCAGCGGTCAGGGTTTGTCTGCCAGCTGGTTCGTTCAGTTTGTTCAAAGTCACGTAACGACCTTGAGGTCCCCTCACGTTTGCTCTGCAGTCGCAAGGGTTTTGTTCTCCGTGGCAATAACCGTGATCCCTCTCCTCTGCAGGTGCTGCTGAGCCAGGTGCACCGGCTGCGCGCTCTTGACTTGCTGGGAAGATTTCTGGACCTGGGCCCCTGGGCCGTCAGCTTGGTGCGTGGGTGCCGCGCGTTGGCTTGTACAGGTCTAGTTTGTCTCAGTGCAGGCGATTAGTACAAGTGGCGGTTTAGGGAAGGAAGGTATGGAAGATACTGCACAGAGTTGACAAATGACCAGTGTTTCATGTGTTCACGTGTGTGAAGTGGAGCAAACATCCCTAAAAGAAAAGGGGTTTGTATTAATCGAGCAGGCTGAATAGCTGTTGGTTTGCGTGACAAGAGGAGTTCCTTGGGAATAGTTCAGTATAAAATATTGTAAGGGACAAAACAGGAGGAAATAGCTGGGACAAATAAGAAGGTTTATAATGTAAAATGAATAACAAAAAATAGCACATATGTTTATCATCTGTTCTCTCAGCTTACTGGCTGCATCGTTTTCTTCTCTTCCTTTATCTGTTTGGTCTCTGGATTTTATAAGCTTCTCTGAGGAGGCGGCAGCTGCCTTCTGCGTTTTGGAAAGTGGCTAGCACAGCAAGGATAATAAATGAGAATTAAACAGAGGAGCAGTTTAAAACACTTGTAAATGGAGCTATTTGTTGATAAAAGTGATGAAGAGGAACCACCAACTGGTTGTGGAATAGCTCCTTGATGGGAGTTTCAGTGGCTTTCTTTACCTTCCTCCTCCACCCCAGCCAAGACTCCCTTCTGCGTGCCTTGGCAGATGGCTTGGCCCTCCGTGGTGGGAAGAAGGTAGCGTTAAAGGGGATTTTAACACCTCTGGATTATAAACTTGTATGTGGATCAAAACAGAGCTGCAGGTCAGCCCCAGCGGCTGTTCTGTGCTTTATGAACCTCACTGGCCCCTCACTGGGGGACGCCCAGCTGCTGCCGGGTGGGTGGGTGGTAACGCCCCGGCATCCCAGCGCTGCGTGCCATCCCGCGCCTGCCGTTTCCCTGGCGTTGTGCTTTGGGAAGGCACAGCGGGCTTCTCGGAGGTTCCACGTGCCGCGTGTCCTCCTGGGAGAATGGTCTCTAATCCCATGGAAAAGGCCTGGTAAAAGTCTGTGTCAGGCAAGAGGCCTATTTAATTTCCAGGGGGAAGCCTGTAATTATGGAGCTTTTGCAGCCTGTTTACTTGTGAGGGCAAACGGTCCCATCTGAAGAAAGCACAGCGTATCGTGAAGCATAAAATAGCGCAGGCTGTAACGAGTGGCAGATAGCGCTGGGTTAACTCGCAGTCTCTGCCGACCAACAAGTCTGGAAATACCTGGTGACATCCAAGATTGAAATGAGCAACAGACAAATACACAGAGATCCCCTCTTTACTGGAAATGTTTGAAATTGTTTTTTACTGGATTTCTCATCTATGTTGTTAAATACGCTGCACCCTCGCAGAGCGCGCAGTCCCGCCCCTGCACGGCGCAGCCTCCACAGCGAAGCTGGGCTCTTCCTCAGGGTTTGCTCTTCTCTGGCTCCACAGGCCCTGTCTGTTGGCATCTTCCCGTATGTGCTGAAGCTGCTTCAAAGTTCAGCCCGTGAGCTGAGACCACTCCTCGTCTTCATCTGGGCCAAAATCCTGGCAGTGGACAGCGTGAGTACTTCAGAACTTGGCGGTTTCTTTGGCTTTTCAGCAGCGTGCCTTTTTGTTTCCCCCAGTTTGCTTTATTCAGCCACTTTGGAATTGCAGCTTTCTCCTGAGATACTGCAAAAAGGTGCTGTGTTGTCTGGAGACCAGCGTGTTAGTCTTATTAATTTATTCCACTGGTATAAAAGCTAGCTGCTGGAGCTTTGTGAACGGGAAGCCCCGTTATGGTGCTGACAAACGCCCACCTCTTCATTCCTGCACGGGACAAACGCGGGTTTGCTCTGTGTTAGTGCTGCAACGTCACGTTAACGTCTCATGGTTCCAGTTCCCCTTTGGTTCTGGGCTGGAGGTGCTCTGGGTGAAAGCCATCAGGCTTCACTGATTGCATCTTTACTGGGAGAACATTGCTTTGCTTGCTGAAGGACCTCGAAGTGCGCTGCTGTCTTGTCGCGTGTTCCCGTGTGAGAGTCTGCGTGCACGCCCATACTCTCCCTCAGAGTGTTCACTTTAGGTTGTTCCCAAAGTTGTTTCGTTCAAGACCGTTCCTGTCAGTTGTCAAAACAGGCTGTGGGTGGTCTGCAGGTACAAAATTTTTGTAGAAATAAGGCAAAAGAAATTTTTGGTGCCTTAGAAGTCCTGCTCAAGTCAAACACGTGCCCTGAGGCGTGGAAGGTGGCGGGCACTGGCGTCTCTACCCCCACAGGAGAGAGGGCGTTCCTACGTGGGCCTGTGGTTCTCATCATCTCTACTTTGGCACCTTTAGGGATAAGGATAAAAAACTGCGCCCTGATTTTTAAAGGTTGCCTTAACTAGAGCTCTAGTTTGTGGGATTTACAATAAATAATTAAGCAGGTAAGTAATTGCAGATTAACTTGTACAGCCGTACGTATGACTCTGTGGTTTAACGTGGGTGCAATTAGCTGAGCAATGTGAAATTATGAGGAGCAGTGCACACAGTTAATCGCGGACACAATTATAAGCTGATATGAAATTGTCTGAACTGCTTGTAGAAGTTGGATCTTGCCTGTTTGGGGGTTTATTTTTGTCATATCTCTTCCATTCCGGTATGGAGAATAATATTGGATGTGTTGGAATTTTTCCCCACCGCTGATCTAGCATTGTCTGGTTCAGTTTTATAAATACGTTTTCATTAACATCCTAAGAGGATTTTTGAAAGCATAGAAAATGAAAACTATTCATCTTGAAGCTACTCTTGAAAAGCTTATTTTTGATGCATGCCTCTCCACGGCTGACGCTTCCGCCTCAGGTGTGTTCCAGAGCAGGCTCCTGTATAATTCACACGGAGTGTCGCGCCGTCCTTCTCTCTCTGGGGGTAAAGCCACTGTGAGGGGCTCCGTCCCCTCTCCCTCTCCTGCCACCACCGGAGCGGAGCTGCGCGGCGGTGGTTCCGGGCTGCCGGCTGTGGGTACCGGGCAGGGGTCGGCTGCTGCAGGAGCAGGGCTGTGCTGCCACGGGAGCTGCTGCCTCGCCCAGCTGTAATCAGGAATGGAAGCAAGACCAAAAAAACCTGCACACTAAACAGCACTGCAAATGTGAATGCTGCTGAAGTGGGACAGCGAAGAAGAGATCTTACCACTCTGAAGAATTGGCCAAAGATGGTAGAAAACAAACATTTCTCATACTTTTAAAAGCAATTGTGTGACATAAATAGTATGCTCACTTTCCAGTTGAGTCCTCTGGTAACGAGGTTGTGCCTGCCATTTCTCATCTTATGGTGAATACAGATATACAGGCCACGTGTTCCCCGAGGACAGTTTGGAGAGGTTCCCCCCCGGGGGATGAAGGGTGACTGACCATCGCAGTCGCCCAGGACAGCCCCGAGCTGTGGGTGCGGCTGTGTTCCTGGAGCAGGTGGGATTTTCAGGGAGAAGTTACCCAGCACGTAGGTTGTATTCAGGAGATCTGTGCTCCAGTCCCTCCCCAGCACGCGTTTGCTGGAAGTTCTGAACCCGCGCGCCGAGCCTGCAGCCCGTTCTGGCCGTGCTGTGTTGTTATTCCCAAGTGTCGCTCGTGTTCCCTGAGGAGGAGGTGTCGCTGGCGCGGGTTTGCACGTGGATCACAGCGCAGACCCGGGCAGGGTTTGTGCTGCCGTTGGAGAAGCTGCCTCCCTCCCTGAGGACGGGCAGCCCTGTCTGTCTGCCTGCATGATGGTGAGGAGATTGTTTTGGGTTTCTGTGAGGAACAGGCAGTATTCACACTGAGACCGAAGAGGGAGGGAAAAAGGAAGCCGGGCTGTTGGGCAGCGTTGCACAGAAGCCAGGAAAGCCTCTTGTAGCTGCAGCCTGGCATCGCTTCATCCCCTCTGCTCTTTGGTCTGCCACAGACAGCATCTCTACTCCCTTCAGCAAGGAAATATTCTCTTGTGTCTCTCTCTTGTCATCCCCTCTCCTTCCAGCAATTAGTTCCCTCCTTCACCTTCTACACCTGACAAAAATTACAGGATGCTGTCTCTGGCATGAAGCGTACGATAGAGCCACGGTCGCGGGGGAACGCGTTGCCATGTCGGAGTTTCCTCCCTCTCCCCGTGTGTATTCTTTTCGTTTGACCCTAATCTGACAGCCTGAAGCCTGAATTGGTACGTTAGCAAAACCATGGTGCGCACCGCGTCCTTCACGGCCGATGCTGCCCCAGGAACACCGGCACGCCTCTCCTTGCGGGGTTTTAAGGACAGGGGTGTTGCTCTGCGCTGTTTGGTGGTGCGTGGTGGGAGATCACGTTACTGCCCGCTGCTGCCGTACCCATTCAATGCACGTTAGCGCTTGGCCAGATAATACAGCGATTGGTCTCGTTTGTGTAGATCAGTTGAAATCTTCTTGTCAAAATCTAGTCCTGCCTTGGCAGGGGATTGGGCAGAATATAAAGAATGAATAATTCCTCCTCCGCCCCCGCCCTTACGGACTGACTGGTAATCGCTGGGTGATGTGGGTCGCTGTGAGGGAGACACGTGCTAGGAGAATCGCGTGAGGCAGCCTTCGGGAGTGGTCCTGCCTGTGAAGATGGTGCTTTAACATTCGCAAAGCGTCCTTGCATCCTGGCTGCCAGCCTGAGCTGGAAATCCGCCGCAGCGGTACAGAAAGAGCCAGGGAGGACTGTGCTGTCAAACTGCACCTGCCACAGTCGTGGGGAGGGGGCTGCTGCCTTCGTTAAAGAAAGGTCACACCCCAGCCTCGCCCAGAACCCTCCCTGGCTCTGGGGT
>WHYT01015336.1:116401-147964 GCA_009806455.1 Tetrax tetrax
GCGGGTGGGCGGCTGGGGGCAGGAGGAGGGACCCCGAGTGCACCGGCAGCAGCTCGGCAGCGGAGGTAGAAGGTAGCGAGCAGCAATTATCAGCAGTTGGAAATCAAATGCAGAATTAGACCAGGGCCTTTTAGATGATGTAATCTTACATCATTTTTGTTCTGATAAACGTCAAAAAAAGAAAAAAAAAATTAATGACATTCCTCCTTGGTTTTGCCTTTAGTGTCTCTCAGACACTGGTGAAGGTTTCGCGTGGGACAGGGAGATGCGATGCCTCTCCTCAGCAGGAGGTCGCGTCCCAGTTACTGCTCCGGTGGCGCTGGAGGGTGGCAGAGGGGCCCTTGCTGTAGGCACCGCTCTGCCCTGCCGCCCCTCCCTGCGGCGCTGCTCGGGTCTGGCCCCCGTGGCAGGCCTGTGCTTTCTTTTGCTTCCAAATGAAAACAAGGTTTGAGGAAAAATTAAGACATGAAATATTCATATATCACCAGAGGAAAAATATTTATGTTATTGTACTCATTGTGTTTTTCTTTGTTTCTGTCACATTTTTCAGTCGTGCCAAGCTGACCTTGTGAAGGACAACGGTCACAAGTACTTCCTTTCAGTTTTGGCAGATCCTTATATGCCGGTAAGGACAAGTCGTCTTTATTCAAACTCTTCTGGGATTTGCTCAGCCTGTCCTAGCTTGCCCGCTGCTGTTGTGCTGCGGCTGGTGCTAACGCAGGGCTGCCTCCCGCCGGCACCTCCAGTGATGCCCAGTGCTCTACTGGAGAGGCCTTGCTGGGCGGTGGTCAGAGACCAGGGGTGTTCACAAGGCTCCTGCCGTGTCGCCTGCCAGACACAGCCAAACCAGCCCGGAGCCTGCCGGCTCACCTGAGGTTACGGAAGCGCAGATTACTCAGCGGTGACGACGGAGCTGGGGGCTGCTGGGGGCTGGGTGCAGAGGCAGCCTAATTGCGCTGCAACTTTCGTAATTCCCTCTGCGAAAGTGTTTTGGCGTTTTCCGTACCGGGTATTTGTGTGCCTCCCCCAGAGCAGTACAGAGGGCGGCTGGGAGGATCGGCCTGGCGTCTGGTGACGCGGGCTGGGGAAGTGGCTCAGATGTAACGAGGGACGGGACTGCACGACAGGAGAATTCTGGCTTGCTCTCCCCTCTCTTTGAGTGTGACACAAACTGCCCTTAGAATAATCCTCTTTTAGAAAGCGTGGAATGTAGTTGTCCCCTGACCTGTTTCCTAGATAACAATTAGTTGTACGTTGTTTTAAGGCTGAACACAGGACCATGACGGCGTTTATCCTGGCTGTGATCGTTAACAACTACAACACTGGACAGGTGAGCCCCAGCATCCTCCTGCCTCTCACTTGCTCCCACCCCTTCTCTGTGCTTTGCCTTCTCTTTGATAAAAGTACCCTGGCTTGCATTAAAGCACAACCCTGAACCGGAAAACTGAAGTAGAAGATTGCTTTACCTTATTTTTGTGTGGATTAAAAGAAAAATGGACCTGGAGGCGTGACAGACACATTACGTGCCTGGCAGCTGGGGGCGGAGGTTGAGGACACGAGTCCCTCAGCAGCTGCCCCTCCAGGCAGCACGCTGCTGCGTGCCGGAGGAGACTAGTGCCTGGTTCCTGTCAGGTGGAAACTCGATGGCTGTGATAATGTTCTTGGGAGGGGTTTGTGGAACGGGCCATAAACCTTGGGGCTCTGACAGGGGCAAGGAATATTTCCAGTGAGGAAAAAACAGGCTTTATGTGTTCCAGGAAACATTTCTAATGCTCAGCCGTTTTGCTAGCTATAACAGCGTGTAGTTGACCTTCTCTTCATGCTGCCTCCAAATGGTATTTTGTAACAAAATCAGTATATAACTACTGAATAATTATTTCATCTTGATTTCCAGTCTATTTCAGAAATAATCTTCTTTTTTGATGATGAAGTAGGAAGCTGTCATCCAAAATAAATGGCATTGATTTGTGTTTTAGGAAGCTTGCCTTCAAGGAAACCTGATTGCTATTTGCCTGGAGCAGTTAAATGATCCGCATCCTCTTCTGCGGCAGTGGGTGGCCATTTGTTTAGGACGTATCTGGCAGAACTTTGACTCAGCCAGGTGGTGTGGTGTGAGAGACAGCGCTCATGAAAAGCTCTACAGCCTCCTCTCGGATCCAATCCCAGAGGTAAGAATCCAACTTATAAAATAAACAACAGTTGAATTGTCAGAATTCTGGCAGAGGGCTACAGAAATCCTTACCAAACCAGGGCCTTTCAGAGCTTTACAACTGTGTCTGGTTCAAAGAGAGATCTTATGGCTGTTTCTTTAAGGTGGTGCAAATCATCCAAGCCCTGCAAAAGGAGTAACCAGAGCAATACCGGGGGGAGTTCATACAGCCCGAAAGCCAGATCTTGGTGCCAGAGTTAGGGAACACCATGGGTTTTGCTTACTTGCATATCAGAACCTTGTTAAAAATGTGGCCCTAAAATGCACTACGTGTCACAAAAAAATCCCTCTAGTTTTTTTGGCCAAGTATGGAAACTGTTCCCCCAGTACGTGCGAAAATACATCTTTAATTGGATGTGGTTTACCTTTGTGACAAACCCTCCAAGAGACAGCAGTTCTTCTGCAGAGCCTGGCTGATTGACAGAGCCTGTCAGACCCCTGCGAAATCACATTGCGTGTGGGGGAGGTAAGCCTGGAGATAAACACCACTGCCAACGTGCAGCGATTGAAGATTAGAGTCCCCTTTGCATTCAGAATTTCTGTCCTGCATCCTCTGCCTCCTCTCTCCGGCCCCGTCTTTCCCCCATTTTGTGGCAGGGTTTGGGGCAGGGCCGGGCTGGCTGTCCTCACGGCGTCCTGCGCCTCTCTTGGAGACGCTGGAGCGAGCACATCCTGCAGTTGCTGGTTGCGTCCTGTCCCCACCGTTTGCGGTCTCTGCTGGGGCAAGCTGTAGGATTTCCAGGCCATCTGATCCCTCTGGTCTTTGTGTGACCTGGCAAAGCTTACCCTGATCTGAGCTGCTGGCTTTTCTTCTTTTCTGTTTTCCATTATCTTCTGCCGCTCTGTGAGCCCTCATCTGAAGGCTGTGGTTCAGCACTTACCATCTCTTCAGATTCACATCGCAGCAGTGACTCCCTGTGTACCTTATTCCTGTTAATTAATATTCTGGGCAATGTCAACTGGAAAAATCACCCATGGGAAGGTCACCGACTGTTCTGGGAAATTAAATATACTTCTGTATCTGTGAATACTTAAAACTCAGAGCTTTGCTGATTCTGTTCTGGTTTTTACTCTCCGTGGGCTCCCGTTTAGCCCTCACTGTTTACCTGACACAGTAGTCCAGGTTTCCAGAGATGCCAGTTGTGGGGATAAAAAAAATCCCACTGGCAACCTTTGGACTGGAAACAAGCGGAAAATCATAACGAACGTTTCTGCCTCACAGGTTCGCTGTGCTGCGGTCTTTGCACTGGGAACATTTGTGGGCAACTCAGCTGAACGGACCGATCACTCCACCACCATCGATCACAACGTGGCCATGATGCTGGCCCAGCTCATCAACGACGGGAGCCCCATGGTCAGGAAGGTACGGAAGGGCTGGCTGTACGGAGTTCGGCGGATTCCTGCTGATTAGCTGTACTGCAGAGCTCATCAGCATTATTTAATAGACCTTCCCATGCATTTGGCTCATTTGCAAGGGGCTGTTTCATCGTGAAGTCTTTCCACTTTGGTTCCTGCTGAGAACCACCGCGCACGCGTGGCGACACCAGTGGAAACAGCAGCGTCGGCCTGCCGCTGCGGCTGAGGGCCGGGCACCGTGCCTTACGCTGCGCGCAGGCTGCTCACGTGCAGCAGCGTTCCGGGATGCTGCGTTACCCGCTCGCCCTTTTCCGTGCACGGATCCCGTCGTTCACTTACTCTGCGATACAGGGAGCCCACTGACGGTGGTAACAGAAGTAACGTGTAGTGTGTCGTAGTGCCCAGGTGCTGACAAGATTGTTGTTCAGATCAAAGTGTTTCTGCTGTTTTACACTGGACTCTGGTTTAGCTCCTGGATTCCACTGAGCAAATGTCTGAAATGGGAGTACCAATCTCAGGGGTTTGTGAGAATTTTTGTATCCTATTTTTTAATTTAAAGAGAATGTGAAGACAGGCATAAGGAAGGAGAGTAATTACACTGAAGTCTTTTTCAGAGCATAAAACACTGAGAACTCTTGCTGGGCTACTCTTCTGCTAATGCTCTGCTGCTGCTGACTGCTTTGATTGCAATATTTTACATTACAGGATCTCAGGTTTTAAATGTGTGTTGCTAGAAACATGGAGTGTGTCACAGTCCTAGGGGAGGAAGAGGAGAGGCAGTAAGAGTGCTGTGGTGAGAACATGAGAATGCCATTCAGGAAAAGGATCTTGCTGCTTTTAGAAACCACAAGGATGGATGTCGGGCTGTTTCAAAGTAGTGCGCCAGGTTTTGGAGAATTACAATTTCTGATGCGCCAGTGCACGTCAGTAGTACATTAAATAGCTTCTGACGTTCTGCATTGTTCTTGATGGGTGTACTTCGGTGTCCCAGTGCTTGTGTTACCTGGAACATCAACATCCTGACAGTTGTCACCAGCATTGTGAGGATTATTTTCTGTCATCTCATTCCAGCATTTAGTGAGTTTAAATCAGGAGAGAACCACGTCACACTGTGTGCTCTGGGAGATTCATAGACCTCTCTTTCAGAGATCAGTCCCCTGCGCAGAGTGGCGAGCACAGCCAGCTCTGCACCTCTCCTGTTTGCTGCTTCCAAGTGCTTGCAGGCGGTACCTCACTGAGGGTCCGGACTTCCCCTTCTCTGCCCTCCCGCCCCGGTGATTTCAGCTCTCGGGTCGCAGCTCTGCGAACGAACGGGCTGATGCTCCCTTGCAGGCAGGGGCACCGTCCTCGCGCTGACGCTGCAGGTCGGTGTGAGGCTGTGCGGCTCGGCACAGGATTCGGACACCAGGGCTCTCTGTGGAAGAGCTGAGCCATCCCCCCGGGGGGCTCTTGTCAGGTTCTGTTTCCTTGGCTCAGAGCAGAGGTAGGACAGGCTGTCGGACGAGAGCACCGCTCCGTGCACGCGCGTGCAGCACAGGGAGAGCTGAGGACACCGAGCCTCGGCACAGCTCACTGCTGCTCTCAGGAAACACGCGCTTCATGGGCGAGGCTGGCAGTGCCGGAGCAGAGGGAGCTGGGTGCGAGTCACCAGTTCGGTGCTTTTGCTGACGCTACGCGAGTCTGACGGTACTGGGCAGAATCAGAGAGCAGTGGGAGCCTGTTCAGGTATAAAAGACTTGTGAGGAATTAGATTGGAAACAGAGTGCTCTGGCTTTCCTCAGTTCATCCGTGTAAAGTGAAGGGAAAATTATTCTGGATGGCCACCAGTAATATTGCTCTGTGTTTCCCTTCCATTGTTTCTGGCCTCATAACCGTGAAATGCCGCTCTCTTCTGCTCTTTCCATAGGAGCTGGTAGTGGCTTTAAGTCACCTGGTAGTCCAGTATGAGAGCAATTTCTGCACTGTTGCCTTGCAGTTCATGGAAGAGGAGAAAAATTACCCTCTACCTTCTCCAGCTGCCACAGGTAGGTGTTCCGTGTTTGTGTGGGCAGGAAATGTATGGCCTGAAAGCACCTGGGAACTGTTATTTAAGGAGTTTGCCCAACACAGTGAAGTTCTTGCTGGTGGTGATTTATTGAACAGCACTGTTGCTGCAAAGCTGAGTGACACGGCGGGTGTCTCATGTCTGTTCAGCACGGTAATCTGTCGCGCCGGAGAAGTGCATCCTCCGCCGAGTCTCCAGCTCAAACACAGCTATAGCTCACCAGCAAGCTGTAGAGACCCAACACCCTGACAAGTTCAAAGGAATTTCCTTCAGATCAAGGCTTCAAGGCTGAAGTCCCTGTTAAGGGAATACATAGGCTTACCAGACTTTCTTTTCCCCTCAAATTACACCTGAAACTTCAGTGTCACGCTGACCCAGTGAGCAGCCTCGCCGCGAGCCAGCCACGCTCTTTGCTGCTGTGAAGCACCAGACAAGAGGCAGTGAGGACCTCTGTGCTCTGTGCCCATCCCTTTTGTTGTGTCTGGTGCTTTGTGAGGAATGAAAAGCCCTGGTGAAATTGTTGCTAACCTCATATTTTCTTTAGATATTAAGTATATTGGAAGTCTTGAAGGATAATGGGGCCACTGCAACAGAAACTTGAAGACAAGTATGTGCTGTCTCTGCAATGAGTGGTTTAATTTCCCCATTGTTTGAGTAACTAAATCATGGTGGAAAATAAGCTTCTCCACATTTGTCCTTTTTGCTGCAGGGAATAAACATTACATGCGGTTTGTATAGTACTTTTCTGTATCCAAAAGAATCCTGCAGTATTTGTAAGCGGGATGCACTGGAAGCATTGGCCCCACCCCCGTAATGCAGCCACCTCTGCAGTGAAATAAGCTGTTCTGAACCGTGGTACTGGGTGCATATTCAGGAGTGGAGAGAGAAAGTCTGGGATATCATAAGTATCCAGGTCATGGGTGAAATATGAGTTGAAACCAGGCCTGAAATCTGCTCAGGAAACCAGGATTTCCATGACTCTTTATAATGAGAACATTTGCTGGATTTTTAATGCGCAGAAGCCTGCAGATCCTGCCTGCTAAATGGCTCTGCTGCAGCAGCGTGTCCTAGCACCATGCCTGGGCAGCGGCCAAACACCGGAGAGAAGAGGCATCATGGCTCTCTGGGTATCTGCAGGCACTGGCAAGGCTCGGCTCACCTGCTTTTATTGGATGGAATAAAATCACAGCCTGGACGCAGAGACACCTGGTCCTTGCTGGTTATGAGCACAGAAGATTCGTTGTCATACCTCGTTCTGGTTTAGCCTAAAGCCAGTCACTAAATTCTGCTCATATTGGCAGTATTTTAGTTACATATTTGCTGGGAAATAACCAAAAGGCTATGATCGCTTTGGTTCCATCTCTAACTGCTAAATTTTGCATCCACAGAGGGTGGGAGTTTGACCCCAGTGCGAGATGGTCCGTGTACACCGAGGCTGCGGTCCGTCAGCTCTTACGGGAACATCCGAGCGGTTACCACAGCGAGGAACCTGAACAAGTCCTTGCAGAACCTCAGCCTGAACGAGGAATGTAAGAGAGATTTCACAGTTCCTTGATTTTTCTTTACCCCTCTCTTGCAAGCTAGGAAATACCGTGCGCAAGACAACATGAGCTGAAACCAGCGCCTTAGCCCAGGTGATCCACTGCCGGCTCCACGGACGCTTACTCTGCGTTGGAACGTTCGGTGTTTAAAAGCGAACGCTGTAGCTTTGCCTGTGCCTTACCTGAATGTTGTACCATTTAGAAAAGGACTGTTATGCCTGGGTGAAAATTGTTCTCTTGCCAGCTCTTGTTTCAACATCTGCCCTCTTTTCTTTTGGCAGCTGGCAGCTCTGTTGCATTTTCTCCTGGGAATCTCAGCACCAGCAGCAGTGCCAGCAGCACCTTGGGCAGCCCTGAGAACGAGGAGTACATCCTGTCGTTTGAGACTATCGACAAGATGCGACGAGTCAGCTCTTACTCTTCTCTGAATTCACTAATAGGTGAGTAAAGACTCTCCTGCCCTTCTTCTGGTGTTGCCTTTTTTCATGTGCTTGTACTAACTTTTGAGGAGAGTTTGGATCTTAGCTCCTGCTAGATCTTACTCCAGCAAAATTTCTCGTTAACAGTAGAATTATTACTCTTGTGTTTGGTTAGGCTACGTGCAGAGCAGAGTTCCCCCTGGAAGGGACTGGAAATGAGAGCTGTTGGCTCCAGCTGTACGCTTCAGTAGGATGGACAGCAGTCCTCTTAGGAATTTGAGCACAAAAAAGTAGTGTGTACAGGAATTGCATATCCATTGCAGTTCACCTGGCTAGAGGAGGAAAGCAAGGACGCCCCATCCCACGGAGAGCAGCTGGGCGCACTGGCACTAGCTGCTTCCTCTGGTTATTTTTCACACGGCCGAATTTCTGTACGGCACAGCCACTTCTTTGTGTTGCTCCTCCGAGGAAGCCTTACCCAGCTGATTTCCTATAAGGGTTTGTGTGCACATTGTTAAAATAGGACTTAGAAAAGAAGAAATCCCAGGCTGTGTCTTAAAAGCAAAAAGACTGAGCATTTAATAGAAATCTGCTTTTCTGCAAAAAGTTCTGTGGCTGATCCCGCTGCCTCCAATCCCCTCTCCATTATTTCCTCCTGGATAAGCAGCTTTAGCATCCCTAACAGCGCTGAACTTTTTACGCCGCTCAGCAGTGCCGTTCTCTCCCGGCGTCTGGCTGGGTAGCGTAGAGCTCTGCAGCGCAGCGTGCTCTAGCACAGAGGGGCAGGAAGTGTCACTCGTGTTTATGCAGCGCATGGCTGATCTGCAGTAATGGATTATTTGCATTTCTTTTATAGAACAAAATTGGAATATTTATATTAAGCTACTTCAACTCAGCTGTTTTTCAAGTCACTTTCTCAGTCGTGTCTGATTGCTGCAATAGCATTGCTTTGAGCTCGCTGCAGTTTCTCAGTCCATCTGAACCGGTTAGGGATCACGCAGAGGGACCTGGCTTTCCGCATGGCTCCTGCCTGGGAGCAGGGGAGGCAGCGTGCAGCAGAGCAGCGCTGGGGGAGGTCTGTGTAGTTTCTTTGTAATCACTAATGTGCCCGTATTTTTCTAGCTTTCAAAAGCCAGTGAAAACAGAGTGGTGTAACTCAGAGAGGAGTCCACCTGGGTGGCAGGTTTACCTCAGCTGAAGAAAGGTTCTACTCTACTCTGTATTTGCTGGAAGAAGTAACGGTGACTTGGCTCTCCTGAGCTGAAAGATTCTGAGGTTGTAACTCCTGAGCCCATGAGCACCTGTGGCAGTTTAAAATCACATGTTTGTTAGAAACTTGGTCAATTAATTTGCTTTTGATTGTAAGCAATTAAATTGGATCTTCTAAAGCGTGATAGGAGTGTTAGGAAGTTCCTCTCCATGTTAAGCTAGAACTTGAGTTTTCCGCATTTCCCCTGGTGCAAAGCGGTGGCTGCTGGATGGCTCATGTGTGTCTCACAAGGGCTTCACAGCACAGCTGGAAAGCATCCAGAGATGAGCTGGAGATGAGTGAGGGAGACCTAGGAAAACAAAAAGAGCAGTTCTCTGAAGCTTCCCTCATTCCTATTCAATCAGAAGAGCTCACATCCAGCTGGAAATGACAGAGCTTATGGAAGCGTTTAAAATTCATAACTCACACGGAATCCCATTACCTTCAGCACTTGCCTGCTGGAAGCCAGGCTTTTTCATTTCTACGGAGGGATCGCCATCTCCCAGCCTGCGCTCCCGCTCCCCGCGGAAGGGGTTTCAAAGTGCCCTCCGGTCCAGCCGCCCTCAGTCGTGCGGCGCTGGGCGTGGACTGACCTTTCTGTGAAGTTCTGGTGTGCCGTACAATCGTGTCATACAGTTAGCGAGAGGGGGGTCGCTCGGAGAGGAGTCCACCGGGGTGACGGACTTGTCTTCACCGGAGAAAGGTTTTGCTCTGCTCTCTGGTTTTTGGAAGAGGTGCTTTGGCTCGGTAGTGACTCTGCCAAGTGTCTGAGACAGGCAGAGCAGGACGCGCAGATGCTTTGGGCACACAGGTAGACTCAAAGCAGAGCAGAAACCTCGTCTGTGATAACCAAAGCAGAAATTTGCAGCCACAGCCTAATTCTGTGTTCTGCGTTCCCTGGGTTCATTCACTGATATTCAGGGCTTTCTTCCTCTCCTGTGATTTTAAGAACATATGCTGGAGGGATTATTCTGGATCAGTCTATCCACGTCACTGACACTGGAACATCAGATGATGTACTGCTTCCATCAATTTGAGGAAAACGTCTCCATTCCTTCTTGTGCCGTTTTACAGACAGCTGCTCAGCTAACTATAGGGCAGTGCCTCCTGTCGCTGCCGCAGCGCAACGTGTGCTCCCGGCCGAGGTGTGCTGTCTGCTGGCAGGCTGTTCCCTGGCCAGGTGGCCCTGGCACCAGAAGACACGTTTGTTTCTGGCCCGCGTTTTTGAGCTGGCAGGAGGCAGTTTTGGGTTAGTCAACAGAGACATCAGTTTGGATGGGAGGCTAAGCCTCGCTGCTTTTTCCATACAACTGGTCATTAATCTTGGTGTCCTGCAGATTTTTAGTTTAGTTTTAAGATAAGAAAAGGGAAGGAACTAAGATGGGGGTTTTGCATACCTTGAGGATTATTCACATCCAACTGCACGATTGAAGTCTTTGTCCTACAGAGAGCATCGCTGGGAAGACTATATTAAGGAATGATCAAAGGAGGAGGGAAATAAATCTCGGAGTGTTGAAAAGCAGGGGAATAGTTCTCTTTTCCAGCAGGAGAAGCTGGGGACAGAAAACTATTTGCCACATCACAGGATCTGTCCTGAAGAGCTGCCCTGAGGTACCACCTGCAGCGAGAGGTCACTGCGGTGAGGATGAGGAGAGCAGGAGGGGAAGGTGGACAGTGAGCCGCAGCACATGAGAGAGTGAGTGCTGGCACAGGCAGAGCCTGTCTCCGTCAGCGGGCGATATACTTAAACGTGCAGATGCAATGAGAAGCTGGTCAGCCAGCAGTATTTCTAAACAGAACCTTACAGAGCAAAATGCAGGGATACAAGTGGATTTTGGAAATGGAAGCTTGATGTGGGGGCTGGTCGGGGGGGGCTGCTCTCACATTGGCTATGACAGCCTTGGTCCAGGGGAGGGACCTGCTCTGAGGGAACGTAACTTTTCCCTGATGAGCTGCTCCTGGTTTCAGTTGACACACGGAGTCTCACGCTTTGCCGTTGGGATGGCTGTCGGGCTGGTGTGTGCAGGAAGGAGCGCCTTTGCTTGGCCCCTGCAGAGACCAGCTCGCAGGCTGTCAGCTCTGCGCGAGAACCGCTGCTTTGCTGTTCCTGTGGGGAGCAGGCTGCCATCCGCGTCCGTCGAAGTGGAGTTCGGAGAGCGATCTGGATTTCAGATGTTCTCCTTGTCTGGGCAGCTCTCACGGGGCTGTCTGTCACCCGTGGGGAGAGGAGAGGCTCGTGGGACATGGGTTTCCAGAGCTGGTGGGGCTAGCGGTGGTGGGAGCGGGTACCTGGGTTCAGTTGGCGGTATTTCAGCTGTGCTTCCTGGCGTGCCGGGCCGGAGCTCGCCTTTCCCTGAGGCGGGCGGTGCGGGCCCAGGAGCCGTCTCCGCTCCAAGGCGTGCGGCAGCACTGGAGCGGGTGCTGGGCAAGGCGCTGTGTTGGGTGGGGAGTGGGCTGCACCTTCTGGAGATCAAGGCTTAACACCGCTGCGGTGATTTTTACAGGGGATTGGAAAGAAACCCTGTCAAAGCTCAGCAAAACAAAAAGAATGAATAAAAACATGAGCATTCACGTTTGCACGCGGCGTGGCTCTGCCCCGCGCGGTCTCGGTGACCCGGCTGCAGGAGCTCAGCCAGGCCCCGCTGCGGGGCTGCGGCCGCGCGCTGGCTGGTGGATGGAGCCGAGAGCTGTGCACGTGCAAACCAAATCCAAGTCGTCAGTGAAGAGAGGCAATTTGTTTTTGACGTTCTTAGCAGAGAGGAGTTACTTTGTAAATGTAAATCTATACTGCAAGGTCCATTTAACTGCCTTTGAATCAGTCTGACTAATTACTGAGCTGTCTGCTTAGATTAACACCCCGTTCCCCTTCCTTGGCTCTTTGTTTGCATCTCGTGGGTATTTTTTGCATTTTAGTCCATTGCACAAAATGAAGCTGCTGTTCCTGCTGCCACCTCTGCTGCCTTCCGTTCCCCCGCTGGCTCGGCGCTCAGGTCTCGCAGGGCGCGGTGTCGGATGTGCCGCTCGGCTGGATCAGTGCAGAGAGCAGCGCTGGCACGGGCCGGGGGAGGAGAAGAAAGGACCGGTCCTTCGAGCGCCAGCTCTGAGCCCGAGATGCCTTTGTAGAAATTCCCTCAGTTCTTTTCAAAGTCTTCCGAGCGAACAAGGAATCGCACTGGTGCGGTTCTCTTTTAAATTTGTTTTTTCATGACGCTTAGATGTATAAAAAATGTCGTTGGGTTTTTTCGTTGTGGCTGCGTCATGAGTGCGGTGGTTATCAGACACTGGAAAATCTGATGGGTACCCTCTCGCTCTCCCTTCCCTGCTACTGCCTTTCAAGGGCTTCGAAAGAAATCAAGCCGTTCCGATCTCCCGTGGGTCCTCATGCAACTTCTGCACCAGACCCAGTGTGGGAGGTGCAGCTCTGAGCAGACCTCAGCTGACACTGCCTGGCTTGCTCCTTCAGCAGCTGGGGCTTTTTTTCCTCTCACAGCTTTTAGCACTTTGTCTCTCTTGCTCTTTCTCCTTCCCATTCCTCCTTTTATTTTCCTGGGAATAGAAGGTTCCAGGATGAACATGGCAACTGCAGAAACAAAAGGTGCATGGTCAGAAGCCTGGAGCAGACAGGCGTTGTGTCACCGTCCTTTATGGCTGGGAGGCCTGACCCTCTTCCCCGCAGAGACTTATTTTCTTTATTTAAACACGGATAAAGAGCTTCTGAAAAAAACAATGGCTTTTACCTATTACAACCAAAACCTGAGGTTGGATCTGCACTGTTCAGTTCTGCTCGCCTCCTGCACGCCGTGCTCGGGCGTCCCTCGGTTCCGTACGCTCTGGGCTCTGTCCTCAGCTGGCGTAAACCGATTTGGCCTCGCACTATCAACTTCTCCCTCTTTCCTGGTGGATTTAACATTGCTGTGTCGTTGCCAGGCCCTGGGCCCTCCCTGTGCTGGAAAGGGTAGGATCAGCTGTAGGAGTGTCGTACGGGTAGCCCCCAGCAGCGAGCAGCGCTGGCCCGCTGGTGCTCTTGTACGTATTTGTGAGATTTCTGCATGAAGCTCTGTGAGCAGGCGCTGCTTTGAAAACCCTCTGGATGTCACTGAGTGAGAGACCTTTTTCCCTGCTGGGGAGGCGAGAGGATGCAGTCAGGTCATTGCCTCTGCGATTTGCAGAATGCTGTCACGCGCTGGGGCGTTTTGCTGGCAGAAGACAGACTCCCTGGCTGACGCAGAGAAGCACGTGAAGTGCAGCACGCGCACTCGTGGAGCTTGGTACCGTTATCACTCGCCTTCTGCAGCCAGAGTTCAGAACTGGTCTGTCCAAGCCTGGTTTCTGTTGGTTTGAGTGTCAGTTTTGGCAGCTATGGAAGGGCAGAAGCTGCTTGTTGACCAAGGAACCCATTCTTCTGAACTTAACACTTTATATTTAGATGCCTCCAGAAGGATGAAAGGAAATGCAGTAACAGCTTGATCTGTCATTTACCATTGATTGTGACTCATCCAAAATCCCTATTTTAGGTCCTTTTTTGTTAGTGCAACTACTTTAATATTGTCCACATGGCTCAACCCCCAAACCATGGTGTTACAACTATTAGCCGTTGGAAGGGTTAGAGGAAAGAATAACAAATCAAAGATTCACCTAAAAGCAGCAAAATAAAAGGTTCACAGAATTTTGTCCGTTGTTGCAAACGCTTATTAATTTGATTTGTACTCTGAATGTGTCAGTCCCTTCTGCTGAAATGCCAGACGGCAGATATTCTCATTAAATCACAAATTGGCAGTTGCGCAATTGATACAAATGTCGATCGGAAGGACGGAGTTACTGAGCTGGGCTTGCTGCTCCGCAGTGGTACAGGTCCTACAGCTTCCGTTCTACCATTCGGATGTCTGGTAAACTCGTAATAGATAGAACGCGGAACGCTCCAGCTGAGTATTAATGCTCAAAACAGCAGTAAAAATAAGGATCCAAACAGAAGCCGGTGACTGTGGGTTCATGCCGTTCAGTATTTTAGCTCAGGAGCTCCAAGCCATTAGCTGGTCTTCCATTGGCTTGTTTACTTCAGGAGCCTGGCAAACTAGCAGTGTGACTGAAGCTTATGGTTTGGTTTTTTTCCTCCCACTTTCATTTCACAAGCCCTTGCAGAGTTCACAAAGACAGACAAAATGGAGACAAAACGCCCATGTAGGGTGTTTTTGCGCTCTTCTCTTGGTGTTTTCTTAGATGTCGTTGTGATATTTGGAGTTCTAATGAGTTTTCTCACATAAGATCAAAGAGTCTGAGTTGATGGATTGTCATGTGCTGTGGGGCTTTGTTTTTTGTTTTGTTTTTTTATTATTTTAGGTGTGAGTTTCAACAGTGTTTATACCCAAATTTGGAGAGTGCTCCTACACCTAGCTGCCGACCCCTATCCTGACGTCTCCGACTTGGCTATGAAAGTTCTCAATAGCATTGCTTACAAGGTATGCCTTTCTGTGTTCGTGTGTCCTCTGAGGCTTGCGTGTGCTCATTTTTTTCGTGCTCAGGCAAAGCATAGGTAGACCAAACTGAACAGATCCATTGGAGGGCTCTGGTAAGTGGTCCTGGTTCAGTCTGGATCGATGGCAGAAGGAGCTTTTAATGTTTCAGAATTATAAACAGTCATGTGAACTCTCGATCAGGTGAAATAAATAAATGGGGGAGGACTTGGGGTTGTTTTAGAATGTGAATTAGGTACAGACCTTAGACAGTAGGTCTTGTTTAGAAGTCTACTTATCTAGCTCAGTCCCTGGGAGAAACCTTAAATATACTTCATGCAATTATCCGTTTGCAAACTGATTTAGATTATGCAAGTGGGACTGGCCTGCAGACTGAAGCCACAACGGCTCTCCAACCCAGGTGAACTAGTACATGTGAGTCAGCATGCAGACACCCCTGCCACTGCTCCCCTCTCCAGCCCAGGCCTCACCGCCTGAGCCACCATCCTCATCGCATTTCATCCTCCAAGGGTGACAAGATGTCCCTGGAGGCTGCCGTCACTGTTGGTTCAGAATTGCCAGCTTGGGGAGCTGTAGATGCACCCTCACCTTCCACCTGAAGCGAAGCACCAGGCTACCCCAGAACATCTTCTCACCAGCTGCCTTCCCCCTTCTCCGCCCCAGTCGGTGGTGTCGGAAAGCCGGCTGAACGCTGTCCTGCCCACCTGCTTTCTCGTTGCTCTAGCATCAAGGTCATGAGCCATCGCAATGCGAGGTGGCGTCTCTTACTGGTGATTTCCAGTGCATAATCCTAAATCCTCAGACTTGGGCTTCTAAGCTGATGTTGCAGTAAGAGACGCTGGCATTGTGCACTGTCATTTTAACGTCTTAGAGATTTCTTGCTTTTAAATCTGATTTTCTCTTGAGAAAACAGTCACTCATTTGAACCCTTCCATTTGTTTTGAGCGTACATGTCAGCGAGTGGTGAAGTCTGGGGTTTGGCATAGAGAATTATTTTGTGGGCGCAATGAGGTCAGCCCTTCCGTGGCGGTTCAGGTGGTTCAGTACAGCAAATACTGCCAGGCCGGGAGCGCCAAACGAAGCGAGCGAGGAACGGGAAAGGTGGAAGATTTCCCTCTCTCTGCTCTAGGTGCAGGAAACTATTTCAGTCTTGTGTTTTGGAAGGCTCTTTGCAAAATGAAATGGTACTTCTAGGATGGGGTTAAAAGAGATAGAAAGAGGACTCAGATGTGCTTTTCCTGTCTTAGATATTTTTTCAGGACATACTCCCTCGCTAGCAGAAAGAGACGTACAAACGTTCAGGAAGGCGCCGCGGTGCCCTGCGGGTGCCGTCGCTGGCCTGCCAGGGCTGCGTAGCCAGCGGGAATTTTTATCGTTACGCTGTGATATCTGTTGTGACTGCTTTGGCAAATGCTGTCTTGATTCCGACAAGTTTGGACCTAAACGTCAAGGTGCTGACTGGAGTGCAGGAGCTCCAGTGGATGGGTGTCGCGCGTCTCGTGCTCGGCTTCTCCAACACTGCCCCGTCCCTGCAATGGCTTTTTAGGTGGTTTTGCCAAATAATCAAAGCAGCATTCCCACTTACAAAGATTTCTATCTGGGGATGCTCCAGTGAAGGAAACTGGTTTGTTCTTTGCCTTACCCGTAAGATCCATCAGGAAATCACTTAAATACGCAGCTTGTCCAGCAGCTTGGGCGGGTGCCTGTGTGGTGGGCTGACTGCCGTGCACCTCGTGGTGCTGTGGGCTTTGCTTTTGCCAGTACCGCCTGGCGCAGGCAGCTTCTAAAACGACTTCATTTAAAAAAAAATAAAATCCTATTGACAGCCCACCAAAATGGAAGTGAAGACTTCAGATCCTGGGTGACAATCTGGCTTTAATTCCCTTCGTTACGGACAGAGCTCCCTCTGCGAGCGGTGCAGCCAGGGTTTCCAGCCTGCACGCCGTCTCTGCTGGTCTGAGCTCAGGATTACAGGGATGCAAATTAGCAACAATTAAATTTTTGCTAACTGTATCTTGAGATCTCTCCTTGGTGCTACTGAAGCTCTGTTGGATGTAAAAGGATGCTGCCCACAGGCCCCTTGGCCCTCCCCGGTACGTGCAAACAGCGCATTTCCCCATTTGTTGCTCTAATTTTGTCATGGAATAAAAACAAAAGTTGATTTTCTTGTATAAACAAAAACACTGAAGTGCTTTTGCATAAACAAAAACACAGGTGAAGTAAAGTACTTGAGTATCTAGCAGTTTAGCCATTTTGTTCCAATCAATACAAAATTCAGGGAACAAGGGGTTCTATTCTGGAGCTTGGGCATCTGAAGTTTTCTGTCATTAAGACAGCAGAACAAAGCACAGCGATCTGCGCTGCGCTGCCCAGGCTCTGTGCTTTCAGCCTTTCTGATTTTTACACCTGTTTTGTCCCCGGTGGGTGTTAGTCCGTAGCTGGGTCACCCTGACGTGCGGTCAGACAGCGCGTTCAGGCCGGTGCGGTTAAGAGCTCCGAAGCAAATCCTGCTGCGCTGTGTAATCCCTCCCGGTAAAACACGGGGCCAGAACTGCCGGTTTTGTCACTGTGCAGAGGTTCAGATCGGCTCTGCATTTGTAAAATAGTTATTTCCAAGGCACTGCGTGGATTTAAAGCAGAATTTTTGTTTTCGGATGAGCCCAGTGCTGTTGGGTGTTTCAGTGGAGCCGTGAACGCAGCTCTGTCTCCAGGAGAGCTCCAGTGGTCTTTAAATAGGGCGATGTCTTCCCGAGCAGCCGGTGAGTAGGTTGCACAGACGAGCCTGCTTCCTGGCTATGAAATACGCCGCGTTATTTCTCGGGCTGATCAGACATTGCTCGCTCTCACCAGACTGCGGCTGTGGTGTCAGTTCTGTTTGTGGTGCAGATGGAGCGGTACAACTCACTCCTGGCCTGATCTCTTAAAAAATCCAAAACACGCTTTTTGCCTCTACCAAAACAAACAAAAACGATATCCGGTAAGGAGTGGTGGCCTTCTAAGACTTTGAAATCACAATTAATTAAGGAAAGTTTGCTTCCTCCCAGGTTGCTTGGTCCAGCTGTTTTTGAGGGAAAGCTTGAGGCTAAATTACCGCAGGAGTTATTCCTCCGTGACATCACTCCTTGGTCCGGGCTTTTCTGTGTGTGAGCAAGTGATTCTGCTCTTTATTTTTTAACCTGGAGTCAATCTGCAAAATTATGAATTCCTGTTTTCTCTCCTGAAAAGAGATTTGACTGGCAGAGGAGCAAATCCCCAGGAAACAGGGAGCTGCTGCCTCCAGCAAAATGCGCGGCGGTATCACTGCGCTGCAGCCCTCGCGTTGCTCGCTGCCCTCAGAGAAGAAATTGCTTTTTTCATTTTTCCCAGGAAAAGGAAGGCTGTCTGCCACACTCATCTCTGTGTAGCCCTTCAGCAAATTATCATTAGCTGGCCTTGTCCCTCTGCTGTGAATGAGGTGACCTGACCCATTTCAGGTGGCAGAGACCTGGCTGCAAGAATCTTAAAACTGAACCTTCTGTGACTAATTAAAATTAGTTATGAATAATAATATGTCACTATTACTAAATTGTTTCTACTTTCTTTCCATTCCCCTGGTGCCATCGTCTGTCCGTGCCCCGTGCAGTATCAGCTGCTCAGCAGAGCCCCCGCTGCGTTCCCCTCCCACCCCCGGATGGAAAGGGGGACGATAGCGCACAAACCGCCTGTCCGGAGCGAGGACGCTGGCGCGGGGCAGCCAGGCCAGCCGGAGGTCGTGGCGCTTGCCCTCCCGGCCGTAGCAATCCGGCGCTCGCTGCGGCGGGGGCGTGCTGTGCGGTGACGGTCATCGCTGCTCCTGCCCTTCGGAGCCCAACAAATGACGGCTGGGAGGGCTCGAACCGTGTCGTCCCCCGAGAGCCCCGCTCGGCTCCTGCGCTCCCGGACATCGATTTCAGCAGTGTTTGGACAGACGCTGACAGGCAGCTGGCCTGTGGGGTACCGGTATTTGTCCCTCTGGGTTTTTATGCCACTCTAGGGCTTCCTTATTTCAAATTCTCACAATTTAAAACGTTTCACAGAAGGCAGAGTGATGTGGAAGAGGAGGAAGGGAGTCTGGAAGCAGTGGAAGTCGTCTCCCTTTCCAAAGGGGAGGCTGGTTTGCACGATGTGAGCGGTGTGCTTGGCCCGGAGGAGTGTGAGCCGGTGACGTAGCTGTCTGCTTCTCGCTGCCTCTCCCCGGGTCGCGTTTGAGGCCTTCTCCAGGAGAAAGGACAGAACTTCTCAGGCTCTTGCAGAACCGAATCTCTTCTGGCTGTGGCTGGGTGCCAGGGTGCCGCTTTGCAGCGGGACTGGCTGTGTTTTGTAGAGCGCAGAGCAAACCAACCATGTAAATCCCCTCCCTTCCCCCCACAAGTGGATGTGGTGCCGCTGCGAAGGGTGTCCTCTAACGAACTCCGGAAAAGCTCGGCTCTCGTTATGGGAGATGGAGCGGCAAGAGGAGGCAGTTTCAGGCAGCTGCCACGTTTACCACGCGAGTTCTGACTCAGGCGTGAAACCGGGGTCAGAATGCGTGCTCGAGCCCTGGTCGCGGTAGGAACCGCAGTGCTGTGTCGCCGGGGGTGAGGGAAGGCCTGGCTGGAGGGCAGCCCCGGGCGCGCTGCGTGCCCGGCAGCGCCTTGGTTCGCGGCGCTGGGACAGGCCGTGGGCTGCGCCTGCGTTAGGGAGGAGGCCTGTGTTAGTCCGAGCCGTTTCCCTGGGAGTGCAGAAGGGTTCTTCCTGGGAAGCGTTCCCTGACTGAGGAAGCAGTGAAGTCATCCGGTGTGTTGGGAACTGCACAGGGGCTTTTTCATGTACATTTTAAACACCTACGCACACACCGATAGAGAGCTTGACTTCATTTGACCCCAGAAGTGCAATTGAATCAAATAACGAACAGCTGCGGGTGGTGGTTTGCAGCCTTGGCTGTTCAGGACTCCGCTGTGTTTTCTCTCTAGGCAACGGTAAACGCTCGCCCCCAGCGCATCCTGGACACCTCCTCGCTGACCCAGTCTGCCCCTGCCAGCCCCACCAACAAGGGCATGCACATCCACCAAGTGGGGTAAGCGCCAGCATTGCTTTCTAGCACTTCTGCCATAGCGGGTTTAGGCGCTCGCTGCCAGTCACCACTCAGGCAGCTGCCCCAGTTAACCACACCAGAGCGGGAACGTGCTGAGGTCTGGGTAGCTTCTGGTTTTAGCACTGGTAAGGTATTCAGAAACAAGATCTCTGGGAAAAGGTGGGAGTTTCTTCCTGATTTTCTTTTTAGGATGAAGAATAACAAGCCACACTAATTACTGAAAGATGAACTGGAAGGAATAGCTAACTGTCACTGGTTTTACTGGTGCACTCTGACCTGGCTGTGTGGTATCCAAATTTCCCATGGAAGTCCAATCTGCATTTTCTGCACTTTCAGCTGACAAAAGCCAGGGTTGTCTGATCAACAAGCCATGCCTAAACTAGAGTGAAATCAGTTACTGGTATGGGCAAAGCTAGGATTCAAAAATGTCATTGTTTCCCAAAACATCCTCTCCAAGAGGAACCACCAGGCTTTAGATCCAGCAGCCCCATGGTCATAACCTCCCCGTTGCGATGCAGGGCCCGTTGGCGTGCCTCAGCTCAGACACCGTGACCAGCGGGCGTGCGGCTGTTGGACCTGCAGGTTCCCAAAATGTTTTCTTGTCCTGAGTCTGGAGTTAGTGGAGTCAAGGTTCACTCTTGTTCTGGGGCTTATGTTTTTTGGAGGAGATGAGGGAATTGTGTGTGTTTGTTTCTGTAGAGCAAGCACAGCAGTGAAGTATAAATCTTACAATGCAGAACCGAACAAGAGCAGTGTAATTCACATGCAAGAGTAAGGGCAGCGGAACTGGTGGTGATGGTGCGGCCGTGTTGTCGTCTGCCCTTCGTGTTTGGTGGAGCAGTGCTGTGTTCCTCTGTGACCAGGAGCGTTGAACTGCCTTCTGTTTGTAGAAAACCAGGTTGCTTGTCAACAGTGGAGAGCACGTTGGGACTGCAATTCACTGCGACGTGGCAGCTGTCAGGGAACTCGCCTCGTGTCCGGTGCTATCTGAATCCTCTCCCCTGTTTTGATCTTTAGAGGGTCACCTCCAGCCACTAGTACCAGCAGCTCCAGCCTGACGAATGATGTGACAAAGCAGCCAGTCAGTCGGGACATCGCGTCTGTGAGAACGGCCAACGTGGGCAACATGGGAGTTCAGTACACTCCTCACTCCCACCAGTTTCCCAGGACGAGGAAGATGTTTGACAAAGGGCCGGAGCAGGTAAGGAGCCTTTCCTTTCAGAGCTGATTGCTCCCCCTCCACCGGGTTTTGTTACACATTCTGTTCTGCTTCCACATCTCTTGTTTGCTTCTAACTGCTGCTAACTCTAGGTTGGCTTCCTCTAACCAGTGAAATAAAAATTGATTAATTTTCTTTCTTCAGGATAAATTTTGTTCTATAGCTTTTCACTTCTGCTGCTGAGAAGTGTTTAATCAGAGTTGATTGCTTTTTCTTTCATAAACATTAGTCTGCCTGGGTGATAACGCAGGGTCAGGGCTGCGACCCTCAGATGCTTTTTCTCAACCTCAGCAGAGCAGGGGCCGAGGAGGAAAAGGGGAGATCCCTCTTCCTTTAGCATACAGACTGGCATTCCTCTCCAGAGACTGATGGGTGCCCCTGCGCCAGAATACTCACCTTTCCAGCGGTTCCGCCCCACTCCAGGCTTGGCAGCCCTCTTTGCTGTGCACACGGGAGGATGTGAGCCCAGGCTGTTACTGGGAATACCAAAGCTCACTACAGTTGCGCTGCTGGAAGAGAGCGGATCGGTTAGGAGCTGGAAGGAGCTCTGGGAGGAATGGCAGTGACTCCTCTTTTTGGCATGCAAGCAAGCCAGCAGGGGTTTTGCATACATTTTAGTGATCTGAAGGTAATAATCGGTTCCTGGGCATTTTTCCATGTACAGAAGCTTGAAGGACTGATGTGGAGCCAAGTAGAGCAATCAGTCAGACTTCAGCATGCACCAAAGATCCTGAAGGTCACCTTCAGATGAGTCACGTTGGATGAATGCGGTGGAGTCCAAGCATACTGGGACATGCTTGTGGCCACCATGCAGAGACAGTCAGTGTTGTTCAGGATTCAGCCATCTGGCAATGGTTTCACGTCTCCCTCTCCCTCTACTTCAGTGCGTTTCCAGGATTTTTCTGGTGCTGGCTCTGTGGAGGGGAGGACGCTGAAAAGGCAGCAAGTGGTGGGGGAGGACCCTGACCCTCCTTTTCTCTCTCCTGGTCCTGGAAGAGGGAAGAACTCTTCCATCTGAAGTGGTGGAGCGTGTGCATCGCAGCCCATGGGACAAGTGGACGGCACAGCTTCTGAGTGTTCTGACCGCTGAGGAGCGGTTGCTCCTCACTTGCATTGGTGTTTCTGCTTTCTGTAATGAGTCTCACAGAGGCCACTGGAGGTGGAGAGCCAGTTTGTCTGTGTGAAGCCTTAGCAGGAACACCTTCACTTCCCGTGGGGATGGCAGCGCTAGCCTGGATCGTATTTCTGAAAGAATGGCTGAAACCTGGTTAGATGAAGTTGTCTTTCCGTTTTCTTTTTGGATGTCTCGTGTTTTGCAACAGATGCTCAGTGCATATGTGCCCTTGCTGTGTCGGGCTGTGCTTTATCCCGAGTTATCCTTCCTGCTCCGCTGTTTCTCAAGCCAGGTGCTTGGGAGACTGAGGAAGCTCATCCCAGGACTTCAGGATGATACACTAACGCTTCAGCCCTGATTCATGCCGTAGCCCGATTATGCCTTGTGCTGTGCAGATGAGGGAATCTGCGCATTTCCAAGGAGTTAATGTGATGACAGTGATCTTAAAGCCAGCTGTACACATCATGTCCTTGGCAATGTGTTTGAACTCTTTCTGCCTGGTGATCCGTTGAATCTGGGTGTTGCTGTGCATGCATCTTGCCCACGTGGATTGGAGGGAGGTGGGTTAACAGCCGCTTCTCTCTCTGGACAGACTGCCGACGACGCCGACGATACCGTTGGACACAAAAGCTTCATTTCGGCCACAGTGCAGACGGGGTTTTGTGACTGGAGTGCGAAGTATTTTGCCCAGCCAGTCATGAAGGTAACACTTTGTTGTCTCTGTGCATGCTTTCTGAATCACGGCACAGCGGCTCTTGCGAAGCGCTGCTGTCCTGAGCGCAGGCTGGTGGGCTCCCCAGTTCTTTTTCCCCTCCTTTGCCTTCAGCCTGGGGAGGGAAAGGAATCGTACTTGCATCGTGCTGCTCTGAGGAGCTCTGTGGCCACTGTGCTTGTAGAGTAAGAGGGAAGAAGTCATCGGAGGGAGCAGAGGAGTTAGTGACAGACTGGAGAGTGTTACTGGGGAAAGCCCAGACCAGGAGCTCTGCACCCCATGGAGCACGTTGAAGGAAGAACGGGAAAGTGAGGGGAGGTTCTGTAGCTAGTGCAGATCATAGTGTCCGCCAGTTTTGCGCAGTTGCAGATGGCGTTGCTGAGTTGTCTCATTTTCAATGTTGTGTGTGCCTATATATTGAAAATTGTGTTACAGTAAACATGAACTGATTCTTAAAATATAAATAAGTAGCGTAAGGAAGGCCCTTTATCCCAGAAAGGGCTGCAAGAGGCTGGAGGAGAACGGCTGTTCTCTTTGACATTCTAGCTGAATTCTCTGGCTGTGGTGACGCCGAAACAGGCAGAGAAATGGTGGAGGCTTCTGCTCTGGGTGAAGACCAGGGAATCCCACTGGCAGCGGAACAAACCCTCCGCTTGAAGTCAGGCTTGGCTCTGGAGCCTGGTGTGACTTCAGAGCTGCGCTGGGCTCACGGGCATGCTGTGTCAACACCTTTGAGTTAAAAATGAGAAAATAGTAGTGACTGGACATCGGCGTGACTGCCTGGGGGAACCTTTGGAAGCATCCTTGGTTTTTAAAGTTTTTTATAAAACAAGTTCTATTATGGCAAGGAACGAGGGTGGCAATGACAAACCTCCACTGAGATCTCTTCAGAAGTGAGTGTGTTCTGGTAGCTACGTTGGCTTTGTGTGAAGTGAGATACACACTAAAGCCGCCTTCTAGGAAAAGCAAAACAGAGCTCTGAAGAGATGGGTGAAGCCTGTCAGTGACTGGAAACAGGAACTGTTACATTCCCAGAACCTTTTAGCCAACGATCAGGTTTCAATTTGAAGTATGAAATACGAACAAGCAGTAAATCTCACCTTATTATAAGCAAACACGTAAGGCAAGCGTCCAGGTGCCTTGGGAGTCGAGTCAGCTCGATTTCTTGGAGGTGTTGCAGTTTCTGTGAATAACCACGTACACTCTGTTAATGCCATTACCGAGCAACTCCGTAACGGATGTTTGTATCCAACCCCTGATGTTTACACCTTAGCAATGAGGAAATGGTGCCTATTACGTGCTGTCTCATCCCAGAATTGCCACTGAGCCGTCCGTCACGGCTCCTCCTGTTCTTCAGGCACATTAAATCGTTTGGTGGTGCGTGAGGTGATTGCCCCCAGGTTTAAGGACAGCAGAACGCTAGTTACCTGGCAGCCAGTTTCTGCTTTGATTTCTTCAGCAAATCACCAGGAAGAAAGACTAGATGTGAAAATGATTGCCTGACACCTCCTCAGCTGCTAGGGAAATTAACTTTCTTCTGACATCAACAGAGTAATTCATTAAGACATACGTCTGGCCTGTGGGGCTTGGTTGCGTGGTCAAGCTTTGAACCAGGGCTTTCCCTGGTCAAGATGAGCTTCAGTGTCTTGATTCCAGTCCAGAAGAGGGCACAAGAGGAGGAGGGTGTTTTCCATCTCTTAGTTCTTATTAAAAACATTTGTCTGCTGTTTAAGGAAAGCTTTTCCCAGTGAAGAGGGATGTCTTTATTAATAAAATAAATCACGGTGGACAGCCACGGTGACAGGAGGAAGGCAGGTTCGGTGGGTAGATGGGGAGCTCTGTGCGTGGATTTAGTACTTCATGTGCGTAACATAGAGCAAATTACTTCAGGGGAGAAAATACAAAGTGTGGAGCATCCCTGTACTAATTCACAGAAGCCGAGGAGGGGGAGCCATGGAAATTGAGGGCTTCCCTGCGCCCCAGTGAGTCCCAGAGTGTTCGGTGTCTCAGGACCAGAGCGAAGGTGCTGCAGGCCGCACCGCGTGCGTACCGCGGGGACAGCGGTCTGTCTCCAGCTCTTACTGGGGTAGCAGGAGTGGTGGGGATGGTTCTTCTAGCTTTCCTGAGTATTTCCACGTGGAAATGCTCGCTGACTGGGGCTGGGTTTTCTGACCATGGACTGTCCTCAACAGCAATGTTTTTGGTAAAGCTTGAGCAAAACAAAACTGTGTTTTCTAAGAAAACGGGGAAGAGAATTGATTTCACCATTACTTCTGTGAAGCAGCTTTAGAAGGCCAAGCAGAGGCTTTCCACGGAAACACTGGCACGTTACGCTGTGCTGCGAGGGAATTGCCTGTACCTGTGTGGTGGGTGGGTGGTTGTGTGCCAGGGCCGGGGAGAAGCCCCTCTACAAGAGCTTTCTTTGGCGTTTCTCGATTGCCGCTTGTGTAATCAGGCAGGGGCGCAGGACTGGCCGTGCGGGAACTCGGGCGCTGGCTGAGTTCCACAGAGCGCTGCTTTCCTGGGATCACTGGTCCTGCAGCAGCAAGAGCCAGACAGCCCTGGCTGGGGGCTGCTGTCTCTGGGAGCTCCAGCCTCCGGAGGAAGGCAGAAAGCAAAGTCTGCCGTGTGCTGACTGAAGAAGCTGACACTGATGTTTAATTCCGATACTTCATTTGGAGATGCAGCCTACCAGGGAGAGACAAGACAACAGTTCCTGTAATGAATAAACATAAAACGGCTGTGAGTGCATCTTAGTCATATTTAATTTATGAGTTTAGTTTTGCTTCATAGACCTTGCTCTGGGAATGCTTTCACTGGAAAGACTGAGGGATTAATTTCCAGTGTAAATCACCGGCTCAGTTTCACATCATCATACCAAATTTGATTTATTGATTATCTAATCAAATAAATGGAGAAAGAAAATACTGCACTGTGAATTCTCACTGTGCCAGGAAAAACAGACACCTGCCCCAGCTCTGGTCTATACAAGTCTTTCCTCTTCCTGAGAACTCGTGTGGAAAAAGGCTGTGCTGGTACCGCGGGCGGTCTTGGACGGAGCAGCGCAGGAAAGCCTGGTGCCAGCTGTCAGGAAGTCCTGAGTCAAGGAGCGCGGGAGCCAGGATCTGTTATTTCCAGCACTGGCAGAACATGCAGGCAGGAGCTGGTAAGGATCCGGGAAGGTGGGAATTACGTAAGAAACCCTTCCTGATAAATCCCTGCCTTAGCTTCAGCGCTGTGCCTTGGCCGTTGTGCAGGGTGCTGGTGGGGAAACAAGCCTTGCGAGCGGTTGCTGCAGTGATGTTAGCCAGGGAGAGCTGTGTCTACTGCCGGAGCCGTCTGCCGAGTCTTCCCTGCTCCCCTCGCAACACCGGCTTCCGTGCCGAGGGAGAGACGATGTGTGAAAGAGGGAAAACTTTGCAGACTTTCATGTGACACTGCTTGGTGGGAGGCTTCGGAGTCGTAACTGGTGTCTGTCCGAGGAAGCTCGGAGGTGTTAGGGATCGGCGGGATGTCAGGATCCCATCGTGTGGCACGCTCGTGACTCCCACGTGCCTGGGAGCTCTGCGTGGGGAGGGCTGAGCCGCGGCCAAACCGGCTGCTGTTTGCTGAAATGATTTCTGATGCTTAAATTTAAATGGCAGCTGGGTGGGAGGGAGAAAACAACGTGAATGATGGGCCTAAATAGTTCTTTTCTATAATCATTTTTGGTTTTCCAGCTGGCAGCAGCTGGGCTAGAGGTCACGGCTCTCTGCTGCACACGCGTCCTGACGTGCTCCGTGCTTGCTTGTCACCAGAAGCGCCCTTGTGACGTGTTCTGTGGGGTTCACGTTTTCAGAGATCATTGCTCCCTCCTGGCAGGATCATCCGTGCAGCTCTGCCCGCGGGCAGGTGGGCCTGGGAGGAAACGGGATCTTTCCTGCGTGCTCTGACTGCTCGGTCAGTCAGAACCTCGCCTGTTCAGCGAGTTTGCTTTCTCAGACCTGAGAAGCCCAGCAGCTCCTCTACTCTGCGGTCTTTATCTGCTGGAGCGAAGAGTGCTCTGCTCCCTGCTCAGCCGCCTGTTTCTGAGTCCTGAACGCTGAGAGCCGCTGGGCCGTAGGGGAATTTACCATGCTGCTCCTGCTCCTTCCCTGGCCCTTTAGGTCTGACTTTAATTTATTCCCAGCGAAGCTGGATTTTCATTAAGGTGTAGGTGTAATCTCTGCTCTCAGATCTCCTTTGATGTATTTTATCTTGGCTTTGTTTATTGCATTTCATTGTTGGTCATTTGTCATTGCCTTTCTAATGGATGTTGTATTCTTGAAAAAGTGGAACAGTGCTTTTTTTCTTGCCAGGAGGAAAGGTGGCAGGTGGGTTTCTTATTTTTTATTTATTTTTAAAGCAGCAGAGATTTGGCTCAGGAACAGTCTTTTGCCAAGGTACAGTGCATTTTGAAGACAGTGTATGTAGTAGTGACGGGTGATTTCGGTACTTTCTTATCCAGGAAAAAAGTGTTTGTGGGGAATGGGGAAGGAGCGAAAGGACTTTCTTTTCTGTTTTCCTTCTCCATGAGTTATTTCTTTTGGAACACCTCTCACTTCCTTCATCAAAAGAAGCTCAACTGGAGCCTTGTAGCTCAGCTGTTTAATTGATCCAGGGACACTTCTAGAGCAGCGTGTTACTAACCGTGGATAATTTTTAAAGCATTAAATAAAGACACATCATACGTAAGTCCTGCAGTGGGTTTGGGGATGGGATCGTACGAGTCTATTCCTTTACGACCTGCACTTTGGCTCGGGGTGGGAATACCCCGATTTCTGCCAGTCGTCGGGAGCAGCACCCCGACTTCTCGGATCCCTGGCAGGAGCTGCCGGCAGCACGGTGCGGAATCCAGCGCTGGCCTGCTGGCTGGAGGACAGGCTGTGCGGGAAAGCCGTGGCAGTGTGCCGAAGCCCGGGGCTGTGGGGTGTGAATAAATGCAATAAAACAGATCAGAGCGGCTGTACGCTGCTCCGGGGCTCTCTCCAATTTCAGGTTTGTGGTTTGTGTGTAATCAAACCAAGGTGACATGGGGGCATCATTTTCCTGCAACCAGTTCCAGCATGGGAAAGTGAAACGGTTGCTGTTACACCGGTAAATGGGGTGTTGGTAACACGAGCATCTCAGGGGTTCGAAAATAAAGTAATGCCTTTTTTGGCCTGCAGTCATCCATTAGCAATGAAGGAAAGAGCTGCGTGTGTTCTCAGCTTTCTGTCTGTGTCGGAGCTGTGCTCCCCCTGTAATCTCGGGATTGCTACGTGGTGCTCTTCAGCTGAAAAGGGCTAAGCAGAGTAATCTGTAATCTGTACGGCACTGGAAGTGGGCTCATGTTCGGGGAGGAAGGGGGTTAGGGTGGCAGGGTGTGCCGCAGAATGAGGGTCCTTACCAGCCCATTGCGTGTGCTGCGGGTGCAGAGCTCTTCCGAAAGCCCGTGTCATTGCTCTGGGGGAATGCCTGGGACTTACAGACAAAATAAAATGTAGGACAGGAAAAGGAAAGGAGAAGAGATTACAGATGATGGGGCAGATTTAGGTCAGAAAGGTGCTCAAGTATTGAGGAACATAAGGTCCCGTGAGCTCCTCTGTTTGCTGCCTGAAACTGGAGACCCTGAAGAATGCAGGGCTTCATCTGACGTGCATGTGTGCGAGTGTGGTGCAAAGGTAATTCACGGAGTTGTGATGGTTACTGTTGTTTTGTGTTGTGAATATGTTGATATCCTGAAAGATCCCAGAGGAGCATGACTTGGAGAGCCAGATCCGCAAGGAGCGAGAGTGGCGGTTCCTGCGCAACGCTCGTGTCAGGAAGCAGGCCCAGAAGATCATCCAGAAGGGTGAGTGATCTCCCTCCTGCCCGCGCTGCAGGCAGCTTCCTCGGGCTCAGTCAGGACGCTGGGCTGTAGAGCCCCAGTTAACGATGACCGTGTGCTGACCCTCAAACTGGAAAGGTGCCCGCGCGCTCTGCCGTGTGCGGGCGAGGCGATGCTGCTGTAGGGTGTTCTGCTGATGCTCACACCTTTCCCTTCTCAGCTGCTGGTTTTGTTTGCCAGGTCAGGGGAGTGGCCCCTTAATGTGTCAACTGTCTGCCTCCCCCTTTGAGAGCTGCAGTACCGTGCCGTGTCGGTCACAGGTGGCGTGCTCAGCCGCAGCATGGCACCAGGCTGGCTGAGCTGTCCGGTCGGCACGGCAGCGGAGGAGCCAACGACTAAGGACTTCTCTGAAGGAGGAAGAGCTTGCCATGAAAGCAGGCTTCCCCGCTTACAAGAATTGACAGAGCATCCGATTTTCAGTGCCAGCACTGGCTCCTGAGCCCTCCGGCTGACGGGCAGCAGCTGAGCTCCTCAGCCACGTCCTCGATCACAGCGGGCACCTCCGCGAGAGCCAGCGCCGTCGGCATGCCATCGATGAGTCAGAGCCCCTACCAGATGCTATCGATTACCGCTTGGGCTTTTCCTGCCCGCGCGGTGAAGCTCGGGTGGATGCGCAGGTCACGTTTCCAAGGGACAGAAGGCAGGGTGCTGTAGGGTGAGCTGCAGAGCTGCGGTCTGGCTGAGAGCGCGCAGACGCTGTTTGATGTGCGTCAGACGCTGTTCGGATGGCCAGCCATGGCAAACTAGCCCTGCTCAGCTGCTGGATGCGTCCTCTGGGTGCTCAGAAGACATCTTGATGATGTCTTTCATGTTCCCCACTCTGCTGAACTCTGTAAATGATTGCTTACTTCTTATATCCCATCATATTTTAAATACTTGTACATATGGCACTGTGGGCTTACGCATTTCCCTCTAACGTGCCTCATGTTCCTGTTTCATTAGTGTGTAATCTCCGGAAAGCTGATGCTGCTTTTATTTATGACTGTATGCCTCTACGTTGGGCTAGAATTCTTTTAGCACGGAATTTATGTGAATAGGGTGGAGCCCAGTGAAGCACCCTCGGGAGCCCGCACACTTACACTATTCCTGCTGCCTTGAGCAGCAGAGGCTGGGGAGCGGCATTGATGGGAGCTCTTGTCCCAGCACCCTCCCGGCGGCGTTCCCGGGGCAGGGCCGTACGACGGGGGCTGTTCCTCTCCTGGGCCGCTCGCCGGGCCACGCGGCGTTGGAAATAATCATTTGCTGAATGACGCCCTGCCCAGGGCTCAGCCTCCTGCGTGTGCCTCCTCTGGAGGTGTGCTGGGCTCAAGGCGATACGATGGGCAGCTTAACGTCACGGAACTGCGGAATATCATAACCCAGAGTAACACAGGAATGAAACTGGGGCCCAGGAGATGGCTTGGGAGGCCTTTTTGAATACAAAGAAGGGGATTTTTCGTGCTTGCCTGAAGAAGTTAAATCTTTTTCTAAACAGTCTTCATATTTGGTTGCTTCATCTCAGCCACTGAAATGCCAGTACTCATTTAAAAAAAAAAAAGTGAATTATTAAAAAGAATTAAAATAGACTTACAAGCCTTTAATGAAAATTAGATTAAATGGATGCATTCTAAAACAAACTAGAACGGAGTGAATGTCTCCTGGGCTTATGGCTTTGTGTGATGAATTCATACTGTGCCAAAAAATGGCAGTGTCAGTGGTACCAGAACTGTCTGTGAGTAGCAGACTGTTCTAAAGGGAAGGTGGGAGAGGTCTGTAACCATCGTTCTAATGTCTCCATGGAAAATATATTTTTCATTTGCAAATCAACCTAAAACTTTTAAGACCTTAAATGGAAGGTTAAATAAATAATCCACAAGCCAAAACAAAATAGTGTATTTCAAGTTGAAAAAACATTTTCAGTTTTTTTATTTGGAAAAAATAATGTTTATTTTTCTGTCACCACAAACTGTTTTTTCTCTGGGCTTGGTTGTGCTTGCTTGCTGGGTTCTCTCCCCCAGATTTGTCACCACAGTGTTTAGTTTGTACCCGCAGACGCCAGACAATTGGCGTAGAGTCGGGGCTGTCAGATAACGGGGCTGTCAGATAACTGGGGTCTGAGAAGGTTCTTCAAGGAGGAAGGTGTTGGGGATCTGGTGGTGAGAACTGGGGAGGAGGAGGAGAGCGGTGGCGCTGGGAGGCTGAGGGTGTCCGAGCTCCGTCCCTTGGGCCGGATGTTCCAGGCGCTGAGCCGCGGCTGCCTGCTCTCGCCCCGCAGGTATTTCCCGGCTGGATGATCAGATCTTCCTCAACAGGAACCCGGGCGTCCCCTCCGTGGTGAAGTTCCACCCGTTCACGCCCTGCATCGCCGTAGCCGACAAAGACAGCATCTGGTAAGGGTTTCCGGGCTCTGCAAGGCGCTCGCTGCCCTGCCGCTGTGGGCCGCGTGCGGGCGGGTGCAGAGCAGCACGCCAAAGCCGCGGATGCCTTGTCGCGGGGTAGCACTGCAATGCGTTGTCCCCGAGGTTTTCCACAGGAGGGTTCGGGCTGGGTCAGGGCTGCAGGGGAGTCCTGGCAGGCTCACCAGAGTTACTTACAGTGGGGCTTTCGTCCTGCTTCTCTCACAGAAGGCTGACGTTGTTAATAAAACGATGCTGAATACCAGAGGAGAAAAACAAATTGAACTGGTATCCAGCGTGTATAAGTTCTAGTTTTGCTGTGATGAGGACATCTCTTTACAGCCTGCACAGAGAGCCAAGAACTGACCTGATATTTTTTCCTCCCCAAGTTTTTGGGACTGGGAGAAAGGGGAAAAGCTGGACTATTTCCACAACGGGAACCCGCGGTACACCAGGATCACGGCAATGGAGTACCTGAACGGACAGGACTGCTCCTTGCTGCTGACTGCCACAGGTAAATAACGTGTGTCCCCACGTGTGAGGGCAGGAACGGGGCCCTTACAGAATCCGAGTCCGGGTGAGCTGTTCCGGGCCTCCTCCTCTCCCCTTGATGAGCCTGGCCCGCCCGAGCCTCCTCTGCCCTTGGCTGCTCTCCGCTGCGAGGCGTTCCCAGGATCAAACCTGGACAGTGTTTCTGGCAGTACTGAAGTCTCTTACCTGCTATGAGGGTGCTGCAAAGATTTTCAAGTGACTAACAAGTCAAACGCTTGCTGAAACCGTTTCCCATCACAGCTTTATTTGTTCCATCTTTCTGGGTCTCTGCCTCTCATGGCAAGTTCATGGTAACCTCCCCCTGCGCAGCCCCTCGGGCAGCG
>WHYT01015336.1:157124-182291 GCA_009806455.1 Tetrax tetrax
ACAAGCCTTTAATGAAAATTAGATTAAATGGATGCATTCTAAAACAAACTAGAACGGAGTGAATGTCTCCTGGGCTTATGGCTTTGTGTGATGAATTCATACTGTGCCAAAAAATGGCAGTGTCAGGGGTACCAGAACTGTCTGTGAGTAGCAGACTGTTCTAAAGGGAAGGTGGGAGAGGTCTGTAACCATCGTTCTAATGTCTCCATGGAAAATATATTTTTCATTTGCAAATCAACCTAAAACTTTTAAGACCTTAAATGGAAGGTTAAATAAATAATCCACAAGCCAAAACAAAATAGTGTATTTCAAGTTGAAAAAACATTTTCAGTTTTTTTATTTGGAAAAAATAATGTTTATTTTTCTGTCACCACAAACTGGTTTTTCTCTGGGCTTGGTTGTGCTTGCTTGCTGGGTTCTCTCCCCCAGATTTGTCACCACAGTGTTTAGTTTGTACCCGCAGACGCCAGACAATTGGCGTAGAGTCGGGGCTGTCAGATAACTGGGGTCTGAGAAGGTTCTTCAAGGAGGAAGGTGTTGGGGATCTGGTGGTGAGAACTGGGGAGGAGGAGGAGAGCGGTGGCGCTGGGAGGCTGAGGGTGTCCGAGCTCCGTCCCTTGGGCTGGATGTTCCAGGCGCTGAGCCGCGGCTGCCTGCTCTCGCCCCGCAGGTATTTCCCGGCTGGATGATCAGATCTTCCTCAACAGGAACCCGGGCGTCCCCTCCGTGGTGAAGTTCCACCCGTTCACGCCCTGCATCGCCGTAGCCGACAAAGACAGCATCTGGTAAGGGTTCCCGGGCTCTGCAAGGCGCTTGCTGCCCTGCCGCTGTGGGCCGCGTGCGGGCGGGTGCAGAGCAGCACGCCAAAGCCGCGGATGCCTTGTCGCGGGGTAGCACCGCAATGCGTTGTCCCCGTTCCTTTCCCCGCTCCCCTCTCGGGGCCGGGAGACGGGCAGAGCCCAGTGCCGAGGTGGTAGGCGTTGCCCCGAGGTTTTCCACAGGAGGGTTCGGGCTGGGTCAGGGCTGCAGGGGAGTCCTGGCAGGCTCACCAGAGTTACTTACAGTGGGGCTTTCGTCCTGCTTCTCTCACAGAAGGCTGACGTTGTTAATAAAACGATGCTGAATACCAGAGGAGAAAAACAAATTGAACTGGTATCCAGCGTGTATAAGTTCTAGTTTTGCTGTGATGAGGACATCTCTTTACAGCCTGCACAGAGAGCCAAGAACTGACCTGATATTTTTTCCTCCCCAAGTTTTTGGGACTGGGAGAAAGGGGAAAAGCTGGACTATTTCCACAACGGGAACCCGCGGTACACCAGGATCACGGCAATGGAGTACCTGAACGGACAGGACTGCTCCTTGCTGCTGACTGCCACAGGTAAATAACGTGTGTCCCCACGTGTGAGGGCAGGAAGGGGGCCCTTACAGAATCCGAGTCCGGTTGAGCTGTTCCGGGCCTCCTCCTCTCCCCTTGATGAGCCTGGCCCGTCCGAGCCTCCTCTGCCCTTGGCTGCTCTCCGCTGCGAGGTGTTCCCAGGATCAAACCTGGACAGTGTTTCTGGTAGTACTGAAGCCTCTTACCTGCTATGAGGGTGCTGCAAAGATTTTCAAGCGACTAACAAGTCAAACGCTTGCTGAAACCGTTTCCCATCACAGCTTTATTTGTTCCATCTTTCTGGGTCTCTGCCTCTCATGGCAAGTTCATGGTAACCTCCCCCTGCGCAGCCCCTCGGGCAGCGCGACTGTAGTTGGTTAGAAGCTGCTGTCCAGAGCTGAGAAGGAAATCATGCTGCAGCCAAAGTATGAGAGATTCTGTTCCTTGTGCTGTTCTGAGTCTAGAGCAGGCAGGGCTTATTTTAAGCACTAAACTTCTCAAATAGTTCTGAGTTTTTCCCTAGTCCGTGTATCTTACCCGGGGGAAACGCTTCTCTAGAACGCCCTGTGGCATCGCATAAGGTAGCACGAAGAGCTCTTTCCCGTTCCTTGGTCTGTAAAGCTGTGAGTAAGATCTGCTTCCCTCCCAGGGAACCATTCTGAACCTGCCAGTCTGAGTGTTTTCAATAGCTTTTCAAACTTCCTGCTGAAATGGACAGGTCGGGTGCAATTACGAGAGGTGGAAGAGGAGCTGAGAGGGCCTTCAGGACATTTTCCTTTCGATTTATTGATTCTTAGCACAAAAGTTGCACAGATGGGGAACAAATTGAAAAAATACATTATGTTCTTGGAAGATTTGCTGCTGATGGGCTGGACTTTGATTCAGCTTCTTCTATGGGGTTGTATTTTGTGTTTAGTAGGGTTTTTGTGGTTCTCGGCACCAATAGCAAGGATGACAGAGATGGATCGTAGGGAAAATTAAAGAAATGGAGCGACATCTAATGTCAGGTGTCAGGGAAGGAGAAAAGCTCTTCCAGAACAGTTCCCGGTAGAGCAATGCTTTAGTTTGCGTGGATGTAAGATTAGAGAGGAAAAACAACTCTAATAAAAAGGCTTAAGTTCAAGTGAACTGTGCTCTCAGGTTTGGAGTTTGTATGACTCCAGTTCCACTTCTGCTCTTCCCTCGTTGTGCTCAAGTAATGATGAGTTGTGTCAGCAGTGACGCTGCATTGTGTTCACTTTTTCTGTGCTCCCCAAGATGACGGTGCCATCAGAGTGTGGAAGAACTTTGCAGACTTGGAGAAGAACCCAGAGATGGTAACTGCCTGGCAGGGGCTGTCAGACATGCTGCCCACCACACGAGGTGAGCTCCCTCTAAGGTTTGTTGGGGGGTGGGGAAAAACAATTTGTGATGGTAGGGTTTTCTCTAGGGATGGGGAGAGCAGAATGGGTTTCTCAGCTTCAGCCATCAGTACCATCATTGTTCAACAGTCTCTGCCTTGATGAGGAGTTACTTTTCCAGTTCTCACAAAACAAACCAACAAAATGGAAAGCCCAGCACAGCAACCTCACAGGCACAGTTAAGAGCAAGCAGAGCAGCCTCTTGCTGGGCAGCAGAAGGGTACAAAGTCCTTGTCCTTCACAACCTTCACAGCTGCTGTCTTGCCCAAGAGTTCCTCTCAGCTGTGTTCCTAAGGAGAGAACTGTCGAACAACGGTGGAACTGGGCGCTGCCCCGCTCCGTGCTTGTCGTTCTTCGTACGGGTTACTCTTCCCCTTGGGGTGGGACGGCAGCTCACGTATCGCCTCTTTCCCTCTGGTGGGCTGCTCAGCCTTCGCACAGCTTTGCATGCTGCCCCTGCGACCTCCTCTAGCCTGAGCTCCAGTTTTGGCCATTACTCTTTGCTGTTTACTGTGGGTCAGGAGGTGGCAAGAGAATATGCAATCTGAACCTGACGTGTGCAGAAGGACAGCACGGTTAGACCTGGCCTGCTTGGAATGTTAGGGAGGTCAGATGGAAAAAGCTGTAAAAAGGAGCGCTGGCGTCCAGCTGTACGCAGGGTGAAACCAGAACACCGGTCTGAGTAACCCTGGTCTGGTTTAGGACATGAAAGGAGGTGGAAATTTCATCCTTCTGAGACCTGGCAATGTACTAACGCTCTAATGGTGGTTCTCTGTCACTTAAATATTTTTAATCAAGGTCACAAGTTTCTCTAGATGTGCGATAGTTCAATCAGCACTTGTGGGACTGATGCAGGGATTGCTGAGTGAGGCTCCCTGGCTTGTGCTGTGCAGGAGGTCGGATGAGATGACCATCATCATTCATCCTGACCTTAAAATCTGGCAGTTCTCATTTCTGAGCTGGTGTGGTTCATCACAGGAGCCTGACACAGCTCTCTTAGCTATTCATTGGATTTCACTAGCGCTGCCTTGTTGAGCTCATATCTGTTATGTTTTCCTTAACACCGCATGGTTCATCGCTGGCATTTTGGGAGAGAGGAACTGTATTTGAGGTAACTTCAGGCTCTGTGCCTCAGTGCAGTACGTGCACAAAACTGATTATAAGCTGCTGGAGGTTCGCAGCATACTGTGAGAATTGCCGTGGTCAAACCCTGCTCTTGGCAGAAATGTCAGTAAAAGGCAGCGGTGGTGCATCCAGCGGTGCTGGATCTCCTTAGGTGGAGAGGAGCCCAGCAGCCTTCTCAAGTTGCCCTGTGTAGCATCCTTCGGTTGGTCTGCGTCTCTTTCTTGTCAGCACCAGCTTTCCTGAAGGATGTTGGTTAACGTTTACCATCCCTGGATTAGGAATCTTGCTCCCTCGGTGCTGGTAGCGGACTGGCCCAAGGACCTGGGAATCCCCCTGGACTGCTCTGATCGTTGGCTTCTTGCTGCATCGTCAGTCCTGTTCAGCGAGGGCGCTGACGGCTGTTGATGGAACTCCTTTGGGCTAATTCCATTTTCCTGCCTCGCTTTCCACTGCACCAGCGTTTGCTGGTCGTACCTTGCTCTGCCCCAGCCTTTGGTACTGGGGACAGGACCGTGAGCATCCCGGGCAGTGCCCCTGGGGCGAGAGCTGGGCCGCTGTACGAGCTGAGTGCTGACACTGGCCGAAACAGGAGCGTTGAAACTTTAAGTCTGTTCTCTTTAAGGTTATGGGCTTTTGCCCTTTTCTTTCCCGTATGATCTTGGCAAGTCTGGCTCCTCTTGCACCTTGGAGCAATAGAATTAGGTTCAGAAGAGGAGGACAGATTTCTTTGTGGAGAGAGAGATAAATGGAGTCACTTGGAAAGAGCTGTGTGGATCGAGTCCCCACGGAATGAGACCCTCTCGAACAGGTCCCTTTTGCTGCCGAGCCCATAGCTGTGGCCCAGCACTGGCTCGTAAAACCGAACATGCGTCTTTGAAGCTGCAGAGCTCGGGAGTTTTACTGGAGCTGTTTGCTCCTGCTATTGATTTCCTCCTCTGCTCTCCCACCATTTTCCCCTGTGTCGTACTCATCTCTGAATTTAATCGTGTCCGTGACAGCAGCCAGAACTGCCTTCTCTGGGCAGTTCTCCCACTCGTGAAAGCAGGGAGGAACGTGCGATCCCCACAGACATCCTTGGGAAGCTCGGAAGGCGTTGTCTGAGTAGGGGGGGTCAACAATAACATGGTCTGGGCTGCCTGAGAGCGGGGAGCAGACCGGAGCGAGGCACAGAACTTCAGCTTTTACGCTCTGGAAAGGACTCGTTTGTGGTGTGCAGCCTGAGGGAAGAGAGGTGAGCTGACCCAGCCTGGCTGGTGTGTTAAACTGGGCCCCAGTTCATTGTGCTTAAGAGTTGACTGGAGACCCAGGGTGGGTGAGTCCTAATTTAAACCCTGGCAAACTACTGTGTGGGTGCTCCCTTTTTTCCAGTACAAGATCTGTCGATTTTGATCTTGTTTAGATCTGTGTTCACCGTGCACCAGGAAAATGTCCTCCCATCGAAATCGGGGTGTTTACAGCGGCGCTGGCAGCAGGTGCGCTGGCATAAGGAGTGGCTGGGAATCCCCAGCGTGAGAGGTGGAGGGGGCTGAGGAAAAGGCAAAACACCTGCTAATAGCCTCGTGTTTCAAAGGATGGAGGAAAGATGAAGCATTTTCTAGTGAGCAGTGTAGGAAAAGCAGCAAGCTGACGTGCTCTGAAGCTGAGGTTCCCCAGCAGGAGGCTTTGGGCGTTCCGGCCATTTCCATAGCGAAGGCTGTTGGGAGGCTGCGGGTTGTGTGAGCCGTGTGCGCTTGCAGCGCGGCACAGACCCGTCGCCTGGCGTCCCGCAGCTCGGGTTGGGGCCGCTCTGCGCTGGCGCTGCTGGGCCGGCTGGGTCGCGCTGCCTCAGGCTGGCTCGTGGGACGAGCGGCCGTGCTGCTGCTGCTGAACAGAACTGCCATGTTCTGTGGTGTTGCTTTGTGACAGAGGGAAACAAACCGCCATCCCCCAGCCAGAATGGCTTTGCTCTTTAAAGCAGCGCAGCTCTGGAATTTGGAAAAATACGGAAGTGTAACCAGCTGCTTCGCAATTACCAAGGCCGTCTGCTCAGCTGTTCCCTCCCCAGCTCCCCGTGTGTTGTCGCAAATGCCTGCGTGGCTTTCCCTTCTCCAGTTCAGCGGGGTGGAGGGGGAGGGTGCTGGGGGAGGACTGGAGGGCTCAGCCCACTCTTTTCCTGCATACCTGGAGCTCCCTGTGCGAGATGTTCTAGGGTTGTGCCAAGGAGCCTCTCCCTTCCCCACTGGCTGCCGTGCTCCCTTATTGCCCAGTGGCCAGGAACTGGTCTGTGGCTAGCTTCGGGGTTGTTTAAATGGAGCGCCCGTAAGCTGTGTGCGCTCGCTGCGTGCTGTTAGCTGTCCGTGCCCTGAAGGACAGAGCGGAGGAGCCCCGGCACGGCGGCACTCGCTGTGAGGAGCCCGGACCTGCGCAGCAGAGCCTCTCGTGTTCTGCACTTGGTTTGGTTTGTGCAGGTGCCGTGAGTTTTTTGGATTTCCATCTGTCACTTCCGGATGCGTTTTGCTTCGGAAGAGGAGGCAGATCATGCAAAGGATGGTCTCCTTGTGCGGGAAGAACTGTCAAATCTGTGCTGCTGTCAGCCAGCCACAACACCCACTGCACGCACGGCAGGCGCTGCCGCCGATGGCTGCCCGGGAACGCTGTGGTTGAGCTAGAGCCTGCTCTCTGGATGGAGGCATGTGCTGCTCCTGGTGCTTCTGCTTCTCTTTTATGTCATTTTCTTTAAGTTGCTTTTTCTAATCCTTTTTTTAAGATTTATTTTTGCTCTGGCTTACTCTTAGCGTCAACCCCTTAATCCCTGTCTTCTCACAGGTCTGGCCCGAAGGGTTTCAATCTATCTTGACAGAAGTAAACAGGGAGGTGAGTGCTTTCTTTCCTGTTACCTACGATCAGCGGGGTGGGAAGGACCTCGTCTGCCTTTGGGTTGGTTGATGTTGGGTTTTTGGCATTGTTGGAGTGACTGCTGGGTCCCTGTGGTTCCTGGAAAGCTCTGCTGCTTCTGGCTCTCCCGTTCCTTGCCTTGTGCCTGTGTCCGTAGCAGCCGTGAGAGGCGCAGCGAGGGTGCCTGTGCGCTGGGCAGTCACAGCCGCCGCTGGGAAAGGGGCAGCTTCGTGTCCTGCTCGGAGCTGCTGTGGGGAGAGGAGGCTTGGGTGGGATGTACAAGCCTCTCTTTTCCAGGAAGGTTTCCAAGCATCCCTGGACAAAGGGATTTGAATGTCAGGTTCCAAAGGGGAACCGCCATTAGGCTAACGTGGGTTTTTCTGGGGTTTATTGGTAACGTGATTGTGAGATCATGTGAAAAGGAGAGGCTGATGAATCTTTCCCAGGAGGCTTAGAACAGTGGGCTTTTGGTAAGGACATGCCTAATAAATTTTACAAATTCAGTTCTTTCATGGGAAGGAAGGTGAATTAACCCCCCAGCCTCTGTCTGCAGGAGCCAGCACTGTGCAGCCTCTGCGTTGCTCTGGAGCCTGGCCTCTCCTCGCCCGCCGACGTCTTCGGGGAAGCAGACGGCTGGGGTGTCAGGGCACGTCCGAGGGCGAGGGTGTTCGCGTAGTCATCTTGGGCTGCTCATCAGTTATTAATATCTGCTGGCTGATAAGGGCTGAGTGTGTCTGCAGTGATTAACAGGACGAAGGCGATGGCAGTGGTGTGTGATTCGGAGCTCCTTGGCTTGAGGTCTCTCGAACGTTCAGAGACAGATCGCTGGGGCAGAAACGAGCAGAGCTGATGTGTTGCTGTTAGCTGGCTCTGCGTTTCACTCAGAAGTCCCCTGGCGAACAGAAAGGCTAAAATCAGCAAGGCTTGGCTGCAGGGATTCCCTGCTCCGTAAGCTGAGCATCCGAACGGTTTAAGGAGCTACCAGCGCTCCCTTGCTGGGTCGATCCTGCTGGTGCTGAGCGGTCGCGCTCTGTCCCACGCGCACAAACAGCTGTGGATCAATAAAAAAACGTTCACCGGCGTTTTCTGGCTAGGTGTTCTCCCAGTGAGAAACACAGCAGAGGGATTCCTTCTCCTACTGAAGAAGTCTTAAAAATGTATGAGGTTAGCTATTTGCTTGACAGAAAAATACATCAGCAGTATTTAGATAAAATAGACTAGTTTTGTCCTAAAGCACGGAAAATCTGTTCTCATTACCTAGGCTGCTGTGAGGCATTTCTACCGAAGGAAGGACAGGGGACTCCCTCTCCATTCTCGCATCGCTGGGTGCTGGTTTTTGGCAGGAATCACTGGGCACTGCTGTACTGCAGATTAGTGGTAAAACAGAGAAAGACCAGTGAGTTACTGGTCTGGGTCACACCAGGCCACTGCGTAAGTCAGCCCAGGAATCTCTGGAGTTCCTGTGAGCACGGAGCAAAGCCTGCAGCCAGCACGTTTGCCATCAGGAGGGTGACTGAGCTGGCAGGGGTCTGGAGATGCATTAGCGTCACCCTCTGCCCGTCACCCGTCAGAGCTCTCCTGGGGCTCTCGGCTGCTGCATTACCTCCTGTCGGCGTAACTGGGCGCGCGAGGTGAAGGAGATGACGGCGTTAACAGGAGAATAAACGCCTGACCTGTGCCCACCTCCATCCGCCGCTGCCTCCGGGGGGTTGTTGATGCTGATGTGGAAACAGCTGTAATCTGTCTTACCCGAGAAAATTTGTGCTGATGTCAAGCAAGAAAAACCAAGCGCATGCTTGCCAGTTCCCTGCTTCCTTCCTGCTCTCCTGGGGCTTCCGAAACAAAGCGAAGGACGTGGAATACCTGCTCTGCAGAAAACCAGGACCTTGCTCTCTGGAGAGTGCTCTGCTGTGGGTGCTGCCCGCTCTCCTGGCAGTCAGTCGGTGATCCAGGTGGGAGAGGGCGGCGAGGCAGCCGCCAGCGTTCTTAGAAACCAACATCAGCGGCTTCCTGGAAGGGAGGGTGCACAGGGAGCCGCAGGGCTCTGGGGCTCGTGGGGCAGCCTGCGGCGGAGAGGAGCCCGGGCAGAGGGACGGCTCTGACCCGCACGAGGGGCTCATCGCGTGATGGAACTCAAACAGCTTAGGCTGGAGGGCAAGAGGGAGAGGGAAAAGCAGAGTGAGGCTTCCCGCATCTCCCCAGAGGCTGATGTCTTCTCCTTTAGGAATAAGAAGGTTGGGAGAAGCACCTCATTTCTTTATGGTAATACAATAATTGGAGAAATTGCAGCTCCAGGGGTTTGTGTTCTTTTAAATGGATTCCCAGCATCACAGCTACTCTTCTCCCTTGCTGCGCATCGTCCCTGGCATAGGAAGAGTGACACGTTGTGAAAGGAAGAAATTAATGATGAGTGAGGTCATCCAGCCCTCCCACTGCTTCCTGGAAATTAAAACAGTGATGCACCTCATTGCTCAACCAGAGGGCCCATGATTAAAAAATCATCAATCGGAATCGGAGATGCTTTTATGTTGTGTTTTGTGTCGGTATCCCGGATTCCACTGAAATGCCGAGGACAGGTTGGCTGGGTTCCAGTAACATTAAAAATAAGTGCAGACACTCCGAACACAGCTGCTTTCAACACCAGTGTTATTTGTTGAAATTTATACAAGGAACTACCCCATCCAGACAAATATCTGGTGCTCAGGGAGAATCCTGAGGGAAAAGCCGTAGAAAGTTACAGCTTCAAGAACGGCTGCGGGTCTGTGCAGCCTTGTAGAGGATCTCACATCATACGGAGCTGCAAGTACTTGTGTTAAAAGTCAAAAAAAAACCTCATGAAAAACAACAGCCCAAACAGAAGAGACCCACAGAGCTTTAAAAATTTCTTTTCCTGAGCTGGGGAAGATTTGTTGCTCATTATCTGAGAACATAACATTACTTATGGGAAAATTGTCGTCTCAACTAATGATGCATTAAAAGCAGCGTGTTCCTGCCCCTCATCGGCTTCCGAGAGCGCCGCAGCTTCGCTCCCGGCCCTTCCCAGATGGCTGCATTGGTGTCGCGGCATCGCCCCTGCGTGCTCCGTTTCTGTAAGTAGGTCAGAGCTCGGAAGCGGGGTGGCAGGTAATGCCAAACCTGGCCGCGCGGCTCCGGCGAGGGTTGCGAGCGCGTGGCTCTGCGGAGCGCGCTGCCTTTGGGCCAAAATGAGGCCGAGAAGCGTCGCGGGTGCCAAGCCTGCCAGCCAGACCCCAGCAGGTGAGCTGCTGTCTCTGTTGAAACATCCTGGAGAAGGACCTCTGTTAATTAAAAAGGAAATGATCGTTAGTATTCAGTCCCACATTTGCTTCTCATCCCAAAATACTAGGAATTTAACATAAACCATGAGCCAGTACGGTGTCGTTCCACCACGAAACCCTTTGCTCGCACGTGGAAATGGTTCAGCTATTTGTGTCTCACTCGTACTGCGAGTGCCGTCTTTAACGCTCGCCGTCGGAGGAGGCTTTCCTTCTGTTACACGCCTGCAGACGGCTTAAATTTGTGTACAAAGGCTTTTCTTCCTTTCAGACATGTTTGAATTCTGGCTGAGCGTTTCCAGTCGCATCCCGGGGACCCCGCTCCCCCTTTCCTCCAGGCATTTCTTCCTCAGGGCATCGCCTGGGCGGCTGTGGGAGCACACCCCGGCCCGCCCGAGCCAGTCCATCTACCAGGGGAAGGTGCCAGGAGTTCTCGGCTTTTTGCAAATATCCTGTTATTTCTGGTGCCAGAGTTGTGTGGCGCAGTCTGAGCGCCCTGTTCTCGGGGACTGCCTAGCCCGCCGCGAGGGCTGTGCGCCCGTGGCATTTTGTGTTTGCTTGACAGAATAAGCGCTGGCGAAAGAAAGGGAACGTCCCTTGCACGGAGCGATCAGAATGCTGCGCTTGCCTCTTCCAGAGGCCGAGGTTATCACTTACACGGACTGTTACAGAGCTGCGTTGGCTGCTTGCAAGACCACGAGCTGCACCACACACCAGCATCCTCTCCCCACTTCCCCTGCACCCCCGGGCTCTCCGCCAGCTCCTGGTCCCACGTGAACCCTCGTCCTTTCTACCTGGTTCTCTCTCATGGGAGAACTCTGTGCTATTTTACATCAAGTTAAATCCCTCTGGAGCTGCTTCCCTCCGTGAAACTCTCCCTAGACTTCTAGATAGCACCACTGGATATCTGCAGTGCTTGAATTTCCAGCAGAGCCACCCAGAGAGGCACCAAAACTGCCAGTCATCGCTCCAAATTCACCGTCTGTATCCCCCACCACGGAAAAGTCACCTGGAACCACAGGAGGCTGGGGACTTGCGACTGATCGGACTGAAGAAAAACATTGTCTTCAAACTGGGGAATGTAACTGGAAAATTGGGAGCTTAAAATTGCCTAAGCACACATTGCCTGCTTACCTCCATCAGCGGCGGTAATGGCGGTATCTGTCTCGGCCTGCCAGATTTATCTGTCATGCGGGCCATAAACGAGATGACAAATGAAAACACTTCAGTGATGTTTATCATCTAAATCCCTGCCTGTTTGCTTGCCTTGGATCCCCAGCAGCCCTCCGAGCCGCCAGGCGATCTGAAGGAACAATCAATTTGACTCGCAGGACAGAGGTACAAGCTCTCTTAGCTGAGAGTCCCAAATTTCCTGCGGGAAGATGATGGACTGTCAGTAAACGTCGGCGATCTTCTCAGTGGTGTGCAGCAAGATCAGGAAACGCCGTGGATGTGATGCTTAGGAGGGGGAGATGGGCAGAATGGTTTATCTGGATCTGTGCAGAGCAAAGTCGGATCCTACTCTTTGAGGAAAACTCTGTGTTTATTGGATGCCTCTGTTGTTTCCTCTGTGCCCTGCAAAGATGTTTGGCCTGGTAAAAAGTGCTTACAGCCCTGTGGTGACAAAGAGCGTGCTGGGGTAGGTTTGAATTTCCTGCTGGGGCTAATTCCTAGCAGGAAGTGGGCGCAGATTCACGTTTGTGCCTTCTGAACAGGCAAGCTCCTGAGTGGAAACAGAGGAATCCCGCTGAAGGTGACTGCGAGCGGCTCGGAGCCGGAGCCTGCACTCCTGATGCATTGCAGAGTGCTTTCTGCCGCCGGTTGCACCTGGTTATAAAATACTTCTCAGCGCCGGAGGCTGGGTTTGGCATGGATGAGAGGGTGAAACGTGGCTCTGCGAGGCAAGGATGCTGCTCTGCCCCTGCCCAAGGGAGAGCCCTGCCCGAGGAGCTGAAAGCAGACACGGAAACTGGAGTTCTCTGGTTCCCCCGTGTAGTGCTCCTGGGGTTCTGTTTGTGTTTTTAATGTGTGACGGAGAGTCTCCCAGGAAAACCCACGGGTCTGGGGTTGGTCAGCCTTTGCAGCGTAAGGAGCAGAAGATAATTGGTGTACAGCTCTCTAAGCAAAACGTTTCTGTCCTGTGGAGACGGCGCACAGGTAGAAAGCAGTCCCTTCTAATTAAATGTACAGGATCGTTCCCTGGAGATTTCCCTCGCCAGATCAGGGCTTTTGCTGCCAGCTGTTTCCCAGGTCCCAACATCTGGTTTGTTCTGAGGCTTAGGAGAGCCAGCTCACGCGATGGCTTTGGGACATCTCACTTCCCCCAGCTGGGAAGAGAAGTGACGTACACTTGCTCTTCTCTGGAAATTGCCGTACCAGCGAAGTTCATGGGTCCACGCAGCCACCAGCCTGTCTGTAAGCCGGTGCCCACGTCGGGTGTTTTGGGGATAGGAAATCCCTTGTAATTCTCTGCAGCATGGAGGGGACGTTGTTCTAACCTTCACCTAGCACTCAGCTTATGCCCTCAAAGATGAGGACAAAAGCTCTCATGAATGTCTTTCACTGGTGTAATTGCAGAATGGCCCCCTCCTTATCTGTCTGTGTGGCAAATTGGTTTTTACTCCTACCAAGCTGTTTAATTAAATATCTTGCAGCAATGACTTTGCTCTTCCTTGTTTAGAAACATCTCCCCTTGGCCACATGTTTCTATTAGAATGAGGAATTGTGGTAATCCAGAGAGACTCAGTCTTGCTGTGTGAGGTGTCAATGGTTTAGTCTACTCCAATCATCATTTAATCTGGAGTTGTCCTAAAGTAGTGGATAATTTATTAAGATTCCTTGAAAGTCCTTGGGAGCTTGGCAGTGTCCCTGGAAGGGTTTGTTCACAGGCCTGTAGGGACCGTCTGCACCTCGGCTTTGCGAAGTGCTTAAGCTGGACGAGGGGCGAAGGACGTGTTTTGGACTCAAATCCAGGACCAGCTGATGTGGTCCTGATGTGGTCCTGATGTGGTCCGTTTGCAGGACATGCGGATGTGTCTGTGTGCAATTTCACGTTTTCTCTGATAACCATAGTTTCTGCACACGAGGCCACAAAAGCTGCTGTTCTAATTAGCACAGCTCTGCCTGTGTTTTGTCTTAGGAGCGGGAATGGTGGTCGACTGGGAACAGGAAACCGGGCTCCTGATGACGTCGGGAGACGTGAGGATAATCCGGATCTGGGACACGGATCGGGAAATGAAAGTGCAGGTACTGTCTGCGTGTTTGTCCTGTTCCCCATCTCCCTCCCCAGTGAGCTGCTCCGTGCACGGCCAAAGCATCTCAGACCGCTCTGTGAAGAGCTGACAGGTCCTGGAGCTCCTGCTTCCCTGCCTCAGGGTCGTGTTACAAGAGAAATAAAACTACACACTTACTTCGTGGGCGTGTCAGGTTTTCCCTGGAAGCTGCTGCTGTGATTCTAGGCAGTGTTTGGGACAGGTGAGGCTGGGAAATCCAGAGGCAGGCACTGGGCTGCAGACAGGGTTTCCTATTAGCACGTGATGGGAATAGTGTAAAAATTCTGGAGGAGATGTAGCGGTGAGCTGGGCCAGTGCTGGAGCATTCGGACCTAGCGCTGCCGTCTCCGCTCTGGGACGCACGCAGAGCTGATTACGGAGCCGTGCCGCTCTGGTACCTGCCAGCCCCAGGTCTGCTCTCAGGAGAGCTGCATCCCCGCAGACAGCGCTTACGTACCTGCTCCGTCCGCTCTCCAGTCGGGACCCGGCGCTCAGCAGGGCAGAGCCACGAGGGTTTCCTAACCAGGCGCTGCTCCCGTGCAGCCAGGGGGGCTGTTGCTGGCTTTGCCCAGCCTGACTGAGGTCGGGAGTTTGCTCCGTGCCGTTTGGCCCGGTACCAAAGGGGGAAGCTGCCTGAGAGGCCGCCTGCAGCTCCCTCGGCGTCGCCGCGTCTCCAGAGAAGCTCTGCAGACCCACGTGCTGGGACGGTCACATCTCACCTCTGCGCAGAAGCAGCGTTTGGGCGTACGGAACTCTGTGCGGTGTGACGGGGAAAAGATGCTGCAAGCGTTGCTGGCAATTGTGTTCAAATGAAGGTTTCTCAGAAATTCTAGGGAGAAGCAGCTGGTCTGTGAGAATGGAGTGCTGGAGAAAAAAGGAAGAGACTGGTTTTCAAAGCTTCTAGAAATTAATTACCCTTGGATGAACAGTAATTACGGCCCTTTGACCCTGCAATGCAGGATAATTAAGCCTATGTTAATCTTAATTACTTTCGTATTATTTTTTCTATGTAAATTAGAGAACGGCAAAATTCAGGAGGTGAAAATCTTTTAGATTATGATGATTAATCATTGCACTGGAAGTATGTAAGAACATGTTGATTCTTTTCTAATTGGGAAGATTGGTTGTGTTGAAATTCAAGTGATTGAAGCTTCCTGACTCAGTAACACTGGGGAGGGGAAATTCAGCACAAAGCAGCGACGCTGCGTGATCCGGGCTGATACCGGCGCCTTCCCGCTCTCTGAACTACAAACAGCGTACCTCCGGCAGCGCTGAGGGAGCGAGTGCTTCATTTTCACTTCTGCTGGTTGTTCCCGCTTCAAAGGCAGGAGCTGGGGTTCGGCAGCGGGAAGCGCTGCCGGGAGCAGCCCCGAGGGCTGCGGCCCCGCCAGCCGCCGCCTCGCCCGGCCGAGGCCGTGAGCAGCACTGGGAGAGGGGAACGCGCGCGGAAGCAAAAGCAAGGTTGAAGTGTGAAGTTAGCTGATGCTAACGTGCCTCCTGACTGTTACCCTGCTTTTTCACTGCTGCTTAGCTTTTTTACCCGTTTTAATTGAAAATGGTTTTTGTTCTAACAGGCCTAGACGTTTTCCAGGTAACTCTTTTGCTTCTAGCAAGTAAAAAGTGGGAAAGTAGCACCATTAGTGCGCACTGTGTTCCCAGCACAGCTGTCCTTGCAAGCTCCAGTCGTCTTTTTCCATGTCATCTTATTTAATACACGCGGTGTCTGGCTTCTGGTGAGGTACCCTGGATCTGCTTGCCGCACGTCCTGCAGCGGGGACGACAGACGGCGCAGCGCTGGCTCGCTGCGTCTCGCAGAGGGGTTCTCTGGTGCCGTGTTGTAGCCAGTGCGCGGTGCATGGAAGGCTGACGTGTCGCTGGGACGTTGCTCAGGAGCACCAGCGCAGCCCCGCAGTGCCTGCCGCCCGCGGCTGCCGGACGGGGAGAGGAGGAAGGTCGTGCTCAGCCGGCCCAACCATCATCTGCCCAGCCCGGCCCCTTTGCAGCGACCCCCTTGCAGGACCCTCCCCCTGCAGAGGCGTAGCCATGGTCCTCATGATGGAAGAGGAAGAGAGCTCAGTGTTTAAAAAACAGAACAAAAAAAATAAAAATAAACTGAAAGAAATGGCCTTCATAACTGGAGCCACTCTGGGTAAACGGAGCTGGTAAAATAATGTTATTGTTTGCAGGGGCCTAATAAGCTTTTCATCTGGCACAGACAAAAAAAAAATGCAAACCACCAACTTATCTTACAAGACACATCTAAATAATTTCCTGGGACTCATTTGGGTGTTGATTTGATGCGCAAAAAGGGCTGATACCCTGCAGCGCTGTGCCTTTGTGTGGATGGTGTTACCTATAGCGCGCTGTAGCTTTGTTTGTCTGTGGTTTGTATGGGTCGTTACCAGTTTTTGCTCTCTCCAGGTGTATTTGTATGACTCTTCTCCAGACGTATTCCGTCCCTCCTGCCATTCCAGTGGCACCACAACTTGTACACAGCAAAGGTGGTTTGTGGAGCGATAACGTCTGTAGCAGTTTGTTTTAGCTAACCAGATACTCCTAGCAGAGAATGACGTTAACCCCTCCTCCCTAAAGCAGAGCTGGCCTTTGTTTTGGTTTGTAAAGCAAAATGATTTGCAAAAGCTGGTTTTGCTGGAATTCCCCCTCTGGGCCAGGCTCTTTGGGTCGACCGTGGCACTTGTGGCTTGAACACACGGCAGCAGCAGTGACCGTCACCCCGGGGTCACCGCTCGCGGTTCTGCTTGTGTCCAGGGAGCCTGAGGGAAGCTTCACACGGAGGCAGGGTCGCAGTGCTAGTGGCAGGGGGAAGCTCTGGTTTGGTTTTGGACTCATTCACAGGATGGGGGAAGGAGGAGGAGTAGGACACGGGGCCTGTCTGGTTTAGCACCTCAGTTCCAGAGCCTTCTCTCTGGGGCTCGACTTGAGGACACGTGGTGGTCTCAGCTTGGCTTCGGTGTGCTTTCTCCCTAGGATATCCCCACCGGAGCCGACAGCTGCGTGACCAGCCTCTCCTGTGATTCTCATCGCTCGTTAATTGTGGCAGGGCTGGGCGATGGCTCCATTCGTGTCTTTGACAGGAGGATGGCTCTGAGCGAATGGTAACCACCCGTCCCTCCCGGGCTCGCTGCGATCCCCATTTCCCCCTCCTCCCCTTCAAAACGTTTGTTTTCTTCTTCCTCAGCCGTGTCATGACCTACCGGGAGCACACGGCCTGGGTGGTGAAAGCGTACTTGCAGAAACATCCTGAAGGCAACATCATGAGCGTCAGGTAACAGAGGTGTTACTGTTTGAGCTGTTTTCTCTTAAACACCGTTTGCTTTTCTCTTTAAAATCGGCCTCTGATGTTTCAAGAGCTAAGAGAGTGAAGCTCTTTAGTGTGATATTTGCTTCAGTAATTAACTCCTGCTCCAGACTTGGTGGAGAGAGGCAAAAAGAAATGTGAAGCTTTCCTTGGAAGCCTCTTAGTGAGGCTTGAGAGTAAACAAGAAGGCGTCTGCTGAAATCACTATCACAAGACGTGCGAGGGAGGAACGCGTGAACCAGAAACCCAAGCTAGATATAGTATATCGTGTGGTTGTTTTACTGCCACCATCTCCGTGGGGTCGTTGGAGAGAACACGAGGAGGAGGTGGTTGTTGCATCTGTTGGGCATATTGCTGTGCAGGATTACTTTGCTGTCTAGCGATTTTCTACACATAAATCCATTTCTGCTGCCTCGTAAACACTGCGGAGAGAGCAGCATATACTTACGTGGCCATTAAAGAACAGCAGAGTATAATTTATTGTCACAAAGCCACTGCTTGCACACAAAGAGGCTCTTGTTCTTGATTACAAAATGAAAGCAAAACATGATTTTCTGGGATTCAGAACATTCCTGAGATGGGGGATGGGCCCGTGAAAATGTATTAAGATTTTCAGAAAGGGGATTATGCGCTGCAGCTGCCAGGTTTGTTGAGCTCACATTTTAGAGATTTTAATCTTCCTCTCTGTAATCTCCTTCAGCAATCCCCGGGGTCAGGCCTGCGCGCCTGGCCAGCCTGGGTCTGAAGGCTCCTTTTCCCCTCTCCTTCTCAGCACGTGGTGCTTTCTCTCGGGACTGGAGAGGTATGAGAAAGCCGGGTCTGGTCTCACCCCAGAGGAGCCTCTTCAGACAAGCCACCTCGCTCTCAGCTTCTCTCAGTTCACTTTCTTCTTCAGTTGACAGCAAGATCCAAGAAAAACAAGTGTTAGGACGTAGCGAGGTTTTGGTCTGACTACTTCCAGAAGAACTCGAAGGCACTGTAGTGCTTGTGGAGCAGGTCTCTCAACCTCAGAGAGACTTCTCCGGACCAGAGGCAGGAGTTGGTGACACAGGACTTGTGACGCGGAGCTGGTCCTGCGGCTCTCCATGGCCCAGCCCTGGTTCACCATGTGACACCCTGTTCAGCTGCTTTGATCTACGTGCTAGGGCCACCACGGTGTTTCTAATGAACCATCAGCTCTGCTTTTATCAGAAAAGGTCCTTAAACACCTTCTGAAGTTCCTGGTTTAGTAGACTAGCTGTTGTTGACGACTTCTTGCCCGTTGTTGTTCAGCTGGGGTGTGTTTTCCTGTGTAGCTCCTCATCACAGAACTTCACTTCCACTGTAAAGCTCTTGCGTGGTCTTCCACTGCATTCAGAGCCATTTTCCAGTCTTAGTCAGGTTCAAAGCTTTAAGTGAATCTACTCCATATTTGATCTCTCTCAAACAATAGTCTTGTCTGGTTTCACTCCATCTAGTCTTCAGGATCTAAATCAACCTCAAGTTTAATTTGCCTTGAATTTATTGGTGTGACAGCTGGAGTTGCAGTTTCTTATAATAAGTAAAGCCGTATAACAACTTTTTGACCACTGTTAGGTACTGATCACTGTTAGGCATTCCAGAGGTAAAGGAACCGAAGGCGTTGTGCTCCTTAATGCCTTTGTTGTTCTTAGCTGTGTAGGGCGATTCACAGTGACTTGGGAAAAAAAAAACAATTTAGAAGTTGTGGTGCCAAAAACCCTATTTCTGCTACCAGCAGGATAAGATCAGATGGGCTGATTTTGAATTTAATTTCCATAAGAGACTTTTCTGTTTGTCTTTCTGTACACCAGCTGACCAGTCTCTGGTGAGTTCAGAAGAGCAGATGTCCCATGGCAAAATCCTCAGTCCTCTGTCCCGGGGCTGTAGGAAGAGATGTCCTCCTCCCGTCTGACAGACGTGTTTCTACCGGTGTATTTCAGAGAAATCACGTAACAGGAAATCATTTGTGTTTGAGAGGTGCTTGATCTCCCAAGTGCAGCATCTTGCCGCCGCCACTGTGGCTTTCCCCACCCTCTCTCCCTGCTGAGGTCGTTGCAGGACTGACACGTGGCCTGCGCGCTGCAGGGTGGTTTGCGCCCGGTCTGCAGAGCGCTTTGGGCAGCGAGGACACGTGTGCGCAGAGATTTGGCGTAATGGATGGCACCAGCAGATCCCATCTGGTTAGAGTTTTCTAATACAATTTCCTGCCGTGCAAAGGCGAAGGCATTTGGGTCTGACGTGCAGCGTGCCGTACTGAGTGTGACGTGACAGTGAAGGCACTTGTTCTCAGGGTGAGCTGTAAGCCGTGACAGTCGTAAGGGATCCTCCTGAGGGCAGAGGTGAGCTGTCTGCACAGCACTGGATGCTTTGTGGATGGCACCACGTGTAAGGGATGTCACTGGGGATCCAGACCTGGTGATGGAGAAAGCAAGGGTGTGTGTCTTCTCCATCCTGATTTTCTGATGGAGGTCGTTAGCTGACGGACAGGCATATAGCTCAATTTCTTGGGCGTTAGGATCTGGTGTGGGTACAGCCTGATGTTGTGAAACTCATGTGTTGGCAGTGTAAACGGAGACGTGCGGTTCTTTGACCCTCGGATGCCGGAGTCCATGAAGGTCCTTCAGATAGTCAAAGGGCTGACGGCCCTCGACATTCACCCGCAGGCCAGCCTCTTTGCGTGGTAAGTTCCAGTTTCATCTCCAGCATCCCTGGGGTGGACAGAGAGGACAGTTTGTCTCTGCAGACATCATTCACGGGGTTTTGTTGTTTGTTTTAACCTCACCACAAATAGTGGAGCTTTTTTCCCCCGCATTTACAGCTCACATGCGTTAATGACACAATTTTATCCCTCACATGCGTTAATGAAGCCTCTGCGCCGGTGGCTTAAAGTGATGGTGTACGGTCTTACGCTGCTACATCAGATCCCTCTTCAGAGTCAGCGGGTGTGTTTTTGGGCTGTGAGTGGGGACAGGCAGCTGCTCCGCAGCCACGTAAACTGGGGCTTCCTGGGGGATCTGCTCTCAGTGCGTGTGTGCACCAGCTCCCCATGGTTTTCTGTCTCAGCCCTGCAGCATAACAGGTAGCTGCGGTTCCAGCGTTGCTGTAGATCTCTGCGCTGAGGTTGCCATGGTACAGTTGAAGTCAGTCTCCTGCTTACAGGAAATCATTGCACACGGGTCTGATAAACAGCTCGGGTCAGCACAGCTGAAAAAGGGGCTGTAGACAGCAGTATTGTCGTTGCCACAGCGTTCTCGGTGACACCGTGTTCTCTTGATTCCTTTCCAGTGGCTCGATGAATCAGTTCACTGCAATCTACAACGGAAACGGGGAGCTGATCAACAATATCAAGTACTACGATGGTTTTATGGGACAGAGAGTTGGAGCCATCAGCTGCCTGGCTTTCCATCCTCACTGGGTCTGTATTCTCTCTTTTTGGATTTTGGAATTGCATTTCTTAGTTAACGTCTGTGTTGGAGGAGGGAAGGGCGCAGACACTCCCCCAGCGCAGATCGCTGCTGCCCCAGCCCGCTCTCCTGAGGACACATCCAGCCTGACTCTCGGCTCAGGTCCTCAGCGCCGGCCCTCCGGGCTGTTCCGGCGACCACGCTGGCAGAGGCGCAGTCTCTCGCTTGCAGCACACAGAATGTTGTCTGCCCCTTTATTCCGCGCCTCTTGTCCTGCAGGCGGTGGGCTCACCCTTGTTCTCTGGGGCTGCTTTGACCCCGCGTACGTAAGGCGTGAGGAGAGCCTGGTGCTGTGCAGCAGAGAAATGGGAGAACTGCGGAAATCAAAGGCATAAGCTGACAAAGTCTGGACTGAATCAGAGTAAAAAGGAAATTTGTCACAGCTGAGGTGGCTCTGCAGTGGTCATTAGGGAGAGAATCTGGTTGCTGCTTAATTAGGAGACAGGTGCCCGTCTGCATTATGGTCTTCTGCTCCCCCCGAGACGAGAGCAAACGGAAGAGATGGAAAGCTTAAGGAAACAACATGGATGGATGGGAAGAACAGGAGGAGGTTAAGGCAGGCATTTAGGCAGAGGGTTATTTTAGAATCCTGCGGGTTAGAACACAAATATTTAATGTGTAATAGGAAAGAGCGATGGGAATGATGCAGGGGCTGCGGAGAGGAGGGAGGAGCCGTGCTGCCCGGTGAGGGTGTGGCGGCAGCTGGGCAGGGAGCGGGCAGGCAGCTTTCCTGCCTCGGCAGTAGTGTTTGGCATCCTGAAGGCAGCAAAGCTGAAGGAGAGCTCGTCACCTCCTCAGCTTGAGAAGCTGCTTTGCGCAAAGCTGAACAGCGGTTTTGCTGTCCTGCAGTCTGGGGGATGGAGAAGGAGGTGGCTAGTCATTGGGAGTGTTCTGCTCTTGAATAAGCACACGAACAAAGCCCTGTCCGGCCCAGGTCGTCAGGGCGGGGGCTGTTCTGGGCTTCTCCGTGCAGGGAGCGCTCGTTTCCCGTCCGGGCGAGCATTCCTAACTAGCAGATTTGCAGTCATTTAGAAAAATTATGTTAGCGGTTGGCAGCTGATAGTTAGGGTAATTTCCCCCTCTGGCTGCAGTGGGCACATAACTCGCTGAGACGAGCGGGTGCTGGCAGAGATGTCGTCAGAGCTGCGCTGGCAGATGCACGTAGGAGCTTTTGGGCATCCGGGCGTTACTGCTGCGAATGCCCCGTGAGCGTTCTGCCGGCGATGTGCTGCGTGCACCTGTGCGCTTACCGCTGCTTTGCTCTCCCCGCAGCCCCACCTGGCCGTCGGCAGCAATGACTACTACATCTCGGTGTACTCGGTGGAGAAGCGCATCAGATAGCGGCGGTGGCGGCGGCGCTGGAGGAGGAGTCCAGCGGGCAGGGCCGTGTCTCACCCAAGGTGTACATAGTGAAATTATCGACTTGAATGTTTAGTGTTGGCTGCTGCTGCAACCCATAACTTGAACATTTTTTTTCTGACTTAGCTACTGATGATTTTGACAAGGGGAAGAGAGACAATCTCCTTCCCCCCCACCATCCCCCCCCCAGCTATATCCTCTAAAAGCTACAGAACAGAAACAGTTTATTTTTGTTTCCAGTGGTTGGCTTCTCTGTTAGAAACACGGCTCCTGCGCTTGGAAGGACTGGACGAGGCAATACCCTGGAGAAAGGCTTTCTGTTCTAGTCTTTGTTTCGTTGTCTTGCTGGAGCGTAGGTTGCTTTAAGGACTGCAGCCAGGACTCACCTACAGCTCTGCGCGTTCCCCCGGACCGCGGGACCCCTCCAGCTGCCACCTGCCCTGTGCCAACAGTGATTCCTCCACGGGACAGCGAGACCTCCACGGGACAGCTGTCCATCTGCAGCACAATACACGAGCTCCTGGGCGAGGGAGGCGGGAAGGTGTCTCCTCTGCACGGACCTTGTCATCTGCAGCGTCCTCTCCAGTGGGAGCAGAGACAGGAGGCAGTGTCGGGGCAAGGGGCGGCAGGGATCCTGAGGAAAGGGGCTTGAGGAGATGACGGGAGCAGAGCAGGATGCCACCGTACCATAACGTTGCACATATGGGAAGAAGAGGGAAGAAAGAGAATGGATCCCAGCGAGCCTGGAGCAAGTCACTCATTAACCGCTTTCCACAGGGTGCTGGTGGGGAGGTCTGGGGTGTCGCCGTCACCGTTACTTCTGCAGTCACTGTCCTCCTGCCCACAGCGAACTCCACAAACACGTTTGATGGCCTGGGAGCTCTGCCCAGCCAGCGAGGGAGGCTCCAGGTTCAAGCTACAGGCCTTTGTCTCGCTCTAGTACGCTAATATTCAGCAAGGTGGTGGGCAGGAGAACTTGTACACGTGCTGCTGCCTGTGTGCAGCTGCGCACATCGTGCGGACGTGGCTGTGGCTTGTCTGTCCCTGCAGAACTGGGCACGTAACCGCGCGTGGTCTGAGCACAGGAGAATCACTAAAGAGAGGGGAGACAGCGGGTCATCCTGCTTTGAGCAAAATGGCTTTGTCCCAGCTATCTAGGGGAAAGCCCAAGCCGTCTTCCGCACCTTCCACGTCCAAGTAATGAATGTTTCTGTCCCTTGAAACCCGTGATGGGTGTGGGGAAGGGGTAGGCGAAGCCAAAGGGCAGGTTTCTTTCAGACGCTGCCGAGGCACCGTTTAGCTGGCCAGGAACAGAACTTGCACTGTGCAGAAATCGCTGCAGTGACAAACGTTGACCTGCTGAGTCAAGTCCTCAATTCTTCTTCCAGCCGCTATCACGGGGTCTGCAGGCTCCCAGTAAACTCTGCCGGCGGTGAGGCTGATGGTGAAGGAAATACCAGTGAGGGAAGGAGCGAGAAACGTCCTCTCCCTGTGCGGATGGCAGCCTCACCTCTGCCACGGCGCCTGCGGAGTGTGCCCGAGCGTCTCAGCTTATACACCGGACAATCCCGTTTCCTCTGTGTGCGGAGGCAGCTGGGCCGTGAGGGGTGCTGGAGGTGGCCCGGTGGCTGTCCCAGGCTCGCTGCAAAGTGCTGTACGCACGGCTGGATACTGGCTTTGGTGGGGGTCCTGGGACCGAGGGGGTGGAGCAGACGCCAACGCTGGGCGCTGTGTCCTCACCCCGCGCACCGCTGCCGTGCGCCCTGCGGCAGGGAGGCCGGGGCTGCTTCACAGGATGATGAATCAAAGGCTTTAAACTTAAGAAAAACTACCTAGAAGTCCACTTTGGGGTTACCAAAAGTTCAATTATGGTCTAACAGAGCTGTGCTGCGCTGGCGTCGGTCCCAGCAGTGCGCCGGGGGCCGATGGGGCGCCGGCAAGCGTGGAGCTGGCGTCTGGGATCTGCGCGTAACCGATTAACATACACAGCTTACAAAACAATAGATTTTTAACTTGTATCAGTGTCTTCACTAAAGGAACAAGAAATACCTGGCAAAATGCAAAGGTGCGTAGTGGGAAGCCGCTGCTGTTCCTTGCCAGTGCTCCCAGTGCCCGCCAGCCCCTGCGGCCCGGAGATGGGTTTTTAACGAACTCGGCCTGTTTAGCTTTCATCTAAGCGTGTGCGTGTGTGGGCTGTATTTTCACAGGTCTGATGCAGAGATTCAATCATGGAGTTTAACCAAGGAGCTGGAGAGCATCCTACCTAAAAGTTCACTTATCTCTATTTATTTTACAAAAATAAAATAAAAAAAAGAAATATTAAAAAAACACACGATTGTAATGTGAGAGTAAAACAATTACAAACAAATAAATGGTTAATAAAAAATAAATGCGGAAACACTTCCCAGTCTGAGGATCATTTCCTGGAGCGGGAGTGGGGAGAGAGGCCAGCTCTGGCCCCCGAGGGAACCAAGTTAAATTTTGGGTGACAGCTCTGGGCCGTTTCCCTGGCCGGTTACGCAGGGAGACCTCGGGCGAAAGGCGCTTGTACGCGCGCAGGTGAGGCCGAGCAGAGCCACAGCTCTGCAGGAACGCGCCTGGGTTCTGAGCCTCAGCTGCAGCTCTCCGGCACCGGCTGTGGGACGTCAGCTGGAACAGGGGCTGGGGTCCTGTTCCAGGGCCAGCGGTGAATGCGCAGGGGGCCGGGGGGCCTCTCCCAGTCAGACCCAGAGGGCAGACACTTCGGGAGCGGCTGGCGGGGGGAGCTGTTGGGGTGACCACCAAAGCCACCCAAGGTGGGTCCTGTCCCTTGGGGCAACAGCCGTGGGGGTTGAATGGTACGGAGCATCCCATGGGCTCGGCATCGCGGGGGCCGAGGCGCAGGGAGCCGCCTTCCCCGGTGTTGTTTCTGTGGTTTTTCACCTCCGCGCGGCTGCTGCTCTGCAGGGAGTGCTGGGTTTGCAGCAGCAGCGTGGAACCAAGTGCCGGTCTCCAATCGCCCTCTTCAGAGGAGAAGCTGCAATCAGGGATGCGGGGTGGTGCGAAAGGAGCGTTGGGTGATCCAGAGGGAAGCTGCAGCAGGGAAGGAGAGGCGTTTTCTGGCACCTCACCTCGCAGACCTGCGTTGTTTAAGGGAGCTTTGATCACTCGGGGCGAGCAGTGCCACACTGCAGGCGCAGCGCATCCAGAAATCGTGGCGTTTGGGCTCGGCGGGCGCAGGGCAGCCGTGGGCACGGCGGCTGCATTGGCTCTTCCTGGGAGCTGGTTGTGGTTGGGCTGTGGAATGGGACAGGAAGGGCAAGTGGGAATTGCTCTGGAGGCGGGAGCGGTGTGGGGCAGGATTCCCACCCTACGAGCCAAGGCCCCGTGCACCCCCCAGAGCTGCCGCGCTCCCCTCGGTGCGAGTGGGCCTGTGGGTGACGGCGATGGCCACCGCCACGGCCTGGCCCCCGGCTGCGTCCCCTCTCCCCGCCATCAGGACGTTTGTGGTGGGGCCACATTCACTTCTGCCCAACCGCCCCCAGGGACCCCAAACCCCTGGCAGCGCCGGGTCCTCTCCGACGTGGGGACGCAGACCAGGTCCCCGCAGGGGCGGAAGGGGATGGGGGTCTCCATCCCCACCCCGCAGCCCTGCAGCTGCCCTGGCCCCATCTCCTGCAGTGCCCTCAGTGCCCCAGCCTCTGCCC
>WHYT01015336.1:182523-199333 GCA_009806455.1 Tetrax tetrax
CGCCTTCGCGTTTCGCGGGGCCGGGCCCTGCGCGGCCGCCGTCGGCGGGAGGAACGGGGCCGGGCCGGGGCGGGGCGGGGCGGCCGCGCCGCCCGGGGCTGGAGCGGCGGCGGCGGCGGGGCCATGGGGAACCTCTTCGGGCGGAAGCGGCGGAGCCGCGTCACCGAGCAGGACAAGGCAGTGCTGGTGAGCGCGGCGGGCCCGGCCCGGCGGCCTGGGGGAGCCCCCCCCCGCTGCAGGCCGCGCCGGGGCCGCGGGGGAGGCCGGGCCCAGCTGGGTCGGGGCCGCCGCGATTCCCTGCGCGGGCAACGGCGGAGCCGCTGTCCCCGGGCGGGCCCGGCCCGGCCCCCCGAGCGGCTGCCGGCTCCAGGGCGCGGGCCCGGAAAGGTTGGGGGCCGGGGGGTCGTGTCCCTGCGGCGGCGGCTGGCGCAGCCCCGGTGTCAGTGCAGCCGGTGACGCGGGGGGACCGGGCCGCGGGGACCTTCGGGGGGTGCTGGCACCGCCCGGGCTCGGCTCGTGACGGGGGTCGCTCTGTCTGCCCCTGTTTTAGCAACTGAAGCAGCAGCGGGACAAGCTGAGGCAGTACCAGAAGCGGATCAGCCTGAACCTGGAGAGGGAGCGAGCGCTGGCCCGGCAGCTGCTGCGGGAGGGCAGGAAGGAGTGAGTGGGGGCCGCGCGGCGGGGTGGGCGCCGGCCTGGCAGGGGCGTCAGCACGAGATAAAGGGTCGTTTTCCCGGGAACCAGAGGCTACTGAAGTGTAGGCGTTGAGGGGCTGCAGCGGTAGCTCAGAGTATTCTTTCAGAAAAGAGGTTTGGCTTAAAGTTTTGTACTTACAGCCAGGAGAGAGTGTCCGTGTTCCGTGGCTGGTGCTAAAACCGCTCCTTCAAAAGCCATTCTCCTTCTGTACCGGGGAGAGTCCGGGGTGCAGACGGGTGCCACGTCAGTGGCCACCCTTACATCGTGTTTTGAGCGTGCATCGCAGGCACACTGGGCAAGGACCTCACTTTGCGTCGCTACAGCACAACGGCCCGGTGCCGTCCTAATCCGTAACAAACACACCCACGTTTTCAGGTGCCAGATAGCAAATGTTCATTTGCTCATCCTGATTCTTCACGGGAGCGGCTCAGAGTTGCCATTTAATTTGCACCTGGAAAAAGCCCAAATACGGCTTTGGTGGGATTCTTTTAGGCTTGTTCGTTTTCCTCTGTTCTGAGTTCTCCTCCTCCTGTTTCCCTTCAGAAAAGCCATGCTCTTGTTAAAGAAGAAGCGTTACCAAGAGCAACTTCTAGATAAAACGGAAAACCAAATCAGCAACTTGGAGCGGATGGTAAGCGAGACCTGGTTGCTGTAGGCTGCGAGAGGCCTGCTGTGCGCGCTTGGTGTCAGGCTGTTTTCGGGAGCGGGTGTTCCTTTTGCTTGTGTGGAATTGCACTGGAGCTGTCAGGCCCTGGCGGGGGTTTGGTGCTCGGGCCGAAGGGCGGATGTCTGAAATCGCGTGTGGGGTTCTCTTCCTCACAGAACCGAGCGGTGCGTGTGTTCTCAGTCTGTAGCGCAGGTTACGTGTTACATACGTGTTTTGTAAATTACTAAGACTTAGTCATGGTGTGGACAGCTGCAGTAGAAACTTCCTTGGGCTTGCCTCGGTACTTTGATTTCAGAAATGGGTGTTTTCTTCTGGGGTGACCGTGGAAACTGTGGCCTCAGCTTAGGCTGTCAGCGAGAAAATCCGTTACAGGGCTGCGGGATGTGCTTTGGCAGCTGCCTGTGCTGGGGCTTCTTGTGTGCGTGGTTCTTCCTGCTGGTACAATGCAGTCATTTGTTCCCTGGAGAAGGGGCTCCTGACTGATCTCCCCTTGCAGTTTCTCTGGGAGCCTTGGCAGTCTGTGTCTGGCTGGCCATGGGAGTGTGGCAGCCCGGGATGTTTCCCCTTCTCCCCTCTCTTTCAGGTCCAGGATATTGAGTTCACCCAGATCGAAATGAAGGTCATCGAGGGGCTGAAAATAGGCAACGAGTGTCTGAACAAAATGCACCAGGTAGGTGTGGCCGGGGCAGCGGAGCGCACCTTGCCCTGGACTCGGCAGCCCGGGCTGTTGGTAGCCGCCCCCTCGCTCAGCGTGGATTTTTGTCTCGTCTCTTCAGGTGATGTCAATAGAAGAAGTAGAGAGGATAATAGGTGAAACCCAGGATGCTGTGGAGTACCAGAGGGTACGTATGTGCGCGTGAGCAGACAGCCTGCCGCGCAGAGTTTCTCTGGTGTGCGCTGTGTTCGCAGCCTTCTCTCAAAAGCTCTCAGATTGGGACTTAAATCTCAGTTGCCTGCAGAAAAATTAGCTTTGTTATTTTTCTGAGCACCCCTTCACCCCCTGTTTGTGTTGCTCTCCCGTGCGCGTGTGCAAGCTTGCATCTGCACGCCAGGGAGCTGCTTCTGCCACTCTGCTGTTACCTGGAAAGTGTCTTTTCCTCTGTTTCATAGCAAATAGATGAGATACTGGCTGGCAGCCTGACTGAGGAGGATGAAGATGCCATTCTAGAAGAATTAAACGCTATTACTCAGGTAGGACTAACCTGATGTTCTTTGATTACTTTTAATCCACGTTTTCAGAAAGCTTTTTGTAATAGGGGAGAAAGTGTCTTTTCCCTCGGTCTCGATAGCTTATCTTATTCTGCCAGAGATCTCAGTTGTACCTGTTTAGGCCCAATTCCTGCGTCATCAAAGACCGAGCAAATCGCTCCGCACACTGAGGTGATTTGGGAGTGGGATGCTTTTCAGGGTTGTACTTTATTTGCTGTCTGTTGCAGTCAGCTGATCTCTGTTCTTACGGACTGTTCCACTTCACTAGATGGAGATGTTGAAAGTCCTGGCCCCGCTCAGGTAGCGGAGGTCAGTGGGCGTTGCGTCCCCACCCGACTCTGGGGGCTGCGGCTCTCACAGACGCTGCCTCGGCTTGGCTGCGCCGTGGGGAGTGTGCAGCCAGCGGGGACTGAGGAGGAGAGGGTTTGGAGCTGGCATTGATTGGAGGAGGCTCGTAGAAGTACAGGGTCCTGTTAAGTCTCATCTAATAACTTTAAAAAATCCTTGTTCTCATTTCCTGGGCAGTACTGAGGCCTTCCCGCAGTCCTTGGGGGCAGTGTCAGTCTGTACACAAAATCTCTTGTATTATTTTTCTGTTCCCAGTCTTTGCACAAAACCGGGGTGCAAGAGTCTGTGACCGTGGCCTGGTGCGTGGGGTCTGTGTCACGTTTTGTCCTTCATGTTCTTGCAGGAACAGATGGAGCTTCCAGAGGTTCCTTCAGAGCCGCTCCCGGAAAAGGTCCCAGGTACGCTCTCTCTGTATGCTCTGCACCTTTGGCTTCTCATCCTTCTTCTCAGTTCTGTGCAATAGTCTGGAGACCCTCTCCCACTGTAAGTGTGGTCTTAGCAGTATGAACTTGTGATCTGCCCTGGTGATCTGGGCTAAGCAAGCTTCCCTCGCGCAGCTCTGGCAAATCCAGCTGGCCCTTCACCACAGGAGGAGCCCAAGCGCTAGCCTCTTTGTCCGGTCGGCATCGGGTCATTCTTCTCGAAAAGTTCCTTTTTGTTCCACCTGCTGTTCCTAAGTCACGTTTTGTACCTGCTGTGAGACTGCCAGCTGCCTTGAAACACCCCATGCACGTTCCGTGTGAAGCTCCGTGACGCTCTGCTTGCCCCGGACAAGGCTTTCTCACGCGACGCTCAAACCAGTCCCCTGCCTGTCAGCGCAGCGTGCTGCTGCGCAGGAACAACTTTTTGTGACCACAGCTAGTGGCATTCCCACTGCACAAAACTGGGGAACACTGAGGTTCCTGACTCTGCGTAGCTCTGTGACCGTGCTTCAGCTAACAACGGTCGCTTTGGACCCTCACCAGCTGGGTGAGGGTCGCTGGAGTCCCACAGCTCCGGGGTTTGTTGGAGCGTGCGCTCCGCACAGCTGATGCTACGCGTGTGTTTGCTCCTGAGCGATCCGAAGCCTCAGCGGCAGGGTTTGCGCAGCTGGGTGTGGAGAGGGAAGTGGGAGCGAGCTCACGAAGGAGAGGGACCAAATGGGCACTGCTGGCCCGTTTCCTGGTGGGGAGGGAGCCATCGCAGAGCGTCACCAGGTGTCTGTCCGTGCGGAAGAACTGAAGGTGGAGCCTGCCCCTGGGGACAAACGGTGAGGCAGAGCTGGACTCGGCTGGGTGCCAGAAGGCAAACGGGTGAAGGGGCTGTCTGCCGGGGCAGCAGAACACTGGCCCGTCAGTCGCAGAAGCTGGAGGTCCTGCTTGTGGAAACCAGGAGCTGTACGAAGCCGTTTCCTCTGTGTGGAGTCTGCCCTGGAGAAATCTGGGACGTGGGAGACGGACCTGGTCTCATTTCAGTGCTCGTTTACTGGTAAACACGGATCAGATGTCATCCCTGTGCGTCGGCAGCAGGATGGCCAAACAAAACACGTGCTGCCCTTGCCGCGCGAGCTGCCTGAGCCTCGCTTAGCCTGGTGGTCAGGTCAGAGGGGTGAGGGGAAAGCTTGTCTGCCCGCTGCCCCCCGTCTGTGTCGCTGTGCGGGTGTTGGGGTGGGTCAGTGCTGAAGCCGTGAAAAGGGGGCGTACGGGATGTGTGGCGTTACTTGTAATGAGCTGTTATTAGTTCAGGGATTGTGCAAGCATTCGTTGCTCTACGCAGGAGGGGATTGTGAGTTTTTCCCCAGGAGATGACTGGAGATGATGTGCATTCTCTGTTTCTGTAACAAGTTTCTTTCTCTTCCACAGAAGCATCACCCGTCAAGAACAGGCCAAAACCAGAACTGGTGCCAGCATCCTAACTCCCACTTCTGGGGATTGCCCCACGTAACTTTCACCCAGGACAGTTTGCCATCCCAGCGTGTGCTGGGAGCAGGCAATGCCTTGGCAGCATCCCAGCTGTGCTGGGCGGATTGTGGAGCAGGATTCCCTGTGCAGGGTGGGGAACCTCAGCTGATTATTGCTCTTGTATCAAGATTATTTTCTAGTGCTTTCTTTTTTTGTAACTTAAATTCTGAACTCACTCAGCTGCGCTGTCTCGGGATTAAACAACTCTAAAACTTCCAAAGCCAAATGTTTTTTTTAGATTTGGTTCTGGTGGTAAATCTGCCTTTGCTCTGAACCCCAGGAAGGCCCCCCTTCGGAGCAGGGGCGTGTTTGGGACAGCTGGCCTGGGCGTCGGGCGAGCAAGAAGAGCCGCCGCCCTCGGGAGCCGTCCAGGCCACGCTGCTGTCTGCGCTGCTCTTGGTCCCTTCGCTTTTCTGGTGCTGCTTGTGGAAGGGCCGCCAGCCTCTCTTGTCCTCGTGGAAATGGGACTGGCTGCTGTGTCTGAGGCTCTGAAGGAGCACGGGCAGCGACGCTTCGAGCTACAGGTTGAAAATGGTTCTGTCAGCCTTGTGTAAGACCAGCCTACGTGTGAAGGTATTTCTTTTGAGCAAAGTTCAGAGTGATCACTTGGCTTTGCATTTGCTGGCAGAGGTGCTGATGGAGGGAACAGCCCGACCTCCCATGGAGGTGAAGAGCTGGCCTCGCCAGGCGTGAGTGGGAGGCAGTCCGTAACCGTTCCCATTCAGATCCCGCTCTGCCTGCTCGCCTCTGGTAACCCGTGGCGCTGAGCGGGACCTGGGCTGACAGAAATCTGACGAGCCTCTTAAAATTACAGCAAGGAGCCTTCTGCGTGTGCTGTGAGCCAGGAGCCATCCCTTCTTGGCTCTGCACCATCCTCAGAGTTCACCTTTGCAGTGCTGAGATGGGCTGAGATCGATTCTGCTGCCAGTTGCCAGCTCGTGTTTGATATTTCCCTGGAGGCTCAGAGACAGGAAAGGTCAGGCTGGGCTAAATGTGAGGCGTGAGGCTCCCTAAATCAACACTCCAAAGACTGCTCAAGACTGGTCGGAGGGGGAGCGGTTCTGGCCGAGCCCGTGCCGTGGGACGGTCTGGTGCGTCGCGTGGTGCAGCGGTGCGCGTGGCTCCGCACGGACGATGGAGCGTTTGGAAAGCTGCCTGGCCAGCCAGGCGGTGGGCAGATTTAGCTGTTCTTGGAAGCAAGCTTCCTTGCCAGCTTGCAGATGCTCTTCAGGACACTGCAGATCTTTATTTATTACTTTCTTGACGCCACAGCCCTCGATCCCTGTTTCTGTGACAGCAGAAGCACCACAGGGTCCTTGGAGACTTTTGGTGACTGCCTCTGGGGCTATGCGATCTGGCGCTGGACAGTGACAATAACAAGTAATCCCAGAGCCTCTGCTGCTCCCCGTGTGGCGATGGGCCAGCAGGAGCTCTGGTTCTGAGCCGTGCTTTCCGTGTCCTCTCCCTTTGCTCTGTTCCAAAGGCTGGCCGGGGCGTCCTCGTCCTCCCGCGAGGAGCAGGGCCGGGGGCCGAACCCTCCGTGCGCTTTGGGGCTGCCTTGTTTTCAGTCCCTTAATTAATGTCTCTCACCGAAGCCGGGGTGCCACAAGCCGTGGAGCTGCGTTTGCCAAGCGGTGTCGCTTCAGCAAACAGCTTCTCTGAAATCGGCGGAGCGGGTCGAGATGCTCCCTGCGCTGCGCGCGCCGGTTCCCCCGCCAGCGTCTGGAACAGCAAACCCAGCTGGCACAGCCGGAGCTGGGGCAGGGCAGGGCTGTGTCCTGTTCTACCCTCCTGGGAATTTTTTTATTTTCTTTTTTTTGTTTTCACTCTGGGCAAGGCTCTGCTCTGCGCGTTACCGTCCTGGCTGCCTTGCAGTGCCCGCGGGTTCCGCCAGAGAGAGCGTTGTCCTCAGCAGCGCGGTGGTGGCCGTACCGCTTCTGTGCGTCCCTTTTCCTGCCAGGCCCCTTCAGCCCGCGGCCAGGCTGGCGCTGCGTGTTTAATCTCACCCGTTTGATTTGTCATCCACAGGAGCGGGTGCGGGGCTCTCCCAGTGAGGTCGTGAGGGGCCCGTTCCTGGGCGCACGGGGAGCACACGGCACCGCGGGCCCCGCGCTCCGCTGTCCTTCTGCGCCAACGTCCTGGCAGCGAGGGAGGCCAGCAGCCAGCCGTCCCCGGGAAAGCTGCGGCGAGGCTGGGCCGGGCCCGGGGGGCTGCGCGCCCGGTGCTGTCTGCGCGCTCGAGGCGGCCGCCGCAGCAGAGGGAGCGGGGTTGGCGCTGAGGGGGTTAACGCTGTTTGTTAATCCAGCAAAGGGGCCGCTACCGAACTAACAGGAAAGTTGGGAGCAGATTGCCAGCAGCTTCCTCTTGTGATCCCCGCGCCCGGCAGATTGCACTGCGTCTCCTTGGGAGGAAGAGCGCGGCGGGGCGTGACCTCTGCCGTGTGCGGTGACGATAAACCCTTCGACAGCTGCGCCCGTTCCTCTCCCAGCCTTGTGTTTTCGCAGGCAAGGTTTTGGATGAGCACGCGTCACCTTCCTCCTCCCTCCGCTTCCCACCCCTTGCTCCTGGGAGAGCTGGGCAGGAAATTTCAGAGCAGGCTGGGCGCGTGCAGAACCCCAGTGCTGTCGGCCTGGGTGGCCTGGTCTGATCCCAACGGCAGCCGTGCGCTGGCAGCGCTGGCCCGGCCCGTGGGGCCGATACGGCAGCACTGAGGGGTGTCCAGAGAGAGCCCGTACACTCCGTCGTCACTGCGAGGGCAGAGCAGCCCCACGTGTTCCTTGTCACCAGCGCTGGGAGCAGGGCAGGAGCCCTCGCGGCTCCCGGGAAGCTCTCCCTGGACAAACAGCTTCCAGGGAGGCAGGAGTGACAGGCTGCATCCCCGTCCCAGGCTGGGGGGTGTCTGGGAAGGCAGCCCTGAACTGGGGGGTGCAGTGAGTCTGAACTGGGCTGTTTGGTTTGGGGGTTTGGTTTGGGTGTTTTTGGGGCTGTGAGGTTTGTTTTGTTTTGTTTTGTTTTCCCAGCACTTATTCTGGAATTGCTGACCACCTGAGCAATGAGCAGCCTGCACCCGGATGCTGGGCTCGCCGGGAGCGCGTGGCTCTGTCCGGATCCCAGCAGCAGCCGTGTTGTCCTGTCCCTGGCTGGGCTGGGGTCCGATTTCCCCTCCCTCCGCAGGATTTTCTGCTTCCCTCGAGGTGGGGTTGCCCAACCGCCCCAAGCAGCCGGCGTAGCCCCCCGCTGTGTGACCGCTGCCCGTTTCAAGCCCCACGGTCTTGAGGGCGCGGTTTGCAGGAGCCGCGCCGTGGTGCAGCAGCACCCGCACGCTGTGTCCCGGCGGTGACACGTGGGTGCAGGACAAGGGGCCCTTGGGACGTCTCTGAGCCACTCAAAGCCACTCCTTTGTCACCAGCTGATTCCTCGTTATTTTGGATTTACGTCTCTTCTGCTCCGGGACGCGGTGGGGCAGCTGCAGGTCTCTCCCGCCTGGCCCAGCCGGACCCTTGGCGGAGCTCAGCGCCCCGTCCTGTCCCCGCCCGGGGAGGTGCCGGGGGTTCCCGTGTCCCTGGGAAAGCAGCTGCGCCGGGTGTAACGGAGTTTAATTATCGCCACCTGGGCCCGCTCAGCTGTGGCAGCGGGGTGGGAGCCGGTGCCCCGCGGAGCAGCGGAGCCTGGAGCCCTTCCAGCTGTGTTTGACTTGGCCACACACTTCGCTGAGGAGAGGAGTGTCCTCCCTCGGAGAAAGTCATTGAGTCAACATCGCTCGTTGCTAATTAAACCCTGGGGAATACAGGCAGCCTCATGCCGCTTCCTCTGCCACCCCCACGCAGGGCCCGGAGCCCCCCCGTGCCCCTGGCCCTGGCACGGCATTGCCGGAGGCACCGGCGCGGCCCAGGCCACCGGCCGGACACCGCGGCAAACCTCCCGTAGCGGCGCAGCGCGTCTGAAGGTGACGGTGAGCCCCAGCCCCTTTGACGTTTGCAGGAGCAGGTGATCTGTCACCTCTCCCGGGCCAGCTGCCGGCCTCTCCCTGCCTGGTATTTCCATCGCGCCGCTCGGTGCCGGATCCAGCCACCGCGGCGTTTGACGTGACTCACGTGGCAATGGAGGAGCTCGGCCCCGCGCGGGAGGCAGCGGCTGGGGGAAGGGAGAGGCTTCGCTGGGACACGGCGCTGCCTTTTCCCCACTGCCCTCCGCAGAGAGGGTCCCGCTCTCGGGGGGACGCTGCCTTCGCCCCGCGGGCTCTGCCCGGCCGGCGGCTGCTGCCTGCACAGACCCTCCTCCCGCAAACGTCCCTGGAAATAACGCGTGCGGCTGAGGGGGAGAGGGAATTACTGCTGGAGTTATGCAAGCAGTGTTGCCTTTAAATAGACGCTTATTCAACGTTGTCCGGGAGGCAGCCGAGCCGCTGCACATCCACGCCGTCGCTCGCTGGGGCTTTGTTTCTCGCCCCGCAGCCACCCCGCCGCGCTCGGGAGTTGTCTGGGAGCTGGCGTGGGGGAAAGGGCTCCGTGCGGCCCCCACGGCCTGGGACCTTCCCTCCCCCTCCGTTAAACGGTAGCAGCTCTTTCACTGGGTGTGTAATTGAATTGTGTAACGCGGGGAGGCCGTGGCAAAGCCGTGGTCGTTTCTATGCCAACACAGCTGGATGGCGGGGCTGCCTGGGGAGGCGGGGGGCTGCCCGCGCCGGGAGACACGGCTGCGCACCCCGACACGGCTGCACACCCCCAAAACGACCACACATTCCACTGCCTCAAATGTTTCCGAAGCACCCGTGCCAAAAAAAAAACGGTGAGATGAAAAAATCCCTGCAGATTTGCCGGCCTTTCACCGAGTCACAGACTCACGTAGGCTGGAAAAGACCTTTAAGACGAGGGAGTCCGACCGTGGCTCTAGCACCGCCGAGCCCACCCAAACACCGTGCTTGGCACTGGTTCCACTGGGGCTCAAACCGTGGGGTCCAGTTGCTTTTTGGCACCAGCGTGCCCAGAGCCGCAGCTGGGGCTCTGCATGTGGGGGGCACCGTCCCTGGGGGCTGCAGCCCCGCTCGGTTCCCACCCTGCCGGCAACAACTGCGCCGCGTCCTTTGTCCCCCGCCCGCCCTGGCAAACGCCGCGCCAGCACCAGCCCTGCTTTGGAGAGGTTTGCAGGGGGTTCTTCCATTTTCCTCCTCCTCTTCGTCGCTCCACCCCGAGCTCGCTGCGCCCCTCGCAGGGGGGATGAGCCGAAGGGCTGGGTGCTGGGTGCTGCCCACGCTCGGGGTGCGCTGCCGGAGTTTTGTTTGGCACTCGAAGCCTCGCAGCGCCAGACCCAGAACCACGGGGACTCAGCCGCTGGCTCCTTCCTTTTCCCGCGTCACATATTTTACGTGGCCCGGTGTCACGCTGAGTCACCAGTGGAGAGGTGGAAGGGGCTTTGGCAGGGAACAAGCCTGGAAAAAAAAAAAAAATCAGCACAATTTCCTAATTAGAGCAGTGATGGGAACAAGGCAGATTTGTTAGAGAGCTGCGCGGCTGAGTTCGGGAATGTGACCTTTGCTGGCTCTTAGCGCCGGCCGGGAGCTTTCGGTGCACGGCGGTGCTTGGCGGAGGCTGAAACGCTTCGGCAGGGCCTGCTCTGACAGAGGAGAGCCCGAATTCCACCTTCGGGGGGGAGCCAGAGCCGTGCCCAACGCGAAGGAGCCCTGGCAAACGACGGTTCCCCGGGTCACCCCCTTCTGCCGTTTCCCGCACGCGGGGGCTGGCTCCCCTGCCCCGCGGTGGAATGTGGCTCCTCAAGTCGAAGGAGAAGCCGTGGGTGTGCGCTGGGTGTCCCGGCACGGCCAGTGCCGCAGCGTGACCGACGGTCCCCAGCCCTCGGCCATCACCCGGCTGGCGTGGCCGTGGCACCGGCTGCTCTGGGCGCGGGCACCCCGCCGAGAGCCCGGCCGCGCAGTGGGGCTGATGCCAGATTGCACCCAGGGCTTGAACGAGTCGCAGCCCGACGGCGCACGATTAATTAGCAAGAGGAGGAAACAAGTGGAGACGGGTCCCAGGGCCGTGCCCCTGCCTTTGACTGAGGAGGAGATCGCGCTCTCGTGCGAGCCCGTCCGTGCAAATGCTGGAGACGCCGAACAGGGAGCGGGGCGGCCGTGGGGTGGGACAGGAGCGGTGGGAATTGGGTGTCGTGTGCTTCAGCCCCAAGAACCAGCGCTGGCACTGCGGCCTGGGAGCTGTCAGGGTGGGACAGCCTGAGGGAGCCCCTCGGACGCGGCCCTGGAACAGGCAAACGTGACCGAGGGGGCTGCGGGGCGGGGGTCTCATGCCAGCCTGGAGCGGTGCTGGGAAGGGAGAGGTGACACTGGCCCGGGACAGGGCGGGCGATGGGAGGGGGCCTGATCCTGTCCCTTCAGCCTCCTCTCTGTGAGCTTCCCCCCCCCCCCCGAAACCGGCTGGTCCCTCTCAGGCGGGAGGCAGCACCCAGCACCCAAAGGTCTCTGCACACCCAGTGCCCCGGTGCGAGGCGTCGGCTGGAGGCACTGCCCCCTACACCCCACACTCAGCAACGTGATGCAAAATCACGTCATGCCAATTATGCAAAGCACATAAACCATTCCTGTTATTCAGAACTGTCCCCAGAGAGCTCCCCAGCGCGCTGCAACTCGGCATTGCTCACCCGAGAGCAGGGGCTGGGGCAGATGAGGAGTCACGGGGGCTGTGGTGCACACAGCACCGCTCCTCTGCCCACTCCCACCCCAGCGGGGCTTAGCAGCTGTTGGGTTTGCCGTTTGCTTTGGAGCTGAGATTTCTCCCTTTCAAGCCTTCCCCATCCCCACGGAGTGCAGCGCGGCGGGGCCTGTCCAGCTGCCCCACGGCCGGTGCCAGCCCCGCTCCCCTCCCGCTGCCCTTCCCCTGCTCCAGCAGCGCCTGCCTCCCCCGTCCCACTCTGTGCCATCGCGCCCTCCATCTTCCCAGTCCCCATCGCAGCTCTCCACATCCGCAGCGCTTTGTTCTCCCACCCACTCCCCATTTCCTCCGGCATTCGCGCTCCTCCCTGTGCTCACTCTTCCCAGGAGCCTCCCGGGAGAGCGCGGGCTCCTCCACACCGGCTCCATCGCTCTGCGCTGCGGCCTGGCCTGCGTCCCCCCTGCCAGAGCCGCGTCGGACGGGCGCGGGGGGCTGCAGGGGACAGGGGAGCAGGACCCCGTCCCCCCCAGGCAGGAGGTGGGACCCTCCTTTGCCAGCTTCGTTCTGCCCACACAGGCACGCTCCAGCTTGGACCTGAGGCAGCAGGAGCATCCCACCCACCCACCAGCAAAGCTCTGCCTTTCGCATCCCACTCCCTCGGGGGATGCAGGAGCGGGGGGTCCGGGGGTCCAGCCCCGGGGCCACCACCTGTTTTACCGCCATTAGTGACCCCGAAATGAGACCTGGCCCCAGCCGCGGCGCCCAGCTTCCTCCTGCGTGCAGCTGACAGCGAGGCCGGGGATGGCAGAGCCGCTTTCCAACGCCCAGCTCAGCCCCGCAGCCTCCCTCGCCGCACGCAGGGCTGCGCGCTCCGGCGCGGAGAGCAGCGCGGATAAAGAGCTGCTGTGTCACATCAGCGAGCAGACCAGTTCCCAGGATACAAATGCAGCTGCAAACAGCAACTTTCCTGCTGGGAGCCTTGTACAGGTTACGGAGAACCCGCTCGGGATGGCCGGGGGCCGGTTACTCCTCTCCCCCGTGCCTCAGTTTCCTCCTTTGTGGAATAATCCTGGCCCGCTTTGCAAACGGTGCGGAGTCCTGCGAGGCAGAGCGCGAGGCAGGGGCTGGAAATCGCTGCCGCCGCTGCTTCAGGCTCGGCGCTGGATTTCAGTGCAGCTCCCACCCAGTGAAGTGAGAGCCCAGGTCGTTCATCCTTCGCTGATCCTCAATAAATGGGCTTCCTTCGTTTGCTGTTTGTGCTCAGCGGGATTTAACCGGCTGAGAGCTGCTGGCACAGGCAAGGAACCTCCAGTTCTGTGGCAACTTTTAAGTCCTGACCCTGTGAAACAGAAGGTGTGAACTCACGTGTGCCTCGAGGCGGCGCGGGGAGCAACGTGCTGGGAGCCGCACGCTCGGTGTTGCACACTTGACATCGCACGCTCAAGGGATGCGGAGCCCGTGGTGGTGGAGGGACCAGTGCTCACCCGGCGACTGGTACCAGTGAGACACCGCAGCCGCTCTTGCCAGCATCCCGGTGACCCTCAGCCAAGGGCGGGGGTGGCTCTGGGACTGGGGTGTTGGGGTGGGGTGGGCCCCGGCAGCGAGCCACGGAGGTGGGGGCCCGAGCTGAACAAGGCGGATGGGGAAAAGCACGGCCCGTGCTTGTGGCGGGGTTGGTTTTAGTCAGACCCATTGGGCTGATTCCCCACTGACCCCCCCACGTCAGAAATAATCACATTTAAATTAGCTTAGAAATAAATAACTCCGGGCGCAGCACGGAGAGGGCTCACGGCCGACCGCGGAGCAGCAGCACGTTGGACTCGGAGGGGGAAGCCATCTGCCTGAGCCAAAAAGGACAGAAATTTCCTGCTAATCTCATTAACGAGCTGACACTTGCAGGTACGCACACGCCCCGAGCCCGCTGCTCGCAGGGTCACGGAAGGGTGCTTTTATCCTTCCCTTCCGGCATGCATCGAAAAGGAGGAAAAGGGGACGAAGGGCGCGGGGCTGCCCTGCGAGGCGCGGGTGTGCAGGGAGTGGGGCAGCCCCTGCCCCTGTCCCCGCTGTGGGACCACCCTGGGCAAGTGGCTGAGCTGGAGATGGAGGCGGCTGCTTCGAGCGGGCGCAGCTGCCCGCTGAGGACCGCTCTTCTTCCGAGGCGCCGAGCAGCGAGCGGTGACCGCCAGCGGCCCGCCTGCCCCTGCCCATGTCCCTGCACCCGCGCCGCGGCTCTCAGCAGGGACACAGGGGCTCGGGGGCAGTGGGGGGCTGTACCTCTGCTTCCTCCTCGCTGTGTCGGCTTGTGGCACGTCCCGTGCAAAGCCACGAGGCGTCGTGGCCCGCCTTTGCTGTGCCACAGGAGGCTTTCCTGCGGCGCGGAGGATGCAGCAGCTCCTGCTGCCCCCATGCAGCGTCACTCTCCCACGCCGCCCTGCAGCCACCTCGCTGCCTCTGTCCCACGGAGGCATTTCGGCGAGCAGCGAGCGTGTGCCCACCTCGCTGGAAACCCAGAGGGGCTGCTGGCCATCCCTGGCCACCCCGTGCCATCGCCACCCTCGGCCATCGCTGCCCCGCACGGCGCTCGGTCCCTGTGCCGGAGCGCATGACCCGGCTGGGAGAGCTGGCATGATGCCACACTGGTAATTAAGAAGGAACCTAATGAAACTTCAAAAAAATAGCACAATTTCCTCCCCACACCTGCAGCCGAGCGGGGTGGATTACATAAGTCGGTGTTGCCACAGCAACTTCGCTCCACCCGGGGCTGGAGGTGGCCGGTGTCGCGTGTGCCGACGCGCCGTCACCCCGGGGAGAGACCCTGCTGCTGCAGAGGGTGGGGAGGTTGGGGAGAGGGACAACGCCAGCTCCAGGGCTGGCGAGGCCGTCGGGCAGGGCTGCTGCTGCTTTGTCCCACTGATGTTCAGGGTGATGGGATTCCCATGCTGCACCCACCGGGTGTTGCTTCTCCGGCGCGGAGGGCGCGCGAGAAGTGCCGGGAGGGGCCGCCGGGATTGAGGGAACCTGTGAGGGACCCGGCCGCCATGGTTACCCCGGGCACGCTCCAGCTGCCACGAGCCCCGCAGTGAGTCACCCTGACAAAAGACAGCTAGCAACCAGGAAAAAAAAAAAAAAAAAAAGGCAATCAAAGCAAATGTTAGGGATCAAAGCAAATATCGGGGAGGCAAAGGCAGGTTTTTCCTGCCATGAATTCCCAGGGCGGCATGGAGAAGCCCTGGGCAGCCGTTGCCTGTCACAAGTCTGTGACATGGGAAAAGCCAGGGGCAACGATAATTTGGTAAATCTGCGGCCGAACGTGAGGGTAAGGAACCAGCGGCTGCTTCCAGCCGAGGCCTCACGCTGGGAGCAGGGCAGGTGCGGGAGAAAGGTGTCGGCACTCAGATTTCCTGGGGACAAGGAGAAGCAGGGGCTGGGCAGAAAGTGGAGCGGCTGCCTGAGAGCAGGCCTAGATGCGAGAGATTCGCAGAGGGTCGTCCCAAAAGGCCGCTTTTATTACGAGAAATTACAAATCCTTTTATCTTCTTCAGCAGAGGAGCAGCTTGGTGGAGTTGCTGGGCTGTCACACTGGAATTAGATGTAAGAACCCCCCACATCCATGACGTAGCGGAGGGCTTACATAACGTGACTAAAAATAAGGTGATGGCGATGAGAGGCACTCTCTTCCCGGACGCTGGAGCTGAAATCCTTCGCTGACACTGGAAAACCAGCAAGGAGCCGGTGTCCGGCCGAGGGACGGGCGTCCCGCCAGAGCCGAGCCGGCCGCGCGGGCTGCAGTGGGGAAGGGGCACTGTGAGGTCCCTGCGTCGGTGCGGGCAGCCGGGCATCCCTCCTGGAAACATCCCCGCGGAGCCCTCCTCCCCGCGGTGCCATCCCACCGCTGCTTCCCGTTCTCAGCCCAGCGGGAAAGGGTTAACCGGCCGCACCAGCAAAATGAGAAAAACCCCTCTCAGGGGTGGTAAACTCTTCCCCGTCCTTTGGAGTGAAAACCTCTGAGGGGGTAGAAGCCAAAATGGGACGCAAATGCGGCCAGAGTGAGCGGCTGCCTTCGGCGCCTCCCCTGCTCCTCTCCGGGGCTGGGATGCAGAGCGGGAGGCAGTGCTGGGAATGGCAGTGGGAGGGCTGGGGCCAAGGTATCGACCAGTCTGCTTGGGCTCCTTGTTCTCGGAACTGAGAACAAGGGAGAAAAACACGCTCGGCTGCTTAACTGTTTCACCGCTTCTTGTGGCGGAGAGAAAGGAGAGGGAGGCTTGGCCCCAGGGCCGGGACGGGGCAGCCGGTGGTGGGGACGGCCCTGGCCACGTGCAGCTCCCTTTCAGCCTGCGGAGAGCTGCGGCCGTGGCCGGGAGGGATGTAAGGCCAGGGGACGTGGGGCACAGCCCCGCTCCTCGCATCCCTCAGGACCTGGGCAAAAGTTGCCGAGGGACGGGAAGGCCAGGGGACACACCGCTTTGCTGTCCCATGGGGACCGATGGTCTCCCCAAGCCGAGCACCGCGCCAGGGCCGGCCACGCACCGTGGTGACCGCTCAGCCCCCCTCTGCACTCCTGGACGGCGTGGCTGCCATCCTTCCCCTCGTAAAACCAACACCTGGAAAACCACCGGCTGCTCTGCCCCTCCCAGCTGCTCCTCAGCCGCCCCCCCATGGTGCGCAGCCGGGGAATGGGGCGCAGCAGCCGGTGTGTGGGGTGCAGCGAGGGTGCGGCGTGCAGCGGGGGCCATGGGATGTGGCAGGAGGGGTCTCTGGGACATGGGGTACAGCGAGAGATACGGGGTGGAGTACAGGAGGGGTACAGCATGGGGTAGAGTGAGGGGTGTAAGAGACGTTATGGGGTGCAGTAGGGGTATGGGATGGGGAATGGGGTATGGGATGGGATATGGGATGGAAATAGAGTATGGGATGGGAAATGGGGTGTAGGGTGGGGTACAGGATGGGGAATGGGATATAAGAAGTGTATGGATGAGGTATGGCATAGGAAGTGAAGTATGGAAAGGGGAATGGGATGGGACGGGGTATGGGATAGGAATGGGGCACGAGATGGGGAATGGGATATAGCAGGAGTACGGGATGGAGAGCGGGATGGGGAGCGAGGCACGGGACGGGGCACGGCGGCGCGGGGGCCGGGCTACAGGCGGGGCCCGGCACGGCCCCCTCCCGCCCCCCGCCGCGCTCGGTCCGTCCCCCCAACCACCCCCGGGGCCCGGCCCGGTGCGGCCCCTCCCCGCGGGGCGGGCCGGGGCGGGCGGCCGTGAGCTGATAAAAGGCGGAGCAGCCGG
>WHYT01015336.1:205429-247092 GCA_009806455.1 Tetrax tetrax
TGGGCTCTGCTGCGGGGCTGGGCTCGGGGGGGCCAAACCCCTCTGGCTGGGGGTGCTCCCGTGCCACCCCTCGTCCCTTGGCTGTTTGCAGAAAGGAGGGATGGGCAATTCCTCCTTCCCCCGAAGACAAACCAGTCTCATTTATGACAGATGAGATTAGCGCCGTTTCCAGGCTCTCCTCCATTTCATTTTGAAGCTGTTTTTTCGTGTGGAAGAGCGTTTTGCAATGGTGTGTGAATACTGTGTTTGGAGAGGTGCTTGCTTAGAAACACCCTGAACTCGAAGCCTAATTGTCTTGCACAAAAGCAGGCACGATTCCTGATAATCGTGTGCTACACACCGGCTGTAATGGATGTTGTTGCCGGCGTAGCAGCCTCCTGCCTCATTATCTGCAAGTCCAGAGGGAAGGGGAGCGATGCTTGCCGAAGTGATTCAGAAGGGAAATTGTGGGTGGCGTGGTGTGTTTGGCAGCGGAGGGACGGGGAGGCAGGAGCTGGCCCTGGGAGTCAGTGTGTGCCACCCCCAAATTCCATGCACGGTGCTTCCCTCTGTCCCCCACCCCAGGCCTGGGAAACCTTTTGACCAGGGCAGCTGTGAGCAATGGCAGCACCATGTGCCCGTGTCGCGGGGGAGCGGGTTGAGCTCGGCAAAATTCCTTTCCCAGCGATAACTGCGGAGGGTGGAGGCCAGGCTCGTTGTCCCGCAGCGAGCAGGGCCCAGGGCTGTGGGGTTTTTATAGGGCGAATGCGCTTTTGCCGGAAGTGTATCTTTGTAGGCGTCTTGCTCTGCGGACCAGCGTGGAGCGAGGCTTCGTGCTGGTCCGGCTGCTCGGCCGGGTCTGGAGGCAGCGGGGTGCCCGTCAGAGGAGATGCTCCTGGGACGGAGGTGCTGCTGGCTTTGCCGTGGGTGCCTGGTTGCGTTGAGTCTGCGTGTGGCTAAGGTTTCACTCCATGCTGCTTGTGTTGCAGGGCACGGCGTAGGGCGGCGCATGTCGAGCTCCTCCTGCGCTGAGCTCCTGGGGGCGAAGCCTTTGGCCCAGTCGAGCCCCTTGTGTGAGGTCTGTGGGGAAGGGGCTGGGAGACCCACCTGGCTCGGCAGCGCGGATCCCACCCCGGGGGGCTGCGGGATGGGGCTGCTGGAGGGCACTAGCGAGGTGTTCCCCCGTGGGTGCTGGGGGCTCTGCACACTGTGCCGCTGCCCATTCCGGTTCCCTTCAAGCCCACACCTTGATGCCAAAGATGTTCAGAGCTCTAGCCCTGCCCTGAAACTTGGGTCCCTTCATCCTCTGACACAACAGCTAGTAGAAATTAAATGAGTTTAGATGAGGACTCAGATTTTATTATTTTGCCCTGATTCTCTTACTTCTGAGCTCTGTCCCCAGAAAAGGTTGTGCTGAGCCGCCTGGCTCTGGGACAGGACCTTGAGAGCCTGAACGGGAGGACAACGGCTCAGCCATTCCCATGGGCTCGGAGTGAGCTTTGGGGGTGCTCGGTGAGGTGGGCTTGCCGATGGCCAGGGCGGGATGCGGCACTGCAGCCGTCCGCAGCCTGGGTTGCAGAACATAGCTGCTGCGTTGCCACAGTACAGCGAGGTACCGGGGACGATCCCAGAGGCAGAGCTGCGGGGTGAAATCAGCCCTGCTAACGAGTCCAGCGAGGCTCCCCTCCCAGTCGAACCTCGGCTCCTGAAACTACGCGGCTGTCTTCTGATGGTGCGGGGCAGGACGAGCTGAGATGGAGGCAGCGCCGGGGCTGGCTTGGGCATTAAATATTGATGCAGAAATAATGGAAGGCGTTCCTGGAGCTGGGCTGACCCATTTAGAAACAAAACTTCCTTAAAGCTGAGCCGCTCTGCAGCGTGGCTGCAGTGTAACGGAGAGCCCCGTGGTGCTGCCCCCTCCAAGGGCACTTGTCATGGTCACATCATGTCCTGCTGTCACCTGTGAGTCGCCCGGGAAAGCCGTGGGTGCCAGGCCACCCCTGCCACTGTGCGTCATGGGGCTTGCGAGGAGCCATCGTGCCTTACTGGTGCATATGGATGGCAAGGAATGGTACTGGGAAAACACCCAAGTTGGGGTTTTTTGGCTCAAAGTCCATTGTTGTGTTGGCTGAGGTGCCCAGGATGTCCCCCATGAGCGTGGCACAGGCTGTCCCTGCAGTGGGGCAGCTGGGAGAGGAGTCCAGGGCATGGCATTTGGGGTGATGCTCGTCCCTCGGATAAATCCAGGAGCCTCATCGTGCTGGTGCGCACTTGTCTGGCCCTTCGCCGTCCTGAGGAGAGGCTGGTCGTGAAGCCCGGCTGTAATTGCGGCGCTGCAGTCGGGGCAGCGCGTACGCTGCCGGTGGGCTGACGCAGCAGCGCAGGGCGAGGTCCCGTCCCAGCTGTGCGGTGATGCACCGCAGCCGGTGCCGTGCCGCTCGATGACGGTGGTGCAGGGCCTGGGCGCACAGCAAATCGCAGCCGCTGACCCTCCCCTGCCCCAGCAGCGCAAACGGGCGCCTGCCTTCTCTTTCGCTTTGGTTTTAGGATCGACCTGGGGAGAGCTGTGCAGCCTGGGTTTTAATTTATTTATTTTTTTAAAAGCCCTTAAGGAGCTGTTGTGCAGGTCTTTCCTACACAGGAGAAATCTGAGACGTGCTGAACCAGCTCCGTTTCCAGCTTGTTCTTGGGAAGGGCTTCAACTTTTGCGCATGGGCTGGCTACGGCGGCGGCGGAGCGGCTGGTGGGCCCTCGCTGAGGGGCGAGACGGGGACCTGGTTTTCCATTGCCCCTTCTCCCCTCGTTCAGCAGGGCTGTGTCCTGGAGACCTCGTGCTTTGCATTAGTTTCATTTTTGGCAGCGGAATAAAGCCGTGCCAATCCCAGAGGGCTGAGTGGCATTACCCAGGGAATTCAGTGCAGTGGAACAAAGCAAAGCCCTTTCAGGGCTGCCAGGTTTTTTTTTTGCCGGTGTTTTTCTAAACTCTGCCCAGGCAGCGTGTGGAAGGCAAACAACTTGTGGGTGGTGCTGATGGAGCAAAATGTGAGGGAGGACGAGATTTGCCCTCATTACCAGAATGTTGCTGAGCGTCGGCTTCGCGCCTCTGCCCCCCGGCTCCGCGGGCCAAGGGCTGGGGCGGCTGGGGTCTGCATCCGTCCCCGGAGCAATGACAGCACCGTGCTGGTCAAGGCGGGCGTGCGAAGCGATGGCTCGTTGAGCGTATTCCATGACACACATGTTTGTCAGGGTTTCTCCTTAGCAGCCGGTAGCTTTTCAGCCTCTCACTTGGAGGGGGATGTGAAGGTGCGTTAGTTCTGGAGTCACTTCCCCTTCGCACCCTGGGAGTGAGAAGGCGGCTTGAAAATCTCTATTTTTATCTCTGTAGTGAAGAGCCCTTTCCGATGCCCTCATCCTGCCAGGCTGTTATTGTTGGAGTCTCCAGACAATGTCTTAAAAACACTCACTTTCAGCACGCTTCCTCCTGAGGCTTTGCGGATTTTCTTTGGCCGGCAAAGCGTTGCCTCCCCCTGCTTCAGCTGGGCAGCGGGATCCTTCCTGGGGCTCTGTTCTCTTTCTACATTGCTTTGAAGTGGCGGTTGTCGGTCGGTGGGGAGAGGGGTCCTTCCCCGCACAGTGCCGAGTTGTGCTTTGGTTCCCTCCAGTTTGGGGAAGATGCGCTGAATTTTGGAAAAGGATTTCCTTAAATCCGGTTCCACCTCATCCATCCCCACCAGACCCACAGCTCGGCTGCCTCCAGCCTCCGGGCAGGGCCGGGGGCCGCTCTCCATCGCTGCCATCCGCATGCGATGGTGCTTGCCAGTGGTTGCCGGTGCTCCCGCTCCACAGGTGATGCTTGGGTGCAGATCCTGCTCCATCACTCGTTTGCCGAGCTTTGTGCTTTGGGAAGATATGTTTACGTAGGTACTGCTGCAAAAATCTTTTTATTTGTATATACACGTGTACATGCGTCTACATAAACACTCACTGCACTTAACCCAGCAAACTGTTTAAAAATCCCTTCCTCACAGAAATTCTGCCAATATTTCTTCTGCAGAAATGTTGTTCAGCCTCAGACTGCTCAGCCTGAGCGTGGTGGAGGCTGTAGCCGTGGCTCTGCTGGTGGCAGGGACATGTGTCCGTGTCAGTGTCCCCTCTGTGGGCAGCGGGGACGTGTCCGTGTCCCCGCCGTGGGCAGCGATCCCACACCTCCAGCCGCTTCGCGGGGTAACACAGGTAGATTTCTGACCGAAGTTAAAGGTGCTGTGGGAAGGATGGAGCAATCCTCGTCAGTGTTAATTAACTCCTGTGCATTTGTCTCCTGCAATTAGGAAAAACAAGCCGGTATGTGGCTCGGTTGCTACAGGTGAATGTTCTCCTCTGGAGCAGAGCGTGTTCACTGAACGGCGCTGCCCCAGAGCAGCTCCCGCGTGCGCTGCGCTGCTGCGTGGCTTGACCTGCAGCCTTCATTAGCAGAGGGATTTCTCATTAGCCTCGTGCTTGCCCATCAGGTCTCTGCCGTCACCTCCTGTCCTTTGCAGGGCTGTGCGTGGTGCTGTGGGACGGACCCCAAAGCACCGGGAGCTGCTGGGGTGGTGGCTTTGGGGGCATCGTGGCTCGGGCTGCCCTGGGCTCAGGGCTGCGGCGGGGCGATGCTTGGAGGATTAAAAGGATTTCTGCTGCCAACAAATTCCAGCGCCTAGGTGATGCCCCTCCTCGACGCTGGCCCCCGAGCTGGCGGCCCACGTGGGTTCCTGCTCAGTGAAATTAGAAAATGGCTGGTTCGATGTGGGGGGAGGCGCTGGCTGAGCCTTGCGCGTGTGCACCCGCGGGAGAAAATTAAACTGTCACCCTCTCCAAAGGCCAGGCGGCAGGAACTCGAGATAAAAATGCCTCAGGCAGAAAATGAGCTTTATAGTGTTTGGCCTGCTTCAGATGAGGTGACAGATGCTTAATCAGCTTATTCGCTGTAAGTGTCTGCCTGCTGTCTTCCCTCCCCTTCCCGGGATGGGACGCTGCCAGCCGCGCGGCGTGGGGGCTGCAGAGCTTCTGGGGGGAACACCCGTGGGTCCCTGCTCGGGCTTGTGGGGACATTTAGGCATCAAACTTAATTTTCGTGGCAGAGCAGGGTGAGGGGCTGTCCTCGGGGTGGGGCAGGGGCTGGGGACCAGCTTGGTCCTTGTCCGGAGGTCGGATTTGTGGGGAGAGAATGGAGGTTTTGTTGACTCTTCCCCGGCCAGGCTGGGAATCGATGTCTGGCTTTGGAGATGCTATCGGCGCCGGGATTGAATAGCTCTGGCAGGGGAGGGCCAGCAGCCGCTGTGCCAAGAGCACAAAGAAACTCTTCTTCCTGATCCGATTATTCCTTCCCCCCCTGTTTAAATAAGGACCCGGAGCGAGGGAGGAAAAGCTGTCAGACAGCACTTCTGGTGTTCACCAACACCCTCGCTTGTGCATTTACAGGCAGGTGGAAAGTGGCACCGCGTGCTTGCAGACCGAGGTGCGATTCCTCGCGCGTGGCTTCAGCCGCGGCTGGCGCCGGCTCGGTGAGGACGGCGGTGGCTTTGTTCTGTCTGCGGCTCCTTGGTGGTGATTTTTAACACGGCTCTGCAGCCCTTCCTGCTCATCCATGACAGACCCCGCTGGGGCTGTCCTGGGAGTGGGACATCCCCAGCCATCATCTCCTAGAGCTCGGGTCAACTTTGGTCTGAGGGCCGTTGCCAGTTCTGGTTATTATGGTTATATTCACCATATCTGATGATTTTCTGGTGTGGGGCATTCACTTATCCCTTCTGGTGAAGCACCTGCACAGGGCATTTCACGCTGGAGCCCTGTGGAGCCACCTTGTTATGGACCCTTGGCCTCGTGACGTTCAACGCCCAGGCTTGCTGGCCTGCAGTAACGCTGTGGGATGGAGGGTGGATTTCTGGGGCATCTTCCCCCACGCTGCAGCGTCCAGGCTCTGCTCTCGCCTGGTGTCGGGGCGGTGGTGGAGCTGGCGTGGGGACGAGCCCTCGGTGAGCAGTGACGGTGCCTCAGCCCGCGCTGGCCAGAGGAGGCACGGCTTGAAGCGGCAGCACGGGTTGTGTTCAGTGGATGTCCTGGCTACGTCCACCAGCTCCTATCGCCGTGTTTGGTTTGGCGTTGGGCACTTCCTGGTCCGGTACTTTTGACTTACCCCAAATGAGAAGTGTCTGCCCTTCCTTTTGACTGTGGTTTGCAAGACGTGGGTATACTGGAGGCTTCTCGGTGAAAGCCATTGTCCTCTTGCAGATGCCGGGAAGCTTGGGCTGAGCTGCTGAGAGGTGTGGGAGGATTCATTTTGTTCTGTTACTGCATGGATGAACATAGAGTTCAGCGTGGCTGCCCCGCTCTGCCCATGCTCCCCATCATCTCTGCTGATCCCTGATGGTGATGTTCTTTTTCCTTTAGACGATCATGGAGCAGTTCAATCCCAGCCTCAGGAATTTCATTTCTATGGGGAAGACCTATGAAAAGGCCTTAGCAAGTAAGTGTGACTGTGTTGCTGATGTTTATGGCTGAAATGCTGGGGGCTGTGGGGCTGCCAGGGGTCTGGCTAGGCAGCATGGCCTCGGGAGGGAGGAAAGCTGGAAAACCATCTTGGGATGCTCTTTGTTCCCATGGGGAGGGAATGGGGGAGATGGTTCTTGGACCTTGAGCTCACATCGTTGGGATGTGCAAGGCGTGCGCTTGCTGTGGGGCCATGGCTGTGGAAAGGATCCAGGTGATAAAATGTTGGGTGACAACTGGATAACAAGTGCACCTCCAACCAGTTCATCTTTAAAGGTTGCTTTAAAATATTTAGAGTTACGATTTCAAGTTCTGTTTAAAGATGTGATGTTTAAATGTCCAAATTGCCCAGAAGAATGCATTGGAAGAGAAGGAAAAAACCTAAAAATATTGGAGTACAGGGCCCTACTGGGAGCTGTTAGAGAGGTGTAGAGTTAAATGATTGAAAGCCAGCTATGAATTGATGAAACCCCAAAATGGACTATTCTGACTTAGAATGGCTTTGTGTGCTGCCAGGCCCCCCCGGCTGGGTTTTGGGGAGGGGGACGGCAGGCTGCTCTCAACCCCAGGGCACTGCTGTCCTTCGGGGAGGGCTCCGCTCCCTTCGGAGCAGCGCTGCACATCTCTTGGATTTTATTTTTTTAATTGGCTCTGTGGAAATCCCTGTAAGGGAAGAGGCTGTCATAATCTTAAGCCAGTGGAAAAAAAAAATCTTGGTGTCTCATGCTCTTAAAGGATGGTGTTTGAAGCACAGCCTTTGGGAAGGGTCTGCGCCTTCTTGCTTTGAGCCTGGAGCCAATTTTGTTTCCCACGAGTCTGATGAGGCTCCTGGATGTTTTGGGGATCTGTTAAGACGCAGACCTCCTGCCCTTCTCAGGTCCAGGCACTGCCCTGCATGCTGCTTTCTCGCCAGTTCTCAGCCGTGTTTTCAGTTGGGATTTAATGGATCAACTGGCCGTGACGGGGGAAGTGCCCGTTCATCCTGGCCCAATGCTCGGGGGCTGTGGACTCTGCTCCCTGGGGATGGGGCACCTCATGTGCCCGTACAAGTGGTGTTTCCCAGCCCCTCCTAACGATGCTAACGAAGCGGGGTTGGTGATTTGGGTGTGCTTCTGCCTGCTGTCAGCCTGCTGGGCCCACAGCTGGGGAGGGAGAAGGGGCTGCGCTCGGGACTGTGGTTCTGATTTGTTCCTCTGAAGTGTCACACTGATAAGGCAGCTTTAATCACCCGGCTGGCGGGCTGCGCTGGTAACACGCTGTTCTGTCGCAGCTGAAGCCGGGCACGCTGTCGCTGCGGCGTTCTGTGGATAACCAGTGCTGTCGCTTGCTTTCTGTCTTTCTCACATCCCTGCTGAGAACACGCTTTGAAGCCCGAGATCTTCCTGTAATTTTTAATGTTGTCTTTGGTCGTCCTTCACTTCGGATCCCCGAGCTCATGGGGGGTATCTGAAGGCAGCGTCCCAACCGGTGAATCGCGCTGGGAAAGGCTCCAGCGCGGAATGTGTCGGAGCGGAGCTGGAGCCGTACAGCGTGTTCTGGTGATGAGAGGAAACCCCCCGCTTATCTGATGGAAGCGGAGTGTGTGGCTGGAATGTCAGCAAACAGGGCTGAGCTGTAAGGAGTCTCTGATACTCGGTTATTCCACAGCGATCCTTCCGAGCAGCATTAGCAGGTTGATGGTTACACCGGGGTGAAAGCCACCGAGGTCCTGCCTGTACCTTTTTTCTTCTAAATAGCCCTGTAACCTCGCTGCTCCTGCTTCTTTCACCCGTTTCTCTTCTGTTTGGTGCCTCTCCCCTCCCCGTGGGGTTCAGCCCTTTGCAGTAGTGTCTGTTTTCGTGCCTAGCATCTGCTTAGTGCCCTGGAAGTCATAACAGCCATTAAAGAAAATATAACCTGCGCTTTCTGATGCTTTTAGGTATGACATACGCAGCAAAAGGATACTTCGATGCTCTGGTTAAGATGGGAGAGCTGGCCAGTGAAAGCCAAGGATCTAAAGAATTGGGTAAGTCACCAGTTTGCCACTAACTGGAGTCGCAGCCCAGAGCTGGCTCGGAGCACGGGAATGAAGCCGGATTTTTGCTGTTGGGGGGGATAACAAGCTCAACGTGGAGCTGATCCTGCCTCACGTGAATGGTGAAAGTGTTGTATTTACTGGTGTTGTAGCTGGAAAAAAAAAAACAGCCTGCTATTCTTCGTGTCGGGATTTTGGGGCACTGTGGGTTGTGGTGTTCGCAGGGAGCGGCTTTGCGGGCGTTTTTGCCCTGCTTTGCAAAGGAGGGAACCGCACCGGGTTCTGGCCGGGGGGCTGGGGCAGCGCTGCCGCCTCGCCGCTCTGAAGGAGCCGGGGACGCCGCAGGGGACGGGGAGCGGTTTGGGAGCGGGCAGGGCAGCGGTGCTGGAGCAGTGTCCCAGCGGGCTGGAGCTGGGCTGTGCGTGCGGGGGGCTCTGGTCGTACCCCAGCCCGGCAGAGCTGTTGTGCGGTCTCTGCGCTGTTGGCCACGTCCCAGTGTGACGCAGCTGGTGGCTTGTCTTTGCTCAGTCGGTCCGAGCTGTGATGCTCAGTGCCTCCTTTCCCTTTCTTACCCTTTTCCCTCTGGCGAGTCCTTCGGGAACTGCTGTTCCGCTCTCCCCATCGCTCAGGCATGGCTCCCGTGTTCTCCCCTGGCTGCATTGCGCCGCGCAGACGCGGTTTGAGGCAGCTTTCCCCCGGGATGCCGCGGCCTCTCCTGAGGCTGAGGTGGGGTTTGTTCTGGCAGCCCCAGGTGAGCCCCCCCTCCTGCAGCCTGCCTCCCCAGATCCCTGCGCTGGGAGATGGCAAGCTGCCCTCGTTAACACAATCGCGCTGCACAGGTCAATTAACAGAGGGGAGATGGAGCTGAAATGACTCTGAAGGCTGATGGAGCCATGGGTAAGCAGCCCCTCGGCGGGGCCAGGCTTCGGTTTTGCCACGCAGCGTTCCGTGTCAGGCGCCGATTACCCCCAGCTCCGGCTTGCTGGCTGCGTCTGAGTTTTGCTGGGAAAGCAGCAAGTGTCTATGGAAACCAATTTTGTCACTTGGATTAGAGCTGCCTGTGGCAATCTGCTTCTGTTTATTAAATAAAGCAGAAGAGCCTTGTGCGCCATGCGTGCGGCAACTGAGATGGTGGTGGCGGTGCAGACCTCACCGTCTAAGGGCTTCCTCCTCTTCTGCCTCTTCGGGGGTGTAAACACAGCAGCTCTGTCCTGGACCTGGAAGCTTGGGAAAGCCTCGTCAGGCGGCTCCGCCTGGGGACTGCAAAACCGGCCTCCCCTTCGGAGCAGCTCCTGGCTTTGCTCGCACTCACAGCCCAGCTTTGGTGTCTTTGGTGTCTTCTGGTCCTGCTTCCTCGCTGAAGGACGCACGGCTTGGCAGCGCGTGTCCTTAGTGCCCTCCATGTTCAGCGTGCGGCTCGAGTATTTTGGGGGTGGTTTAAGCTGTTTTGTACCTCGGTGCGAGTGCATCCGAGGGAGGATCCCGGCGGCTCCCGCTCAGCCCAGCGCCATGACGAGCGGCTGCTCCTCGGACCTCTGGCTGTGTTGATTTTGCTGATATTTATTGTGGCAGCTGCTCCGTGCAGAAGAAAGTTAAGATAAAATTTCTGGCTGTAGTTTACTGGAGCTGATAACAGCCAGGGACACAACCCCCTTCCAGTGGGATGTGTAAACAGGGGCTGAAAAATGTGTTGGATGGGGGCTGTGGTGGCCTGGGCTAGGGCTTTTCCTGGGAACACCTCTCCCTTATCGTCCCTGCGCTGCGATTGCCGATAGTGCCGGAAGCGTGCTGGGCTCTGGGTTATTTCGCGCTGTCCTGGAGGCAGCGGCAAACGGGGATGTGCGGAATTGCCGCTTGTGTTGGTGTTGTGTCCCTGCTGCTATCCCCCTGCATGGGTGGCTCCCTCCTCCAGCAGCGGGACAGGGAGAGCTGCTCCGAGATGGGGGATGCTCTGGTGGGGCTGCAGCTCACAGCTGTTTCCAGCCTCCACTGAAAAAATCTGAGATTTGTTTCCCTCCTTAACCCTTTCTTTTCTGAACTTGGATGCTTTTCTGATGTCCTTTCTGGGAGAGGAGGTGTCAAAAGAGCACAAAAACACTGCAGATCCTGTGTCTAAAAGGTGATGAAGGCGGCCACGTCTGTCCCAGCTGTCCTGTCTGCGCTGCGGTGGTGCTGCCCGTGGCGGTGGGGGCTGTGTTTGCCCGTCGGTGACGACTGTCTGGCGCAGCGAGCTGGGGTGGCTGGTTCTGCTTGGTGCTGGGTTTTTTTAAAAATGCGTTCCTCTGATGGTAGTGACGCTGCACGCTTGTCTTGCTGAAAACATCTAGCCTGCTTACCCTCCGAGCTTGGGTCCCCGCTCACCAGCTGCTTAGCACTTCACATTTCTTTGTGAATTCTCCATCAGATTTTAGTGACTGTGTGTAGACAGGATAATCCCAGGTGGTGTGGAAAACCTAGCGATAATAAAGCACTTGAGCTGTAATCGGCTCTGTGGCTTGAGTTTTCGGATGCAGGCGTCTGGCAGGGCTGTACCTCTGTCTGAACCCCGCTGCTGTGGCATTCCTGGGAGCTGGATCTGGGGAGGGATGGCAGGGAAGCTTCTCCCCTCCCTGCTCAGCTCTCTGGGCTGCTGCCCAGTTTCTGGTCCTTGGAGGGTTACACCCGTGCCCACGGTTCCTCGTGCTGTTCCTTCAGTGCTTGCTGTGGTGGGAAGCCGAGATGCTGGTGTGAAGGGTGTAAGCGCTGTATCCGATCGGTGAAGGCTTGCTCCGGGCTGGATCTGGGAACGCTTTGTAGACACTTCCGAGGAGCTCCACTCTCATGTGCACGAGTGCTCAGGTGACTTTGGCCCTTCTCCGGCTCCTGCTTATGTCCCTGGGACGCTACTCAAAATGGTGTTTCTTTTGCCCCCCTTTAAAACTTGGCAAAGTCACGGGAAGGGGGTTTTCTTCCCAAGAGAAATGCCTGCCAGTGCGCAGAGCTGGCAGCAGTTTCCAGCGGGCTGGAGCACACTGGGATGCTGGGGCTGAACAGCACCTGCAGAAACCTCCTCTGGGCTGGAGGGATGTTGCTTAGCAGTTGGCTTTCCTCCCAGGTCTCTTGAGTTGGTGAGGCTGCTCTGACTGAGGCACGGTGCAAGGCATGCCATAATTACCCTTCTGTTGCTGGGCCGAGGGAGCCCAGATGATGGCTTTCTTCTGATGCACCGTTTGCACAAGAAAATGGGGACCAGTGGCACCTTTGTGGCTCAGTTGTTTTCTGTGGAGCTGTTTGGTGTCAGTGGAGGATGCTGGGCTTCAGGAGCGTTAAACAGTCTCCCTACAGCTTTTAAACCCTTGATGAGCATCGCAGAGGGATGCAGGGTAGAGCCATCCCTACTGGGCATGCTGTGCTGGTCGGAGCTGGGCACAGAGCCTGGTCCTGCCCACGACACTGCTGTAGAGCCAGGGTGCCAGCAGCCCGTGCTGTGGTGGGACAGCTGATGTGGCAGCTCCTGGAGAGGAGCAGACCAAGCTGGTGGGACGCCCATGGCTCCCCAGGAGATTTCAGGCTCCGGTCTTCCCTGCAGCTCCTCGGTCTGGCCCGGCTCACTGTGGCTCAGAGGCTTTGAGCCCTCTGGGGAGAGGGATTAATCTGTTAATTGGATTTGCAGTTGTTTTGGGTAGGCACTTCCTGCAGCAGCGGAGATGCAGATATAGATCAGCGACTGTCAAAGGTCGTCGAGGTGCGGTCAGGGACCACCGGAGCCCAAGGCGGCCGTGGTGCCCATCCCCACTAGGGACCTGCCAGAGCAGCGCCCAGAAAAACTGAATCTGAACACCGGGAAATATTTGGTGGTGACAGTGTCCCTGCGGTGAGGTCCCTTGGCCCGTGGAGACCAGCTCCTGGGTGAGACAGCAGCAGTAATCTTGTTCTTGATCCTTTTAAAATTGACCTTAACGCACTTAATGGCTTGTGGGTAATAACTTTGTGCTGCTGGAAGAGTGGGTGCTCTGGACCTGCATTTCCACCCGTGTTTCTGTTCAAAGGCCTAATTTACCAGAGAAATTGTTCCAGAGATTCAGGACAGCCTCCAAGCTGTGTTCCCTCCACTTAGAGAAGGAACCAGTAGGAATGTGCTTGCTAAGGGTGCAGAACCACAAGAAAAAACCTCTTAAAAACTGCTGCCTGCCTGAGAAAGGGACTTTGTGCTGCCTGCGTTGCCTTTTCACTGCCTCCAGACCCTCTGACTGAAAGCAGACTGCCGTAGCACGGGCTGGTTCTCGCCAACCTGTGTTTGGGTAGGTGACGGAGGGCTGTTCAGCGAGCATCTGCGAAGAGCGTGCTGCCTGGCTGGGACTCCCAGCGCGTAGCAGCTGTGCATAACGTCTGGGTTCCACCTCCCCTGGTGACACCTTCTAGGGATGCCAACCTGCTGCGTGCCTGGGCACCGTGCCCGGGACCTGCTCCTCCAGCCTTTCGGGAGCAACGGAGGGGCCGAGTGTGTGTCCATGGGCTGGTGTCTGCTGTCGGTGCTATGAGCTTGGCAGGTTTCAGGAAGGGGCACAGCTTGTTGCATGGCCAGCCCCGGGTCCTGGAGGGATTTGCTTCCCCTCCCGGGACTGCTGGCATGCAGGACGGATCGGTCCGTGTGGGACCAGGTCTGTGCAGCCGTGTCCTCCTGTGCCACCAGTACAGCTGCTGCCGGAGCAGTGGGGCACTAGGGACTCGCTGCTCTGTACATCGTGGTCCATCCCGATGCGTGGCTGCTGGGAAGTGTGGGGCATCGCGGGTCACCCAGCTCTGTGATCGCTCGGTGGTAAAAGTGTCAATGGCAACGGCTCAGCCTGACGGAGCCGATCACTGAAACGTGTCGCTGGGCTTGCCTGCATCTGGGTGCTTTGGGAAGCTTTTCCTTTTTTCTTTACCTTGTCTCTCAATAAATAAATGAAAAATGTCTTGGGCTTTCCCCAGCTGGGTTGAAGCAGAGGCTCCAAAAAGAGCTGGGTGTTACAACACCGATAAAACATCAACAAACCGGGTACCACCCCCATCGGCTGTGAGAAGTGAAACCTTTTTGAAGAGGAAATGGATGAATCGGTGCGGAGAAGCCGATTATTCCCCCACACTGGTATCCACATGGATCTTTCCCCAGGTTGTCTTGTGATTGAAAGTCACTGATCAAGGCAGAGCCTTCTTGTCCAGACGAGGTGTCAGGCTGTGAGGTGCTTCTCTGGGTGGCTTTGGGGGCTTGTCTGCGGCACCTGCCGTGTCTGTGAGCCTGGACGGAGAGACATCCGTATGAGGAACGAGGGAAATAAAGGTTGGGGAAGTTTTCAGTAGCTTGCTTCTGCCTTAGACCTGGCTTGCTGCGACCTTCAGCACACGTGATGTGCGAGCAGAGTTATTGCTGGGCCGTGTGTGCGGGGCCGGGGGGAAGCGGCAGTGGGGATGTGCCCGAGCTGTGACCGCAGGAGCAGGGCGGGGGTGGCCATGCGTGCCGCTGGTGGGCAGCGCTGCAGCTGGGGGGAAGTGGACGGTGTGAAACAGGGTGCACATGGCACTGGAAGGGGAACTGGTAACTGCTGGGCTGAGAGCCCTGCTCTGCCGAGCCCAGGGGAGCAGGGTTTCACCCCGGAGCAGTGCTTTGGGCCGGTGCTCTCCCCTAGAAAAAATAAACCCAAGCCGATGGAGCTCTCCCGTCGAGCAGGTGCCTTTTCCCAGCACAGTCTGGGAGGAGGGGAGTGGGTGCCTGACGCAGGGACCGCCTGGCCCCTCTTCCCTGGCATCTCTGCCTCCCCTGGGAATGTGCTGGCACGGACACATCCCCCTCCCTGGGTTTCCCCTCCTCAAGTTCCAGTGCTTGCTTGGCATCAAAGGATTCAGCTAACAGCATTTAACCAGCCATTGAAAAGCAGATTATTTTCTTCCCCTTGGCTTCAGGAGGCAGCCGCTCAGACAATTTGCTGTTACTGTCTGTGGCTTTTTCTCATTAATGAGCTAATATTCCTTTGCTGCCAGCTTGGTTACTTCCCTCGATGGCACTGTCATCTTTCCTGATCGCCCTTCACAAAAAACAACAGGGAAAAGCCCAGCACAACATCAAATCGTGGAGGAACTGAGCCTCTGGACTCCTTGTTTTTCATCCTTTCTTGGTTTTTATTTGGGACCTGGATCCCCAGAGCAAATGAGCTGGAGCGGGGAGCGATGGCAATGGTGCTGCATCCTCCATCTGATGGGAGCGAGGAGCGATGCTGATGTTGGATGCAGTGATGTTGGCTTGGCAAAGCATGGATGATGCCTGGGGCAGCGGGAGCCAGGGGCCAGTGGCTGCGGGATCAGCTCCCCAGGGAGCCCATCCCACAGCCACCGGCCCCCGGCTCCTGCTGCCCTTAGTGGACAGACTGGGCTTCTTTAGCCCTGGACAAGTGTCGATGTGTTCTGGCTCAGTTTGGCTCCTTCGTTGATGCATCATTTGGTATTTTTATGAAAAATGGCTTGTAACTAGCTCAAGAGAGGGGAGAAAAATCAAATCAAAAAGCCAAACCCTGTGAGCTGGGTTCCTACTGCTCTGCCTTCTGGAGGGGCAGCTGGCTCCTGCGCCACGCCGATAGCGATGGGAGGGATGTGGAACAACCTGTTTCCCTGTTCCTGGCTGGGTGTGGTAGGGAAGGGCTCACAATAGCCCCTATAGTTCTCCCAGAGCGATACTGTGAGTCAGAGAGACGTAAATAGCAGCTCCTCCTTCTCTGTTTGTGCTTTGCGGGAAGGTGTGCGAGCGCGGCGCGGGCAGGTGGAGCGCTCGCTCTGCAGTCCTGCCCTTCCTCATCCTCATTTTCGCCTTTGGGCAGGCAGCTCACCTTGGGTTCCTTGGCCCGTGGGCTGTGTGTTTTGACCCATACGATGTGCATTTTGGCAGCAAGGCTCGCCTGGCCCTCGCGCTCCGTATGCCATGTACGCTGCAGCCCAAGCCCTCTCCCTGCGCTCTGCCCCGCCGCGCAGCCGTAATTACAGTGTTTAATTTACAAATGCTGCTGGTAGGTGATGCAAAACGCCCGTGGCGTGGATGGGGCGTGTGCCGTAGTCCCGGCCCTGCCAACGCCTCGTGGTATCGTCAGCACGATGCTGCGGATCCTCTGCTGAGCTGAGGTTTGAAATGTTTAGACTTTCTGACTACCGTTGGTACCTCTTAAGTCACAGTTTAACTTCTTCCCTGCTGCTGCGCTGGGTCAGTCTGCGCGGTAACGTCCGTTAATGCCTAATGAGGTCTGTAGCTTTCTCGCGGTGGCTCAGCAGCTCGTGGCGTGGCGGTTTGGGGTGTCAGAGGCGCTGTGTGCGAATTCACACAGCGCTGCGGCTGCCGCTTGAGGGTTTAATTCAAATCCTGCTGCTGCCTCGCGTGGGCTCCCAGCAACGGCAGAGGCCACGGGAAGCCTGGAGCTGATTCCTTCGTGGCCGGTTGGGCTGTCCCAGCGCGGGAAGAGGCTCCGGAGGAAGCTCCCATTCCTCCGCGCAGCCCAGCGCCGGGCAGGCGTCCAGCCTCCTTCCTGCCCCGCGCCGGCCGCAGTGCGGCGTTCACCTTGAGCCGCGCTTGGTGCCGGGCTGGCGAAGGGGCAGCAAACCGGCCGTGGCTGGGGAGCAGGTGGCATGGCGGGCAGGGGGGGACGGTGCTGTCCCCCCGCCTGCGCTGGGACACAGAGCAGCTTGCGGCTGTGGTGGGTGGGAAAGGCTCCGCGTCGCCACTCGCTTTGGCACGAGGCTGAAATTGCCTGTGCTCTCGCGGCGGTGAGAGCCAAGAAAGTCTGAACAAAAAGGTGTGTTGAGAGACGCACCGTGCACCTCCCTGGCAGCTGGGAGCAGGTTAACTCCAGGGGATGTGGATGATATTTCTGGGTGCCTGGTCCCTGCTCTTGGGGTGCATTGGAAGCTCAGCAGCAGTGGCCAGAAAGCCCCAAGCCAGCCCTGCGCCGCCTTTCCCAGCCGGGGCTTCCAGCCCGGCTGAACGGGAAGCGAAAGGCAGAGGGGGTGGTGCGCGCTTTGGAAATAATAAGCGAGCCACCCTTGCGTTGAGATACTCCTGAAAAAGCAATCTCGGCCGAGCCAACGGCGTTGCGTCATCGCCTCCTTGCAGTGGGAATTCATGCACTTCCCACGATTGAGCCGTCGCAGCCCGACCGGAGAGCAATTTCCTGGCGCGCTCACGGTGGTGACCCCGTGCCCGGGCCTCCCCGTTCGTGCGTGGAGCCCTTCACCGCCGACGTGTGTAACGGCCGCAGCCGGCCGTGCGCTCAGCCTGCGCGCCGGGGGCTGCTCCGCTGCGCTCAGCACCTTGCAGAGCGGCCGGGAAAGTTACAGCCGGCTCGGTGGCCGCGGGAATCTCGGCGTGCGGCTTCCTCCCGGTGAAGGAGCGGTGCCGCAGCCGCGCCATCTGGTCACCTCCTCGCTTTGCGGGATGGTTTGCGGTTGCCGCTCTGTCGAGGAGCCGAGCGGGGACAGTGGCCCTGGTGCCTGCTGGGGCTGCGGCCAGTTCTGTTACTGTGCTGACCCGTGGCGGAGGGGGCCAGTGCCTGCCAAGGACAAAAAGAGATCAGATTTTAATGTTTGCGGAAGGCTTTGAGACACAGTGTGCGGTGCAAAGTACAAATTGCTTCAGCCGCCAGAGCAAAGAACCGTTGGGTCAGGCTGTTCCCGCTCAGCTGGCGTACGGCCCGCGTGCCCGGGCACACGGTGTGCCGGGGCCAGGCTGGCACTGGGGCCGGCCCCACGTACTCCACCTGGTTTTGTGTGGCGTGGGGGTCCCAGCGGTTCCCTTGTGCTGGGAGAAGCTGGTTTGGTTCATTTCCAGTCTCGCTGTTGCCAAGCTCTGACTCCACGTACAGGGATGCAGCTCTCCTGGAGCCCAGGAGGGACCTGTCCTCTGCCGAGGGCTCGCGTTTTCCTGACACCTCTAAACACACCGAAACGGCGGTGTTTGCTGTGGGGGACGGGAGCGAGCAGCCCCGCGTGGGAGCAAACCTGGCCTCTGTGTTGGCTGCTGGGGACGGGGAACCTGGTGTCAGGAGGGATGAGAGCTTTGGCTGCTCAACCCTGCATCCCAGAGGGTTCTCGGGCTCGTCCCTGCCAGGAGCTGCCACCACCGCTTTGAACTGGCTCCTGCACGTTGTCCCAGGGCTGCGGGGCTGGTGTCCCCTTCCCGTTGTGCGTCCCACCCCTGGATTGCTGTTCTCTCGTGTTTTTCTGGGCTGTATCTCTGGGGCTTTGCGTTATCCCAGGCGCCACTCTGCTCTTTGTGGGATGATGTTTTGGGGGGCTCCGTGCTGCTGCCGGCGGCTGCGGGACCTGCTGGGGTTGAGCCCCAAGGCAGAAGCAGGTCAGAGACGTGGACCATGGCTTTCAGTTTACGAACAGCTCCACGCAGGCTGGGAGCCTCCTGGGAAGCTGCAACCTGCCATGCTGGAAGGAAGAGCATCTGAACTCAGCACTTGCAAACAGCTGACGGAGCTGCTGCTCCTGAAAGCTTGCTCTGATCCCCAAACCGCGTTTTCAGTCGGGCAGTAGCACCGGCTCCTCTCCCAAAAGACACTCCCGCAGCTCCCGTGTGTGTGTCTGGCTCCGGCCATGGTCAGGCTTTCGCTGAGGCGGGGACACTGCCCTTCCTGCCCAGGAAAGGCGCAGTGGGTGTGGGACTTGGGGGAATTCTGCTTTTGAAAAGAAAAATTGAAGGAAGAGACAAAGCAGAGCAGGGATTCCTCGGCCATGGGCAGCTGTTCGTGGGACCGAGCTGCAGCGTCTGCAGCAGCCGTGCACCGCAGATCGAGATGGGGGACCTTTCCTGGTCCCCTCGCCTCTGGCTCCCGTGTCACAGCCCTGCAGCCAGGTGAGGGCTGGCACAGGTAGAGCTGTCCCGCAGCTGCGGTGGCCGATGGCACGGTGGGTCGCACGCAGGGCTGCCCCTGGGTGCTGGGGTCCTGCTGCGGCTTGTCCTTGTTTCTCCTCATGCCACACAAGGTGTGTGTGTTCGTCCAAGGGTCTCAGATGTTCATCTGCTCCTCTACAGCTCCCCAACGGGCACCGGGGTACCCCAGGAGTGCCCGTGGGTCTGGCTGCGGACCCCTCCCAGCTAGTGGGGTCTTCTTGCTCCATCCTTGGGGTGTCCCCCCAAGCTTGGCACCTCAAGCCCCCTCCCCACATCTTGTCTTTGCAGGAGATGTGCTCTTCCAGATGGCAGAAGTCCACAGGCAGATCCAGAACCAGCTGGAGGAGATGGTGAGTGCCCTGGGCTGGGTGTGCCAGGCTCTCTGCCAGCGCTGCAGCCGAACACTTTGGTTTTCTGGGTGGCACCAGCCCCTCTGAAGTGAATTTCCTGAGCTGCCAAGGGTCTGGTCTGCTTGGGCACCTGCTTCTGTCCCACTGGGTGTCACCTGGGACCCTGCATGTCCGTCCCTCACTCTGCCCCGGCGCTCCCCGGGCAGGTTTGGCAGCCCTCACCCAGAGTTGTGTGTGTTCTCTCTTTCTGCCTGCAGCTCAAGTCCTTCCACAACGAGCTCCTGACGCAGCTGGAGCAGAAGGTGGAGCTGGACTCCCGGTACCTGAGTGTGAGTTACGGCTCCGCGTGGTCGGGCAGCGCAAGTGTCTCCACACCTCCCGTCCCTGCTGCCCCCCTGCTCGGGGGACAGCTGTGCCCAGGCACCGTGTTTCCCCCGATGTTGGGCTGTTGCAGCCCCTGTTTGCTCTCCAGGCCATGGGGATCCTGCGTCTCCCAAAGTCTGGGGGGTTCTGTTTGCTTCTGCCCACCCTCGGCAGCAGGGGTTCGGCTTCGGCTGCTCAGAGCTTTCTCCTGTCGCATCCAGGCTGCACTGAAAAAATACCAGACGGAGCAAAGGAGCAAGGGGGACTCGCTCGATAAGTGCCAGGCAGAGCTGAAAAAACTTCGGAAGAAGAGCCAAGGCAGCAAAAACCCCCAGAAGTACTCTGACAAGGAGCTGCAGGTAGGACCCCGTGCGCGGCAGGACAAGCATCTCCTCCGCAGGCCGGCATGCGGGGACGAGCATCTCCTCGGGCCGGGCAGCAGATGCTTGGCACCGGGTGCTGGAGGTGGCCTGGCTCTTGCAAGTGTTCGGATAAGGGCTTGCTGTTTTTCGTAGGGGAGCGGGCGCAGCGGAGTTAGGGGAGCGTGGTGGGGCGTGGGCAGCGTGGATGGGGAGGGGGTGGCAGCCTGTGAGGGGAGTGGGTTGGTCTCGTGGCTGCCCCGGGGGAGGACAGTACCGAGGGGGAGGCTGCGAGCTGCGCAGATGTGCCGGGCGCCGCGGTGGTGACTAACCCTGCTCGACTCACTACTCCTGGTGGGTTTTTTTTGCTTAATGAATGAACCCAAAAAGATCATTAATTGCTGTTGTGCCAGATCCCTCTTCCTCTGGATGGTGTTTTGCTTAAATATTTTCTGTGCCTGCTGCTGGGGCGCCCCTTCCCCCAGCTCGCCGGGGCGGCGGCGCGGGCCGGGGGCGGCTGCGGTGAATCACTGCGGTGTGATCGCAGTGTGGGCTCGCTCGCCAACCACGCGCCGTGTGCTGATCGGTCCTGGCTGTGTGGGGCTGGGGGCCCTCCCGGCACCTGCCTGGACCGTTTGTGCTGTGGGATGGGCACATTTTGGAGATGGAGCCATTGGGATTGCCCGAAGGGAGGGAGCTGGGGCCAGCATCATGCTGACGAGCGGCCGGGGCACATCCACGGCCGGTGCTGGCTGAGCCGGGGCTGTGAGTGGGATGTGCCGAGGGGCTGCAGCAGGAGTTCACGTCTCCTGAAGTCTGCAACGTTTGATTCAAGCTTCCCCTGGAGTGTGGCTGGACATGGCCAATTTTAACCAGAGACTGAGGCACCTACCTGCAAACCTGCTGGAAGCCCTCATGCTGCTGCTGGAGTTGAGGTCGTTGAACGATCGCAGCACGAGTAGCATGTTGAATAGGGGAAGATGAGCCCTGCAGCCAGAAATTGTCTCTGAGGCATGAGTGTTTGCGTTACGTTGGGCCCAGAAGCTGTACCTGCGGATGCCGTGGGCCGGTAACGTGTCAGAATTACCCGTGTCTGCTGAAGGGGTCTGAAGGTCGGTGGCACTTCACTCGCCGGGGCTGTGTGCAGGGTGGCATTTGAAGTGAACGCAGGTAGTTACCGTGAAGGTTGTGCTGGCGAGTGACATTCTTAATTGTGCTAAAATTTGGGAGATCAGTCATTCTCTTGGTGGCATGAATCAGAACCAGCACGGAAGGAGAAAAACACACCCGCAGTCATCCACCTCACCTCAGCGCGTGGCTCCCGTGCTGAGCCGGAGCGCATTGCGCTGAGCTCCTCACTTCCAGCTGCCGAGGCTGTGCCGAGCCGCTTGCGGGAGGCAGAGCTGGCCAGAGTGGCTGGAAGGAGTCAATGCACCGGCTGTCCCACCGCCGAGGCGGAGGCTGGCGCCTTCTCGAGAGCCGAGCAGCTTAAACCAGTTGTGTTGTCTCTGCCAGCCCTTGCTCCGAAATTCCTCCTGAGCAAGGAAAGCCAAGGAGGCTCCCCGTGGGGAAACTCAGGGATCAAACCTTTCTTATCACTCACCTGTGAAAGCTGCTGGTGGGGACCACAGCGTGAAATTGCTGCCAGAGCCACCCCTCTCCTGCCCACCCCCCGCCCCAGGCTGCTGCTGTGCAGGGATCCCCATCCCACGCCTGGAGCCGGAGGAGGAGAAAATCCATCCCTGGGATTGGCTTTGTACAGCTGGGAGAGGAGCGATGCTCTGATCCTCCTGCTGTGATGTGGCGGGGACGGGGTAGTCCTGTTAGTGCGGCTGCTTTCGGCGGGGAAACAGGATCAGGCTTTCATTCTCTTAATCTTTCAGCAGTAAGCATTTAGGAAGCGCTTATCTCTGAAAAAGCCTTATGATGGCTTTTGAGCTTAGAGAGCTATGAGACTGCTCAACTGCTCCCTGCTTTTTTTCCCCCCTAGATCAAAATACAAAGTTAAATTGTTGAATTCAGCCAAGAGGGCAGTTTTCCTTCTTCTCTCCTGCTGTGATGCTGGTGTTCCCTTTCAATAGAAAAAGGGTATTTGGGGCTGTCCTTGATGCTGTTCTTACCTTTGCCTGGCGTTGGAGAGCAGGGGGCTGCTGCAAGGGGGGTCCAGCGTGGAGCTACCTGGGTGTTGGTACCGGCCCGAGAAGGGAGCCTTGTGTGGGGCTGGGTGGACCAGGAGCATCTGCAGAGCTGCTGGTGTCACACTGTGGGGCTTTGCTCCACAAAAAAAGTCTCAGCTGGCTTAAAACAGAGAACCGCACAGTTCACCCCGGGCTGCTACTGTGTGTGGCTCAGTTCGTTTGGCTGGAGCCACCCCTGTGACCAGCTGCGACCCGGCGGCCCCGGGGGGGCTGCTGCAGGCACCTCATGATGCTGGCGGGAGGCTGGGGGCTTCGTCAGGCGGGTGCCTGGGGACCGCAGACCCATCATACAACTGGATGGAGCTTCTTCTAATGGGCTGCTGCTGATTGCTCGTCTCATAATGGGAGAAGCTGCTATTGATGGAAACGTCCTGGTAACTACATCAGTCATCTCCAATAAAGCAATAACATCTTACTCTTCTTGTTGAAGACTCATCCACTTAAGCTCCTCTGGCAGCCGGGAGTCTGGTGCTCTGTCATCATCTCTCTTCACATTTAATGCCACGGGAAGCGGAGCTGCTCCTTTCTGCCTTTGCACCACTTGAGTGACCCCGTCTTGTCATCGCTTGCCAGTGAGATGGGTGGGCGAGGCAGTGCTGTCCTCCTTCGGGGAGCCCCGGGATGTGGCTGCTGTAACGTCACCGCCTCGCTCTGCCGAGGCGAGCAGAGATTTGGGGCTGTCGGGGGGTTGAGGAGGGCTGCTGGGGATATGGCAGCGGCACGGCGCTCGTGGGCGCTTGCAGGAGGCTCCTGCTGAGCTTTGTCGGCCACTTGCTGAGTGGTGAGAACAGATCCAGGGCTGTCTGCAAGTCCCACATCACCTGCTGTCTCCTGTGCTTGTTTTGTGGTGTTTAATAGATGAGGATGGGCGTCGCGGGGTTAAAATGGTTGAGGGTTTAAAACGTGTGTTTTGCAGTAAAGATGACTAGATTAAAAGCAGCTGGGAGTGCAATTAGGCTGCAGGAGTGGCTTTCCATCTGCAGAGCTTTGTCTGTCACGGTCAAGAGATGCTGTGGCTGTGGGTTGTTGCTGCTGGATGCCACAATAAAGCCAGGCTCTTTATTCCGTGTGAATCAGTCCGGAGCTGCTGGTGTACGTGAGGAATGAAAGCTGAGACAGCCAGCTGCCTCGCATGTCTCATCCTGGTTGTGTACTTACTGAGACTTTACCTGTGTTGAAAACCAGGAGAACAAACCAATTCCATTCACTTCGTGTCTTTCATAAAGAAGAATGAAAACAATATTAAGTTTAAACAATCACCAAGGAAGCTGAACTGCTGTAATTTCATTAAATGCTGGTTACGATCGAGCCATGAAATCAAGGTCATGATGAGTTTGGGACCTTGATTGAATCAGCAGCTCAACAATGAAGTTATGTGGCTTTGAACTATTTATCAAATCTTATTAGCACGACGAGCAATTGGATTTCTCCATCGGGCTGGGACCGAGCTGACTGTAATTCATCCTAAGTAGCACGGCTGAAGCCGGCTGTTTGCGGTGAGCGGCTGTGCCTGACCTTGGCGAAAGGGCTTTTCGTGTGGCCATGCCGGTGACTCCGGAGGGGCAGAGCGGCCGCCTGCTCCTCCTAAACCCGGCGAAACCAAGGGTTTGTGGAGCCGGGGCGGTGGCTGAGTTTGGCCTGTCCACGCCTACCCCTGCTCCTCCAGGGATGTTTAAGCGTTGAATACCACCGTGCCAGATAACTGGGGGGGTTTATAAACCTCTGTAATTGAAACCTCGTTTGATATTCCCATCAGGAGAAATAATTTTAGGTGTAGGTCAAGAAGCTCTAACTGATGAGGAGTTTGCACAAACCAGGTTACAAGGGCTTATGTAAAAGTCAAACGTGGAAGAGTTATGTAAATGCTCAGTGGCTCAGGTGACTTGGTCCAGGCTTTATTTTGCGTTAAGCTGAGTTAGGCTGGGTGTCCAAACCCAGCAGATGCAGTCACGGGTGCAGGGAGGGGAATCACCTGTGAAACGCTCGGTGGGAGATGCTTCAGGTCTGGGGCTGAGCTGCTCTGGTCACGGGCGGTGTCCGAGCATCCTTGCTGTGGCAGAGTCAGGACAGAGGGATCTCGACGTGGGAAGCACCGGCCTGAGCGCTTGTGTAGCTCAGTGATGTTGCCTGCTCATGTCTTGGGACCTTGTTGGAGAGCTCATCCCTTGGAGTATATATATATATATATTTATTTTTTTTTGCCTCTGTTTATTCACTGTCAGCTGTGAACCCATGTGCTGGTGCCCTTGGCCCCTCCACTTTTCCACCCCAGGTGAGCTACAGACTCCGGCACAAAGCGTGGTTCCTGAAACGAGCTCCACAAATCCATGGCAGCTGCTACAAATATGCAAAATGAAGTCTTAAACTCCTTTTCCTCTGGGCGGAGATCCCTCAAATGACTCTCCTGGACAGCTGGTCTCTCGGTCCCTGTGCTGGCATGGGTCTGCCGAGCATTTTGGTACCCAGCCTTGCGCATTGAGCCGTTGGTCTGGGGTGTCCCTGTGTGGAAGGAACACTGGTGATGAAACACCCGCACAGCTGGCTGGAGAAAGCGCTTGGCTGCTGGTTTTTTTTTCCTCTGTAGATTTTTATGTAATGCCGCGTGCGTGGATGGCACTTTACAGGAGCAGCAGAGGGATGAGGCTGATGCCCCGAAGAGCAGATGTGCGAGACAGGCAGCGTAACGAGGGGAGACAGCCCTTCTCGGGGGAGCGGAGGGGGGCGGGTGTCCTCGGAACAGGGCGGGGGTTTATCTTCTCTGTGGGGATGGCGCTGCCCATCAAGGTGCCTGCACACCAGATGGACAAACCATCGGATGGGCGCGGGCGGCTGCGGCGATGTGGGGTCCTGTGGCTCTGCGGGGGTGCATCGTCCTTGCGAAAGGCGGTGAAATGCGTTTTGGCTCCCTTGGTGACCTGTGTATGGGCATCCTCTGCTGCAGGAGAGGGTTTGGTTTGTTGCCTTATTACGGGAGAGGTCAGGCCACCTCAGGCTCATTTCTGATCTCCGTTCTGGCCATGCTCCAGTGGGAAGAGCCGCTGGTATCCCAGGGCTCAAGTACGGCATCGCTCTGTCTGGCTAAACCCAACCAACCTCCCTCCGTCTGTAACGTTGGTGATGATGGAGGCTGGAGGGAGCTGGGAGGGGACGGTGTCTCCCCCAGGCTGCTCCAGGACCCACCAGCTTCCACGCAAGGAGCAAATTCTGGGAATGAGAACAAGCTGTCTGCTTCCCCGGAGCTGGTGGGGCTGAGAACCCCCAGGCTCTCGTTTTCCTTGGTTTGGCTGTGTGCCATGGTAGGGTTTTGGCTGTTTTTCCTTGAGACTGTTCAGCAGCTTAGATGCTCTTCCTCTGTTAATCAGCCTAACTTCTTTCTTATTTTATCCCATCATTTTCTAAATATTCTCCCCTGTGGTTCCCCAAATAAATCCCTCCTTCTCTGGGTGTTTCCTCCTTCCAGGTACTTCAGCCTGCCACATCGGTCTGGCACAGCTCACAGCATCCACTCCCTTTCCCCTGCCTCTTCCCCGCTGCTCCTGACCTGTCCCTCCCTGGGATGAGAGCCCGGTGTTCGGAGCCGGCATGGAGGCCCGATCCCCTCGCTGCTCTGCATCCCTCCCAATGCCGGTTAGAATTGCGCCTGCCGCACACTCCCCTGCCGTGTTACCAGCTCCCCGGTGTGACAAGGTGCTGTGGCCAGCGTGGTTACGGTGCCTCCCGAAAGGCAGCCGTGCCGGCTGCTGCCTGCCCTTGGTTCCCCTTTGCCGGGTCCTTCGCTCGGCGGTGGCACAGCACCCGCTCACTGATCCGTAGTGCTGACTTCTGTAGTTGTGTTAGCACTTGGCTCACGTTCCCCACTGGTCTGCACGCTCTTAGCTTGGATAGAACAGTTTGAACTATTTTTTTTCTTTCCAGTAAGGCATTGTGGTTATTAAAGGCTTGACTGGTGTTCAGTGGTGATGCTGTTTCACCTGCGCTAACTTGCACTGGTGGCAGCGTGCGCTTGAAAAGAAAGGTCTGACGTTTCTCAGATGCTGCTTCATCCTCACGCGCCCTGGCCATCAGCTCTGGAGCGGCACGGGAAGTGTGTTGGTGTCAGCAGCAGGGCTCTTGTCAGCCCGGGCTTTTCCACGCTGGGGCTGACAGCGGCAGTTTGAGGTGGGGGCTTCACTGCATCGTTTTTCCTCTTTCATGTTTTCTTCTTCCTAATTTACATCTGGCTCATTGGGGTGGTGTGGTCTGACTTCTGGATGGAGATCGCCCACTGCGGCTGAGCTTTGCGGCGTCGCCCGTCTCCCGCGTGCATCGGGTGGCCGGGATGGGTTGAACCGGCGGCGGCTGAGCGACCACCGTGGCATTCCCGCTTCCCTGGGCCAGGCAGGAGCCTGTGCTCCGCCAGCTCCGTCCCCGAGCCACCGCAGCGTCTTACCCCAGACCCTTCCCCGGCTGCGCCCAGCGCCGCGCTGACATTGCTAATTAGGTCAGCGGCTGCTGGTGAATTGGAAGTGGATGCGTTGGGGAGGCGGAGGGGGGGAACGGGGGAGTTATTTGAGGCCTCTCCAACCTAGAAACCCAGAAAAGGTTTCTGGAGCTGCTGGGTGGCTCCGGCGCGTGCTCTGGCTTTCGGCACAGCCGTGAGCGCTGCCCCAGCCTGGTCCCTGCCCCCTCGGGTGCTCAAGTCACAAATGTTTTGTGGTGGATTTTTTTTCCTCCTTTAAACTGAGAATTTTATTTAGATGATGCTTAAAATCTAGAGTTGAAGCTGACAACCTAAATGAAGGTCTGAATTTAAAACGCGGCACTCGAGCGGTACGTGCTTGCCATGAGGTCTTGGAGAGGATGCTGCTGAGCCGCGGAGCCAGGAGCGCCTTCCCCCGGCCCTCGCACGGGTTGTCGAGTCCCGCCAAGCTGAGAAACGGGTTTGGCTGGGGTTCAGAACGCAGGGTGGCTGCAGGATCCCCCGGCCCCAAAGAAAGGAGGCGTGAGCGGCAGCCGGGGTCCCCTCGCTGACGAAGGGTGCTGCTTCTCCTTGACGTACAGTGCTGAGATCTCACATCGTGCTCTGCCTGTTGCTGGTTTTCCTGTGCACCTGGTGTGTTTAACAAGGTTTTTATTTAAATTATCTCTCTGTGTTATTTGAAAGCCCATTGTCATTTTGAGCAAATCTGAAAGGAAAATTGTCTGGTGAACAAGAAGCGTCGCTCGCCATTTTGTAATGTAATAGCGTGTAAGAATCAAGGCTCAGAACAAATCAGTGGCACATCAGGCATATTTACATAAAGTATATAAAGCGCTGAGAACACTAAATTTAGAGCACAGGCTCTCTGCTTGCACATCGACATGTTCTAGCTGGCTGCAGCCGCTAAGACAAGCCTTTCGTTAGCGGAGTAATTAGAAGTATGCTTGCAAAACCAGATTGGAATCAGGGATGTAAATAAGGCTGCAACTTGCATATTTAAATCATGATTAAAACTAAAAATCTGACATTGTGAAGGTAAGGAAGAGTTTCCCCGGGCTGCGGTGTGCTCGGGCTGTTTTTCCGTCCCCTGTGTCTGACCTGGGGAACCCCGGATGGCACGGGATGGCCCTGAGCTGCGCTAGCCTGCCCTGGACTCGTTCCACTCCTCGCCTTCGCCTTCCTCGTGGCCCAGTTAGTAAATTAGGGTGTCGGGGCTGCGCTCGCTCCTGCTATTTCAGGGGCTGTCGTGGTTGTGTGGAGCGGGAGCATCGCCCTGTCCTTTCCCTCGGGAGAGAAGGGAAGGGAGGTTTTTGGGAGCAGGGTGTGGTGCAGTCATATGGGGACAGCAGGGCTTGGTCTGTCCTGCGCGTAGCAGGGCTGTGATGGAGGGGTCGGGCACCGGACCCCAGGGGAGCGGGGGATTCCCAGGGAGCTGGGAGGGAAGGACGCCCCAGCGCCAGCCCCATCATCGCTGCCGGACCAATGCCCCTGTGCTCTTCCCGGGGCTAACAACACCCGGGAGGCGGCGGCATCCTGAACCCACTCCGGGAGTGACGCTCTCCCCGCTCAGCCTCCTGCCTGCCGGCATTCCCCCTGCCCTCAGCTGTATCCCCGCCAGCCCCAGTCCCGCTCAGCTCTCCCCACAGCTTTGTTTGGGGGTGATGCAGATACCTCCCTTATCTCTGCTTCCGTGCCCGGCGTGTCAGCTCCATTACTTTTGTTTATTTCTATTCCTAAACACGGGCGTTTGCACTGGATTTTCTCATTAGGGGAAAAAAAGAATCTCCTTGAAACAGAGTTGTGGGTAAAAACCCAGTTTGCAACCAATTTCCCACTGACTCCACCCATGTGGGTGCCTGCAGGGAGACCCCAAACCTGCCGGGTCCAGCCTGAGCTCCCCGCAGGGTATGGTCTGGAGGGAGGGTGCTCCGAGCGGGGCGGGAGCCGTCGGAGCTCCGGCTCTGGAATAAAGGGCTCTCAGCCCTTTGAAGCCTGGGCTGTCACGTCATCTCCCTGCCTCGCTGAGGTTTGTTCCATTTTGTGCCTGCTAATAAATATTGTACCATACTGAAAATAACTGTCAAACATGAAGGGAGAAGTAAAGCTGCTTCGGGCCCTGGATTTCCAGTTTAATTCCCTTCCCAGGGAAGCCCAGACTTTCTGAAACAGGTTTAGCAATGCCTGTGCTGTATGGCTGCTTGTTGCTTTTCAGTGTGCTGTCCCGGGATGGCGATGGGCAGCAGAGGTGCTCCTCACAGGGGCTTGGGGGCTGCTCTCCCAGTGCCACATCAAGGGTGGAAGCCCCTCACAGAAGAGCTGGGGCCAGGCCGCAGGCGTTGGGGGAGGAGGAAGGGACTGATTTGGGAAGCTGGGGACGCCTCACACCCTCCGTGCTCTGGGATGCTGATGGCCTGGCTGAGCGGCAGCCCCGTGTCGCTCCGAAGCCCTCCCATGTGCCACGTTTGGCTCGCAGGGGTCAGCCTGAGCGGCCGGGTTACCCCAGCCCTGTGTGCCGTTTCCGTGCCCCGCACGGCGCTGGCAGAGCCGGGGCTGGGTGCAGCCGCGCTGGCAGGAGCCCCGTGCGCACGGCAGGAGCCGGTGCCAGCGTAGAGCCTCCCGCTGCTGTGTCTGCGGCATCTCTGCCAGGGGCCCCGGCATCTGCGCGGCCCCGAGATGTGCCATCGAAGAACAGCCACCCCGGCAGTCCCCGTGCGCCCTGCTGCCGGTGGTTTTGGCGTTGCTGATGGCTGTGTGTGGTGGAGGGGTTCGCATGGTCCTGCTGCAGCGCTTGGTGGCGAGGCACTGCCTGTCCTCGCAGGCAGCGACGGGCAGAAAGCAGCGATTCGGCAAAGACGCCGGCAGCAGAGGGGATGTCGGAGGCGTTCAGCCCGGGCTGGGGTTGGCGGGGATTCATGGGCTGCGGTGCCTGGCAGGGGCAGGGACGAATGGGGGCTGCGGGGGCCATTGCCAGCCCCGGGTGATCGGGGCAACATCCCCAGCCTCCACCGCCGGTGCGAGGGCCTCGGTGGGCTCGGGCGCCAGTTTGGTGAGAGGGCGGCTGCAGGCGGTACAGCTTGTCCCGCCGCCCGCGCGGCTGCCGGCCCACGCGCTGAGTCAGCGCCTCTGCGTGGGGGCTCCAATGAGTAAGGGTGGGTTGGAGGGGCCGCGCAGGCACACGTGTGCGTGTCCTGTGCCGGGGGGGCCCTTCGTGGGCACCCTGCCTGCCGGCCGCCCCCTCGCCAGCCCCATGGCTGCACCACTGAGCCCTCTCCGGTCGGTACTCTCGCCTCCCCCGCCCTGTGCGCAGAGGGGCTGGTGCTCGGTGGGCGAAGGGATGAAGTCAGCCATCTCTCCCCTCCTCTTTCTCTTGCAGTACATCGAAGCCATCAGCAACAAGCAAGGCGAGCTGGAAAACTACGTGTCCGACGGCTATAAGACGGCTCTCACAGAAGAGAGGAGACGGTTCTGCTTCCTGGTGGAGAAACAGTGCGCGGTGGCGAAGAGCGCCATCACCTACCACGCCAAGGTGAGCTGGCCCCGCCGCACCACGTGTGCTCCCGGGCTGGGAGAGGCAGGGCCGTCCCGGGACGTGCTGCACCCTGGGCTGCCCGTTCCCTGGCAAGGGGACACGTCTCCCGCGGGTGCTGCTCTGCAGCTCCAGGCTGTGTGATGAGATGGGACCGAGGGTGGTTTGGGGTAGATGGGGCCGTGTTCGCCTCTCCTGCACGTTGTGGTCAGCAAGGTCTGGGGGCTCTGCCCCAGCAGAGGTTGGTTGGGTTCCTCGTGCACCTGACCCCCAGCACCCCCGGTGGGGGTCAAACCAGAGATTAAATTGCTGCTCCAAACCCCTTGCGCCTTCCCAGGCAGCCCACGTTTCCCGGGCTGGGGACTGGCCTGGGGAGCAGCAGCCCCATGTTGGTCCGGAGCGGAATCCATCTGGACGAGGGCTGGGAACGCCAGCGCTGCTCCTGCAGCCTCGTGCTCCCATTCCGACTGTTCCCCACCGCCGCCCCCCGTCGCTCGCAGCACCCATCTGTCACCACCACGCTTGGCACCGGGGAGCGGGGAAGGAGTTTGGATTAGTCAGTGCTGTCCTCGCGCTGCGCTGGGGCTGGGTCGGTGCTCGGCGTATGAGAACCCCTCCTGTAGCGCGAGAGGGGAAAATCCCCCCCAGGGGCACGGGGGTCAGCAGGCTGCTGCACAGTGAAACCGAAAACTCCTTGCAGCAGCGCGTGGAGGGCGGTTTTGCGGGAGGGACCTTGCAGGTGGCTCGTCCAGAGCGCGGTGGGCGTACACGTGGCGTGGGCGCCCAGCCCGGCAGCCGACGTGGGCCCTGCCAGCTAAAAAAAGCAAAAAAGGGGGTGTTGGCAGCAGCTGCGGTCCGGTGGCAAGGCTGTGCCTTGGCTGGAGCCGGTGGCCGGTAGCGGGGAACCATTCTGGGATTTGAAGTGGGCTCTAGGGGGGTTTGATGCGTAGAGACCGAGCTGTCTCCGGGGGTTCAGCTGCGGGGCAGTGGGGCCAGAGGCTGTGGGGGCTGAGCCACCCTAAATGAGGAGCTCGTCCCCCAGACCCTGGGTGACAGCACAGAGCACTGGCTGTGCCCTGCCAAGGCTTTGGTCAGGTTTCATTTCTCCGCTTGGTCGAGCGGTGTTGTTCCCTGAGGAGCCCAGCGCCCTCCCGGCTTCCTGCAGCCCCTCGGTTCCAGAGCTGTCCCACGCAGGGTGTCTCAGAGCGAGCTGGGGAGACAAATTACCTCTCCCTTCCCTCCTTCCCGTTTTCGTGATACCTTCCTGGCTCAGCTGCCGTCAGAGCCTGGAAGTGCTCATTCCCTGTGTTTTATCTCGACCATGCCAGGCACAGAGCTGCTGGTCAGTCTTGTGGCCGGGGTCAGGCCAACTCGGATCTGCGCAGTGCTTTTGGGGAGGGGTGCGGAGCCGGCTGGTTTTCCCACATCCCTGCCCTCACACCTCGTTTTTCTCTGTTGCAGGGGAAGGAGATGCTGACGCAGAAGCTGCCACTGTGGCAGCAGTCCTGCTCGGATCCCAACAAGATCCCGGACCGCGCTATCCAGCTGATGCAGCAGATGGCTGCCAGCAGCAATGGCACCATTATGCCCAGCTCTCTGTCTACATCCAAATCCAACCTCATCATCTCTGACCCCATCCCTGGTGCCAAACCTCTCCCTGTCCCCCCGGAGCTGGCACCTTTTGTAGGAGTAAGTATCCCTGTGCTGGAAGTTGTCCTGCCCTTCTGAGCAAAGCCGGAGGGACGAGTCCGGGCCGGTGTCACCGTTGTCCTCAGCAAGTTGCCTTTTGGTGGACTGTCACTGGCACTAAAAGGGATGGGCAGCTCCGTGCACACGCTGCCCTGGAATGTGGGAAGGACCCTGCCGTGGGGTGGGCAGCCTGTCCTGTCCCATCCCGTCCCATCCCATCCCATCTGGATCACTGAGATCCAGAGAGGCAGGGGCTGCAGGGGCTCCCAGGGGGGGATTTGGGGAACCCGTAAGCTGGACTGGCCTGGACAGGCTGGTCCCGGTCAGGCTGGTCCCAGTCAGGCTGGTCCCAAAGCTGTGGCACCCCAGTAACCATGGGAGAAAGTGCCTGGGGTGACCCATGGGATGGAAAGCTCCTCAGAAAAGGGTCTCCCTGTGCTGTCGGGGCACAAGCTGAGCAGTAGGGCTCGGGAGGGATTTATCAGGTGCAAGGCAGCTTGGAGCAGTAAAAGGACGTAGAGCTGACCCCGCCGCTCCCCCCAGAGCAGTTTGTCTGTGCTGGGGAACCAAACCAAGAGGTTGAAGCTCCGGTCTGCTGTGATCCACCTTCCCAGGAGCTGCGTCCCGCTGTGGGGGCTGCGGTGGGATGCCCTAACGAAGACGTTCCCCGTCTTCCCCCCCCTCCTCTCCTCTCTCCGTAGCGCATGTCGGCGCAGGAGACCGTGCCGGTGATGAACGGAGTCTCAGGCCCAGACAGCGACGGGTACAACCACTGGTCTGAGATGAAGCCAGCACAGCCCAAATCTTTATCTCCTCCCCAGCCTCAGAAGCAGCTGAGTGACTCTTACTCCAACACACTCCCAGTTCGCAAAAACGTGCCACCGAAAAACAGCTACGCGTCAGGTGAGCCTCCGGGGTCAGAGCTGCTCGTGCCTCTGCAGCTGGGGTCAGGAAACCAGTGGAGCTGGGCTCTGCCGTGGGTTTTTGACTGGGTGGGGTTTCAGCCCAGGGATTGGGTTTCCAGGAGGAAAATCCTGAGGAATCTCGTGCAGGGAGGTTGCTCCCTTTGCTGTGGCTGGCGGGCGATGCCGAGAGCAGTGGCCCGATCCTGTTCGTTAGGGGGGAAGGCGTGAGTCACACTGAGGGTTTTATTGGCACCTGGGGTAAAATAAGCGAGGGCAGGGGCCTGTCCTGGCAGAGCTGTCCTGCCCCTGGTTGTGCCAGGTGGTGCCTGGGTACGGCCACGGGGTCAGGGACCTGGGGCGCTCGGTGATCGCTGTCTCCCACCAGCCGAAAACAAGACACTGCCGCGCTCCAGCTCCATGGCTGCAGGGCTCGAGAGGAACGGCAGGACGAGGGTGCAGGCCATTTTCTCTCACGCTGCCGGAGATAACAGCACCCTCCTGAGCTTCAAGGAGGGTGACCTCATCACGCTGCTGGTGCCGGAGGCCAGGGACGGCTGGCATTACGGGGAGAGCGAGAAAACAAAAATGTGAGTGCTCTGGCCGTCCCATGGACCCCTGCACCCCAGGTGCAGCCTCTTCTGCATCCTTCACAAATAAACATGGCTTTGGCCTCATCCCCTGCCTTTGCTTTCTAGGAGGGGCTGGTTTCCTTTCTCCTACACGCGGGTCCTCGACAGCGATGGCAGTGAGCGGGTCCACGCGAGGTAGGAGCATCACCCACCCCCCTGCCCCCGGTCCCGTGCTGGGTCTGCAGGGTGAATCCCTGTGCCGCTCCCGGGCTTGGGGTGGGAATACTCGGCTTCCCCTCGACGCATGCCGTTAGGAATAACTTCCAACATGGGCGGGTGGTGGCTGGCTCAGGGGGTTCTCGCCATGGGGTCCCCCACCACGGGAGGACAGGCAGCCTGGGGGTCTCAGCCTGGGGTGGGCTGGTGCTGACGCCTCTACTTTGGATCCCCCCCCGCCCAGCCTGCAGCAAGGGAAGAGCAGCAGCACTGGCAACTTGCTGGACAAAGACGACATCGCCATCCCGCCACCCGACTACGGCATGGCCTCCCAGGCCTTCCCGGCGCAAGGCGTCAACACCTTCAAGCAGAGGCCGTACAGCGTGGCTGTGCCTGCCTTCTCCCAGGTGAGCCCACGGGGGCTTCTCCCGCTTTGGGAGGGAGTTCTTATAAATGGGGGATGCTTGAGCAAAGCCCCGGGCGTTGGTCCCTGCTGGAGCCCGGCGCGCGGTGAGCCAGGCATCTGCAGCGTCTCCGTCCACCCTCTGGTTTTGGGGCAAACGCGTTACAGCATCTTCTGGGTCCCGGCGTGGTGTAGAGCCCGTGGAGGTGAAGGAAGCTCTCCAACCTGTGTTCGTTGTTTGTAGGACTACCTAATGCCCTATGGGTGTGCAATTAAAGACTATGCCAGTGGCCTCTGCCAACCGCCCTCCGCTCACTACAAGCCTTACGCTAGGTCGACGGCTGTAAGTCCAAACGCACACAGTGTTGTCCTTGGGATCTACGGGCAGTTGGCCGTTTTTGCCTGGTGACCCGTCTGCCTTGTCCAGGGCCCCGTCTTCTGCTGAGCACCTCTCCTGGGGAGAAGGGATGGGGCGGAACGGGCAAGGCACAGGGAGCAAAGGGCACAAAATGGCACCGTAAACCCCCAAAGGACAACACTTGGCAACTCCATGGGAGCCTCCCACCAGAAACGAGCTGTTCACAGGCAGCTGGAAGCGTTTTCTCTGGACCATGCCCATTCCAGCCAGTGACTGTCCCTGGGGACGCTGGGGTGAGCATGCGGGGCTGGGGCAGACCTTGGCCGGAGCTCCGGCGATTGTCCAAACCGAGCTCAGGGCTTCTTGGATAACGTGTTGGGGAGGATGCATGTGTGGAGGAGACCAGCTGAACCCAGGAGCCACTGGTGTAGTGGGGCTTCCCCACTGGAACGACCATGGTGGGATGAGCCACGTTGGCTTCCCCGGAGCGCTCGGTACGTGCTGACAGATGGGGAGACGATGAGGAGAGTGAGAGGCAGCTGTGCAGCACCCGACCCTTCAGTGGCAGCTCCAGCTGGGGTCTGGCCATCTCTACATGGGATGGGACAAGCACAGCTCCGCTTCTTGCTGTTTACTGGGTTTTCCCAGCAGGGTTTGCTGCTGGATTTGGGGACTGGTGATTGGGAGCGTTCCTGGGACGGCAGGGACACGGGTGCATGGTCAGCTCTGAGACCAGCTGCTCCCACTCCTTCCTGGAGCAGTCCTGTGTTTGTCCTGGAGAGCAGAGCTGCTCTGTGGCCGATCCCAGGGCAGGTCGTCGCCTGGGGACCGATGTCCTCGAGGGACGGCCTCCAAGCCCAGTCCCCATCTGCTCCTCGGACCAGCACCGTCCTTCCCCGCTGCCAAAGCCATTCAGTTACCGGCTGAAGGAGAAAATGGTCCAAACCCCTGTGGGTTTCTGGTGGGAGTTAACGCAGACAAACACCTCTTCCCACGGAACATTTCACTGCTGCTCTGACTTGTGTGGTCCCTCTCCAAGTGTCTCTCGTCCCCAAAGCGGCTGGAGCTCTGTACCCCGGCGGGGCCGGGCAGGGCAGACCGGGGCTGTCCCGGCTGTTGCTTTCCCTCGTCTTGCCAGATAAAGTCCTGCTCCAAAGAGAGCAGTGCAACTTTACTCCCTGCTGTCCAAATCCCATTGGAATCATCTCCATATGTCCCTTTCCTCTCCAAATGCATTGGTCTCGATGCACTTTGGTCTGTTTGTGCGACCCGCCGGTGGCACCTGAACGGGCACGGCCCGTCCCCCTCCCTCACCGTGCTTCCTCCCCTCCTCTCCACAGGGCCTCGATGACTACGGGACGCGGTCCGTCAGCAGGTAAGCCTTCACCTTCCTGCCGCGTTACCTGAGAGGGAGGTGTTGGTGTTGGCTCTGGGTGCGGCCGTGGGGCCGTGTCCCCTGGGGGTCTGTGCGCGGGGTCCCCGTGGGACAGGCAGTGGCTGGGACGGGGCCGTGTGGTGGAGGACGCTGTGCAGGTCTCATCCGTGAGCGTGGACGGGGTCCAGTGTCTCCCGGGGAGGGCAGGTCCCAGGGCCAGCCCCGCCATCCCGGACCTCGCGCCCCTTGTGCCCCTCCAGACAGAGTCGCGTCTCCCCAGCCTCCTCTCTGGGGCTTGCGCCCGGATAGCGAGGCCACGGAGAGCGCACGCGCTCGGGGTCTTTCCCCAGCGCCTTCTCCCAGCCGGCAGCTCCTCCGTCCCCCTTCCCTCTGCCTCGGAGCTGCCCCGCCTCGCTCTTGGGGACAAACCCCAAACCCACGGGCATGAGCTGCGAGCCGAGCGGTGACGGCAGGGGCCGAGCTCGCCGTCCCGCGCCACGGTGGGGATGCTGCTCCCGGGCGGTGGTGGCCACGCTGGCAGTCTCCTGTGCTTTGTTCCGCAGCGGCAGCAGCAGTTTGGTATCAACGGTGTGAGGACACCTTGGCTAGCGGCGGCCCCTTGCTGCTTGGAAGAGCTTTCTGCTTCTTTCCTCCCTTTTTTTTTCTTTCCCCCCTGTTTCTCTTTTCTCTACTTCTTTTGGATTTTAAACTCTCGTGATCTCCAAGGAAACCATGGTGCTTCTCCACCCCTCCCTGCTGTTCACAGTGCCCTTGTTTCTGAAGCCTTTTCAGAGCAGAAACTGCTGACCGGGCTGCGCTCGCTTCGAAGCAGCCTGGGCGCAGCTTTCGCGTTAGCGGGACCCGGTTTTTGTACTCCTGTGTGATGTTAGCGATGCACTATCCCTCCTCGGGGGCTGCGCGCCAGCCGCCTCGCACGAGCCTGGACAAAACCTCCCAGACCGGAACAAATATGCATGGCCTCTGGTGTCCGTACTGTTACCGAGCATCCGGGGTGCCCGAGCCCGGGATGCCGTTCCCCTCGATCCGCTTCCATCCAACCGCCCGCCGCGGTGGCTTTGGGAGAAGCGGATGGCGCGGAGCTCCCGCCCTGGGGAAAGGGCTGCTTTTCGGCCGGGGTCCCGCCGGCCGTGGGGCGCAGCCGGCAGCCCCCTGCAAGGGTTACTCCTGGTTGTTTTATAAATATATATATCTATTTTTTGTAGCAAGGTATTGTTACCTCACGTTGGCGCTGGGGGCCGGTGCGCAGCCGTCCCAGGACGCGCTCGCACCCCTGCGCCGGGCCCAGCAGCGGCTGGGGGCTCCCACCCGCCCCGGGCCGGCGCTCGGGGTCCCGCTCGCGCAGCCCAGCCCGGCCGCAGCTGGCCCAGCGCCCGTGGCCGTCTCCACCGCAAAGCCGTACACGCTTTCTTTTTCTGGTGTGATTTTTAGAACCTCTCGCACTGCCCGTTTACTAGGACATTGCTGGCAATACAGACACGCCCACGGACAAGTTTTTGTTTTGTATTCCGGCCTGTGGGCCTCTCGTAACAACACCCTCCAGCACCCGTGTCCTGGTTTTGCTAAGGATTTTTAACCCAGGGTATTTCATGCTGAGTGACTGAATGTAGAGGGGGGGGAGGAAAACCCAGCCTAGCAAAGCCTGTGTGGAGATTGTAAAGTGCTGAAAAAAACCCTTTTTTAAAAGCCAGAGAGAAATGTGCCCTGTACTGAGTTATTGTTTGAATAAAAGTTTTATTTATTGCATTGAGCTGGGCCTCGGTGTCTCTTTCGGCTGCCGTGCATGCATGCTGCCCGTCACCGCCTGCATCGCCCATTGCGCATTGCCATGCCTTTTTTTTTATTTTTTCATATTTTTTTTTTTTTGTCCCTTCTCCATCCCCTCAGCATTAGGCGGCCGTGGGCGACGCTGGGTGCCGCCAGCCTGGGCTTTAAACAGCTTTGCTGAGTGGGAGCAGCTCAAACTGTTTAAGGGTCCCTCCTCCGCCTGCATCTCGAGGGGATGCTGCTGCTCGCTGCGTGCCGGGGCTGCGGCCGCGCTTCCCTGCCCCGGCGCGGTGGGAAAGCAGCGATGGCCGGGATGGGGGGAAGGAAGCCGCCCCCCTCCCTTCCGCAGCCCTCGCCGTGCCTGGCCTCTCTCGTCCGCAGGTGGCTCCTGCCGCCCGTGCCCTTCCTTCCCGTCCTCGCAGGGAGCCGGCGGGCAGCACCAGCGACTCCGTAAACATGACTTTTCCTCCTTTTTCTTCTTTTTCCCTCCTGCTTCCTCTGCCCAGAGGCGCTGCGCACGGTGCGGCCAGCGGGCTCTCTCACCGGGGCGGCCGCCGGCCTGGAGCCCGGTTCCTCTCCGTAACCAACGCCTTCTGCTCCCGCCAAGGAGTCGGGGCGCGGGCCGGCGTCCTCCAACCTGCCTTCTCTTTCCCTTGCAGCCCCGATGTTGAAGTGGCCAGGTTTTGAGGTGCCCCTGCCCGTAGTTAGTAAGTTGACTGTCTCGGGGGGCTGAGCGCTGGGTGCGCTGGTGCTGGGCAGCGGGTGATGGCCGCGGGGCTGCGCGGGGACGGTGCCACCGCTCTGCTTCCCTCCCTCCCTGCACCCTACCCACCCTCGGTCACCGCTTGTCCCCGTCCCGGTGGCGGGGGCTCCGGCTCTGAGCGCACTGAATCTGCACGGCTGCTCGCACCGCCGGCCGGCTCGCTGGGTCACGCTTCCCCGGGAACGCCGAGCTGCTCCCGCTGCTTCCCCTGCTCCCCGTAACTGGCCTCTTTGGTTGTAGGTCTCCGGTCTTCGCAGCCCCGCCAGCCCTCTCCCATGGGACGGAGAGCCGATCCATGCTAACGTCACCTTTTTTGAGCAGCTTCTTCTGCTTACAGCCTGCGCTGGGGAAGCGTCTCAGAAACCTCCTCGTCCCGACCCAGGGCAGGGATGGAGGAGCTTCCCCGGAGCCGCGTTCCCCCCTCGCCGGCACCACGCAGCCCAGGAGAGCCCCTTCTCCGTTTCTCTTTGATCTGTGTGCTGGTTTTCCTGCGGCTGCCGGAGCTGCGGGCTCCTGTCCCAGCGGCTCTTCTCTGCCAGAACAAAACCAGTTAAATAATAATCCTTGGTGACTCATCAAAGCAACCTTTCCTCTCCCTCCAGTCCTGAGAATCTATTTTGGCATCCTGGGGGGGGGAGTGCTCTAAGAATCTGCATTAATTAGGTGGGAAATTAATTACCCTATTTTTTGAAAGAAAAGCCAGTTATCTTTTGAGGAAAGCAAAAGCGCACTTGGAGAGGCGAGTGATGGCAGGGGAGAGGGGCTGGGGGAGGCAGCGAGTGCCCTTCCATGGGGCCAAGGGGACCGAGCATCTTCCTGTGTCCCCATGGGAGGTGGCCGGGGATGTCCCAAAGCTGCTCCAGTCCAGACAGAGGTTGCCAGTAGCCACGGCTGCTCCAAGCGTGGCTCAACTCCACAGTCAGCTTTGGCTAACGCCTTACCCGCACCCGGCTGAGGACGGCGGGGCCATGCCCCATGAGGGAGACTGGCCGTGGGACCCGGCCGTGGGACCTGGCATGCGGGGCCGTGGCAGTGCCGGCGGCCGAGCAGGGCTGCAGGTTTGGGTCCGATGGCCCCAGGGTGGCCGTGCACTGCGGGCAGGGGCAGAGGGGACCTCCCAGGGCCGGTAAGGGGGCTCCCGGTGTCACAGTACCCCGCCCAGCAGCCCTTGGCCCCCGTTCCGGCCGCAGGGCCTGTGCATGCCGACGCGGTGCGTGGCCTTTGGCTGGCCGTAGCCCGTGCTGTAGCCGGCACTGGGAACACCCCAGGTAGGTAAAAGCCCAGGCCAGCCTGGCCAGTCACTGGGCTGGAGTGCCGGGAACGGGGCCGTGCTCGGTCTGGTGCCTGTGCCGAGCTCCTCCTGCGCAGCCAGCGCGTCCCGGCGCCCTTCCTCACCCCGCGCTCTGCCTCTTGGATGTTCACCTTCTTGAAAGGCTGAGGCGTCACCTCAACGCTCTGCGCTGAGCTGCAAGCTCTGCTCTTGGCCAGGGGTCCCCAGGCATCCCACGGCAGACAGGGAGCCACAAACCCCCGGTCTCCCATGGCGGGACGGCGCAGAGCGGGGTGACCTCGGGGTGCTCCCATGTGCGGGGACGGCTCGAGCCCAGCCCGGGGAGGCTGGAGCAGCTTCTCCGAGCAGCACGCAGCTCGTCCCAAAGGCTGTGCAGGGCAGAGCAGCTCCAGCTGAAACCCTTCCCAAATATTCCTGAGCCTGGGCGGTGGAGGAGATGGCGCTGGTGGCTCCGGGCTCGCTGCCGGCTCCGCTCAGGCTCAGCCTCCAAGCGCAGTCCCTGCAGCGAGCGGAGCCGCCTCGGCTCTGCAGCAAAAGCTTTTTTTGGGTGTCGCCGGGGTGCTGCTCGCTGTGCCGGTGCCCCGTCCTCAACAGGCCCCGCTGCCGCCATTCCTCCTGCTAAACTCTGCCTTCCTCTTTCTCTGCAGAAACCCCTTCGCCAACGTCCAGCTGAAGCCAACAGTGACGAACGACCGCTCGGCTCCGCTCCTCAGCTGATCCGGGAGCGCTGGTGCCTGCCGCGCCGCGTGGCGCTCGCCGCCTCCTCGCTGCTGTATGTCTGACTTCCCAGGACGGCATTTTGAGGCGGCGTTTATTTAATCCTGCTGCTTTTGAAGCCAAAGGCTAAAGCTAGTGCCCTAGTTCTCGCTCCTCTAGACCCAGCTTGTTCCCCTCGGTGGCAGAGGGTTAAACCGCTGCGTGCGGCCTGTCCCTTGCTCGCGCAGAGCCAGCGCGATGGCAGCACGTCCCGCAGCGGCTCACCATGGCTGGGAGAACGGCCTCAGCCAGAAAACAGCTCTCCAGCAGCGAGCTGCGCTTCGGGCTCGAGGGGGAGACGGTCCCCTCCGCTCCCCCCTGCCCAGCCAGGAGGGACCCCTGGGAGAGCAGGACAGCCGGGATGCCCCTGCGAGCCAAGGGGGTGGCGGGAGCCGTAGGCAGCTCCCAGGCTCCTGCGAGACCCCGGCCCCCTGCCCCGTGCTCTGCTGGCCTGTCCCGGGCTGGGAGGAGGTCGTAGGGACTGGGACGGGGCCGGCTCCGCTCCCAGAGCTCCTGCAGCGCCAGGTCTCTGTATATAGTAGGGTATTATGGTACTGCTGTAAAATACAAGCTAGGAAAAAAAAAAAATCAAAAACCACTGTTGGAAGTGAGGGCTGTGTTTAAGCGTGCCTTGGGGTGCCGGGGGCCGGCGGTTCAAGGGGTGCACCCCTCACACTGGCTGTCCCGTCCAGCTCTCTTGCTTGGCTGTTTGCTCTTCATCTATTGCTAGGGCTGCATGAGAGAGAGAGATAGACATAGAGAGATAAATATATAAATATACACACACACTGCTAAGCTGATTTCTGGGGCACGCACCCCTCGAGGGCGGCTGCGCCTGGGCTGTTCCTGCCACTCCCGGCTGCTGCTCGCCCCGAGCCAGCACGGGGTCTCATCCCTGCTGCGGGACGAGGGAGAAGGGGTTTTTCCAGGCAGGGATTGCATCTCCCGTGGGTAGCAATCAGCACCCTTGGAGGTTTTGCCTTTTCCGTTGTGTTTTGCACTTTTTAATGGCACCATGGCTCGTGATGGCTCATCGCTGCCGTGTCCCCTCCGATGGTTTTTGCCATTCCGCCACAGGAAAGCGGCTTCTGCTGCATCCGTCCGGGCTCTGGCTGCACAAGGGCCAGGGTCTTGGGTCGAGCTGTCACTTCTTCCCCTCCGGGGCTGGAGCAGATGGGTGGGGGGCCAGACGGGGCAGGGGCGAGGGGAAGGGCTCTGCTGGTACATGGGGCGGTGGGTGGGCGAGGTCTGGGGGCTCACAGCCCAGGGTGGGGTCAGGCCTGGGGTCCCCTCAGCCACCGGACTGTTGTCCTCTTCCAGCCCTGTTCTGGGGGGCTGCTGTCCCCCGGGACCCCCGGGCAGCCACCCCCAGGCCCCAGCCAGCCCTCGGGGCTTCGCTGCACCTCCTGGCTTGGTGGCACCTGCAAGATGTAACCTGAAATAATTCTTTATGAGAAAAAGTAATTTATGAGCAATAATAATCCCCACCCCAGCCCTGCCATCCCCAGGGTTGTCCTTGGCCAGAGGCACCCGCTCAGGCCTGGAGCATCCCTGGTCCCCACCCCGAGCAGCCCTGGGCTGATGCCCCCTGCGTGCCGGGCAATGAGCGGGGCAGGAAACGGCTTACGATATTTTAAAAACTTTATTATTGGCCCGATGATGTTTGACACACATGCTGGGAGCTGTATGGAAGTCAGCACTGATTAAAAAATACAGCAGTTATGACCCGTATTGGTAAAATAGACAATGTAATCATAGCCTTTCTATTAAAAAAAAAATAAAATAAATCCAAGACACAGCTCTGTCCTCATGCTGCCCTCCAGAGGCAGGGACCTGCGGCGCCATAGACCAACCCTGGGCTGCTGGGAGGGGGACAAGGGTG
>WHYT01015336.1:282802-301784 GCA_009806455.1 Tetrax tetrax
CGGGAACCGCCCCGCCCGGGGCGGACGGGACCCTCCCGGGGGCAGCCGCCCCCTGCCCGGCCCCGAGGAGCTGTGCCGGTGCTGACCCGGCCTGGGCACCACCAGCTTCCCGGGACCGGGATGGGATCCGGGATGGGACCCAGGATGGAGACCCGGGTGGGACCTGGGATGGGAGCAGGGATGGGGACCCAGGATGGGTCCCGGGATGGGACTCGGGATGAGACTTGGGATGGGACAGGCAGCTCTCCCCAAGCTGCCCCTCGCCCCCAGCCACCCCCGCACACGCGCAGTCCTGCACGCCCCACGCTCCAACCCCGCAGTCCGGCTGGGCACCCCTGCACCCACCGCCCTGTGCACCAGCAAAGCCGCAGCCCCGCAGCCCCCAGACCCAGCGCAGCAGCACCACAGCACCACAGTGGGGTCCCCGTTGGGCCGGGGGCTGCCCCACTGCGGGGCCACACAGCTCAGCCTCGTGTGCTCGACGCTGCAGCCCCGGCACGTGGGACTGCACCCTGCGAACACAGGATCTTCTGAAAACCAAACGGTCCCAACTCCCTGGCAGGGACCAGCCCCCAGCCCCACACAGCTCCCGACCAGCGCCCCGGCACAGCTGTGGGTGCAGCCGGTCACCGAGCACCCAGAGAGCAGCCGGGACCAGGTGGGACCACAGCGGGACGGTCCCAGCCCAGCCCCGTGAGCCCCATCCAGGAGCCACCGCTGCGGGACACTGGCCCAGCCCGCGCAGGGCTCAGCTCTCGGCACGGGGCTCACGCTTCCCCACAGTCGGTTTTAATATTTAAAGCCAAATTTTTGCGTACGCAATTAATTTTTTACAAGACTTCAAGCTTGCAAAGAACACCACGCTTGCACATGTCACGTTGCCGCAAATAGATACAGGGTTGGAAAAATTACAGAGAATAAACACGCTCCCGTCAGCCGGAGCCAGCTCGCTTCTCCCGAGCCTCCGCACTTCACCGCTCCGGAGCAGCTGGGACCCACACGGCCCCCAGGTCCCTCTGCAAGGGGCAGCGCGGCACCACTGGCCCTCCATCACCCATTTTGCTTTCGGAGCACCCTGGTAGGGGCACAGCCCACCGGCATCCACTGCCCCCTGGGTTCCCCATCCCTGCAAACAGCCACGTCCCCGTGTGCGTCAGCCCCCCTGGCTCCCCCGCACGCTTTCCCGGGCCTCGAACCAGCCAAGCGAACCCGGCACAGCGCCTGGCACCCAGGAGGGGAGGGGGATTTGGGCGCTGCAGTGGGCTCTGCGGTGGCGTGGGGAGTGGGCAGCCAGACACTGGGGCGGTTTGCACGGGCAGCCCTGCTCCTCCTGCGGCTGAGCTGGCGTCGCCTGAGCCCCCGCCAGCACCCACCAGCCCATCCCGCAGCCCCCGCCAGCACCCAACGGTCCCAGCAACCCTCGGCGCCTGAAGCACGCGTGGCCGGTGCGGAGTGCAGGGCGGGAGGAGGATCAGCTCGACGCCTTCCCACTGCTGGGCAGGAGCCGTGGTGGCTTCGGCGAGTGGGAGGGGATGGAGTCACGCGGCTGGCGTGGTCGGGGGTGGCAGGACAGCCCCCCAGGGAGGACAGCCTCCGCACCCAGTGTCCCTGCCACCCTGGTACGCAGGAGCCCAGTACAACCCCTGTCTGGGGTGGGATGGGATGGGAATAAGGCTGGGACGGGAAAAGGACAAGGACAGGGTGGGCTGGGGATGGAGCTGGGAGAGGGATGGGATAAGGACGAGGGATGTGGACAATGCCAGGGAGGGGAGGGCACATGTGCCTGCCCTGCCCTCCCTGGGAGCCTCTCTCCCCGGTTCCTTGCCGTTTTCTGACGTGGCTGTGAAGAGAAGATCCCAAAGAAGCCCCAGCGAGGAGCCCCCAGGCACCACCCGGGGAGCAGCCCTGAGCTTGGGCCGTGGCAGGGACGGTCCCACCCCGCAGAGGCCTGTGTCCCGCCAAAGGCACCTCGTGGCACCGGCTGATGGCATCCCCTCCTCGCTGGGCACGCCACTGCCGCGTCTCGGGCAGGCGAGCAGCAGGCTTGCCCCAATTAGCAGGGGAAGATTACCCCGCACGGATCCTGCCAACTTGCTCCGGCTTCCCGGCTGATTTGTCTGGGGCTGCGGCTAATCCGCCCCGGGGCAGACACCAGCTTGAGCCGCGATCTCTGCGCGGCGGCTGCCAAAAGCACCCTGCGCTCCTGACCTCCTTCCCGGCCCCGCGCTCGAGCTCGCCCGCAATCTGCGGGGCTCCGCTCACCCTGCCTAATCCCGGCGAGGGGAGAGGGGGTCCTGAATCGGGGACCTTGGCAGAGCTTGCACTGGCCACGCTGCCACCAAGGGCCTTGCTCACTGCCCGCCACGCCGCTGGGACGGGGACAGGGCTGGGGACGCGTGGCCGACAGCCCCGGTCCCAGGGGACCCCCAGGGCACCCCCAGGGCACGGGGAGGTGGACATCGGGCGCTGGCGCAGCAGCATGGCGCAGGCAGCCATCCGGCAAAAATCTGCATCCCTGGTTATGCAACGCCGCTGATTTATTCATGCCTGAACCGGGCACTGGCCTAGAAATTGGCCTCGGCGATGCCGGGGAGGGGCAGGGCTGGGAAGGTGCCAGGGGACGGAGCCCCAGGGGAGGGCTGAGCCCCAGGGGAGGCTGCGGGTGCAGGGCCCGGCCCGCAGGGCACCGTGCGCGGGTGCTCACCCCACAGCCGGGGATGCCGGACGGGGCAGAGGGTGCTGCCGTCCTGCACATCATCAGAGCTGCACACAGGCCCCCGCAACAGGCAGAGAGGGGACCGATCCCCTCCTCTCCTCCCGCCCCAGATTTCACATCATTTCACCACAGCATCCCGGTCCATCCGGGGCCGCGCTGGGATGGAGCAGGAGACGCCGGCAAAAGGCTGCGGGTGGCCCAAGCGGAGGCTGCGAAGGGGTGGAAGACAGAAGCGGCGCTCAGGAAACGGTCGTTAGAAAACGCAACAACAGTGAAAACAAGCACGGCGCCCAGCCTTTTCCCGGCAGAACAGGGCGGCGCGCGCCTCCCGGCCCTCGCTGCTTGCTGGGGGGGCTGAGAGGGGCAGCTGGGCGAGGGGGGAGCGGAGAGCGGCCCCGAAAGGAGCCAGGCAGGACCCAGCCACCCTCGGCCGAGCTCCTCCGCAGCTCCCAGGGGTGACAAAGGGTCCCTCTGCGCCCCGCTCTCCCCAGGAGGAAGGGGGCTCTGGCAGCACTGCCGCAGGGCGGAGGGAAGCCCACCTCCCACCCCCCAGCGCAGGCCGGTGGGATGAGAGAAACCCCGGGACGGGGATGAGCAGACATCTGCTCACCCCCCGCCCCAGCCGCCGCCTCCTTGGAGGGAAAAGGCTGCAGCAGAGCGGTCGCACGCTCCCCGCCGACAGGAAACAGATGCCGCCGGCTCAGCCCAGGCGTTTCCCGTCGCTGTCAACGGGGCGCTGAGAGATTTGCAGGTGGCAGAGGCTGCAGGACCACGTCCTGCCCCAGCCGTACCTCCCTCCCTCAGCCTGGGTGTCTCAGTTTAGGAAGGACGCAAGGCCCAGAGCAGGGAGCTGGGCGCAGTCAGAGCCAGCGCTCACACGCTTGGGCTGCTGGGCAGCAGCTCCCAGTCCACCCATCCCTCACCAGCCAGCGGGAACGGGGGGCTCAGCCTGGCCCCCAGAACAGCGGTCCTGCCCTCCAAATCTCCAGCTGCTCCTGAAAGAAAGCTCCTGGCGCCCCGGCTCAGCCCCGAGGCGCAGGTCCCACGCATCCCACCCCTGGGGAATGTTCTCAGGATGCAGGAACACGCCGCCCGCTCACACCGGGAGGGACAAACACACCAGTGAAAAAAAAGAAGCTGCAGACTGCGGTGGGGCAGAGGCCCCCCTTCCCGCAGGGGACACACAGCACAGGGACGGTTGTAGAAACCAGCGCAGGTTTACTGTTAAAACACACCCACCAACGCCCGAAGGCTGCCAAGCGCCCCGGCGAGGCTCGCGGCCGCAGCACCGGGACCAGGCTGCGAACAAGAGCGGAGGGGAGGGAAGGGACAGCGCAACCCCGGCCCCCCGCACAGGGGTGCGCGCTGCCCCCGAGCGCGGGTCCGGTGGGCGCCCGCAGCCCCCGCAGCCCTGCACGGCACCGTGGTCACTTGGCGGCCAGCAGCTGCTTGCGCTGTTGCTCCAGGAGGGCTTCCAGGCGGTCGGCTCTCTGCATGGCCGCCTGCAACAGAGCACACGAGAGGGAGAGCTCGCTGCGCCCCTCGGCACAGCCGCAGGTGCAGGGGGCCGGGGCCGGCCGCCCCCTCACTCACTTCGTACTGCTTCCGAAGGCCGCTCACGCTCTCCTCCTTCCTCGCGACCGCCGTCTTCACCCTGAGCAGACGGACACAGAGAGGCTGAGGACCCCGTGGGGACCCAGGAGGGCGATTTCGGCGCTGGGGGAGGCGCAGCCCCTCTCCCCGCACCCGGCGCGCTGCAGCAAGCCAAAGAGCCGCGGCTCCGGGCTCGGGGAGCCGTTACACACTGGAAGCGCCTTTGAGCGTTACGTAGTTTGGATCGAGTCATCCACAGAAGGAGCCATTAGCGACACAAGACTTAATTAATGAACAGAACCGCAGCGAGGGGATTTTAAGTTTCTTCCCATTTCTCAAGGCCACGGTTGCTGCCTCATGGCTGGACTCTCCCACGGCTCGGAGCACCAGACCTTCTGCGCTTCAACAGCCCAAGCCGTACGTGAGGGACAGAGGGGGAATGGAGATCCTTGTTATCGCGTACGCAACGGATGACCTTGGCTCTCGGAGCGAGTGGGAATCACTCGGCAGGAGCTGGGAAAGCCAGCGAGCTCCGCGTGCTCGTACAGCAGCCTCTCACTGCTGCTGGTGAGCAGCTCTGACACCGACAGGAGGGACGGCTCTGCACCACGCCGGAGCCTTAGCGCGGCGCTCTGCCCCACACAGGAAGAGCTCCTGCAGGAGACAACGCGCTGCCCCTTCCAATTCTCCTTCCACTTGCAAAATCCCTCCCCCGCAGGCAGACTGGAGGGAAGGGGAAGCCCTACACTGCTGCTGAGCCCGGCTCCCAGCACCATCTCCCCAGTGAGCGCGGGACGGAGCACAGCCCCACGGCACTGCCCCGCTCACGAGCACAGCCCCTGCTCCGGGTGAAGCAGGTCCCCAGGGTGCTGCGCAGCCCAGAGCCTGGGGGATGTCGTTTTGGGGATGTCACAGCTGCCCTCAACCTCCCCGGCTGTGCAGCGGCCAGCCGAGCCCAGACCCAGCAGCCGACTGCTCCCTCTCCTACGTTTCAGGGCGGGAAATGGTTTCCTGGCCCCGCTGGAGCAGCGGATCTGCAGAGCAAGATGCCGTGGCTGCAGTCACACCTATCACAGAGCTGAGGGTGGGCCCGGACAGCTCGCAGAGCTCCTGCCAGGAAGCGCAGACGGAGCTGTGCGCCACTGGCCTCTCCTGGCAGGAGCCCTCACGCTGCTCCAGCTGCTTGCCCGACACTCGCGTCCTCCAGACACGCAAAGGAGCGGCCCCGGGGACAGGATGGCACAGAGCAGGCTAGAAGCCACAAGGGCCAGAGGATCCATGGTGGCCAAGCAGGCAGCCAGCGGGGTGACGCTGCTGTCCGTTTTGTCCCAACAGCACCGTAAGCCGTGCCTGAGGATGCAGCACTGCAGACACGCTCCTGCGACGCACCCCAGGCCAGCTCCGCGTTCGCAGCCCCCGCTATGAGCCCCGCCCGCAGCAGCAAAGCCCCGGCAGCCTCACCTCCTGTGAACCTCCTCCAGCTCTTTCTCCTTCTCCCGCACAACCCTGTCCAGCTCCAGGCGCTGCCGGGCTCTCATCTCCACCATCTCTGCCTTCAGCCGTTTGTTCTCCTCCTCCGTCCCCGCCAGCCTGTCGGCAAACTCCTGCCGAACCACTTCCGTCAGGCTGCTCCGCTCCTGGGCCAGCTGGTCCCTCACCTGCAGCAGGGCAGAGAGGTGACATCAAGGCACTGACAGGCACAGGGTGACACAAGGGGACAGAGCCAGACGGGGCATGGAGCAGGGAGAAGAGCCAAAGCCCCAGGCTCTGCTCCTCCCTCACCTTCCGGATCTCCTCCACCTCCTGCTCCTTGTGCTTCAGCAGGCCCTGCAGACGAACGCTCTCCCCTTCCAGCTCTGCCAGCCGCCCCTTCAGCTCATTGCAGCGCTCCTGCAGCTTCCGCTCGGACCTCTCCAGCTCCTGGAGCTCCACCTCGTACTTCTCTCGGATCCTCTTAATCCTGACGGGAGGAGAGGAGAGGACAGGCAGCCTGGCTCAGCGCGGCGTGGCAGGGACCGTCCCCGCCACCTCCATGCTGCAGGAGGGACTGCGACCCAGCAGCAAGGACTTCGCCACTGCGAGCTGCTCCTTCCTGCCCCAACGCTGCTCACACCCACAAGCTACAGCGCCCAGAGCTTGCTGGAGAGAGGCGCAGGGCTCCGGGGAAGGGGACCAGGCTGCGAGGAGCTGGGACTTGCAGGCTCCCTCCTCCCTTTTCCCGCTACCTGTTCTCTGCCGCCCTCTCGCACTCCTCCTTGGCCGAGGACATGTCGGCCTCCAGGCGCTGGATCACCAACTCGATCTCTTTGTCTCTCTCCTTCCTCATCTCCTCCCGCAGCTCCCGCTCCCGGGAGAGCAGCCAGGCTTCCTGGGGACAGAGATGGCAAACGCTGCCTCAGTCCCTCTTGGAGCCCAAGGATGGCACCTTTGGAGACAGGCAGCCCCTGCTGTCACCTCTTTCTTCATGTAGTTTGCCTCCCAGGCCTGCTTCTCCATCTCCAGGCGGTCCTTCAGCACATTCACTTCTGTCTGCAGAGAAACAAGACAACAGCCCCTCAGTTCTGGCAGCCACAGCCCCCCGGCATGGCCCCGGTGAGGGCACGGGGCTCGGCAGCGCCAGCACGCGTCACCGCAGCCACGCACTGGAGACTGGACTGCTCGCACCCAGGAAGGATAACCCGGGGCCCAGAGGCGCAGAGAAAACCAGACCTGATGCCGCCTCTCCTGCTCCTCCTTCTCCTTCGCGTACTCCTCCTTCAGCGCCCGGGTGACGGCCGAGCTGCTCGCCTCCAGCTGCCGCCGCAGCTCCTCCGCCTCCGCTCGCTGCCTGCCCACACACAGACCGCAGCTCGCAACGTCCACGCCAGCCCAGCCTCACGCCCCCTCCTTGGGATGCTTCCCCGTGGCCCCTCTCGAACACCAGCCCGCTTCCCACCCGAGGAAACCAGCCCCACTGTTCCCGAGCTCCGGCCCTCGGCCACCACGCGGTCTCTGCTGCCAGCCCTCTCACCTGGCCGCTTGCTGGCTGAGCCGCTCCTTCTCCTCGGCCACCTCCGCGTAGAGCCGGCGTCGCTGCTGCTGCAGCGCCTGCTCCTCCTGCTCCAGCTGCTGCTCGCACCTGTGGGGCAGAGCAGCCTCAGGGGTGCACCTGGCTTCAGGCGTTCGTCTGCCTTTTCACCCTATCCCGTCCCGTCCCGTCTGTAGCCGCCCAGGGGCTGGTCTGATGCTGGAGGATGCCCCTGGTTCACTGCCATCTCCCAGCTCAGGCTGGCGGAGAGCAAGGGGCTGCTCCCTGTGGATATCAACTGCTGCAAACATTGAGAACCCACCGGCACGCGGGTGCTGGACACCACCCCCACGCTGTGAGCCCCAAACTGCCCTCAAGCCTCCTCTGGTGACAACATACCGCTGCCGGGCCAGCTCCCTCTCCCGCTGGCTCTGCTCCTCCTTCTCCCGCTCCAGCAGGTCCCGCAGCTCCTCTGCCTGCCGGCCGTAGCGCTGGGCAGCCCGCTCATCCGACTGCAGCAGCTCGGCTTCGTGCAACATCTTCAACTTCCTGATGTCCTGCCTGTGCTTGGCGATGAGCTTCTGGATCTCCGGCTCCAGCCCTGGGGCAGCAGGGAGGACAGTCACCACGCGGCCCTGGGGCTGGCCGGACCCCGACACCGGTGCCCCCGGCCGTGGCCGGCTGCGGACACACCAGCTGGCACAGAGGGGCTGGTGAGAACGGGACGGTGAGCACACACGGACTTCCTTGCCCTCTGGCATCTCAAACACGGAGCAGAGGCTGCCCACGCCGAGCAGCCCTTCCCTGAGCTGCCAGCAGCTTCTGCAGCCCCTCTCCCGGGCCAGCACCAACCTGGCCCCAGCCGCTGCCGGGGGAACGCGCCCGTACCTTTCACAGTGATCTCTTTGATCTTTTTGGTTTTCTCATCAATCCACTTCTCCCGCCTGATTTTCTCTGTTGCGCTCATCAGTTCCTTCAGTTTCTTAATCTCCTGTTTGGAAGCAAACAAAGAAGCTTTAGAGGCAAGCAGAGGAGAAAACCTGTTAGCCTGGGAGCCTGGCCGTTAGGAGGAAGCTGCAGGCAAGAGCAGACGGCCCGATCCGCGCTCGCACAGCCACGGCCACGTTCTCCCGGTACAGAGAAGCAGCCACACGCTCTCCCAGTGCCTTCTCCTCCCTCTCACGGGATGGGGCTGCTGCTGCCCCGCAGACTTTGAGCGTGGGGGAAAAGAGCAAAACCCCTGGGAAAGCAGGCGCTGGCTGGCACACGAGAGTGCCTGCGCAGAGAGGGGAACCGGGGCTGCTGACGGCCCCGCGCGCAGGGCAGCCCTCTGTCAGCAACACGGGGTCGTGTGTGAAGACACTTCCTTCTCCAGCCTTCCCTCTCCCTGGCACGGAAGACCCTCCGGCAGGACAGCACGCAGACCTCCCAGCACTGTGGAACCACCACAGCCCAAGCTCCTGCAGCACCCCAAAACTCCTCAGAGACCCGCGGGCCGCACAGCCCGAGCACAGCCGCTGCTCTCGCCTCCTCCTCTGCCTGCGTTTACCTCCGGCTCTCCTCTCCAGCCAAAAAACTGGAGAAACACTCGGCCCTGCTGCCCACAGAGCAATTCCCCAGCGCAGGGTCACGTACTTCTGTGCTGGGGTCTCTGCTGGAAGGCCCAGCCCGGCCAGAAGCGGCTCCGTTTCGGCATGGGCAGATGATGAACACGCGCGGGACGTGGGACATGTCACAGCTCTGGAGGACGAGCGCGAGGCTGGACACCCAACGGCCGCAGTGCGGAGAGGAGCGGGGAATAGCAGGGGGCTGCCACACAGCGTGGGAAAAGGGGCAGGAAAATGGCACGGGACGACAGGGAGCTCCCGTCCCAGCCCCGCTACCTGCAGGCGCCCGTGGAGCCAGAGCAGGTCAGGGCGCGAGAGCAGAAGAGCAAGGCACAAAAAAAAAAAGAAAAAGAAAGAGCAAAGACCACATTTACCTCGCAAAAGGGGCCCAAAGTGCGCCAGACCTGGGGAGAAAGAAAGGGGATGGAGAGAGAAGGGGAATGGCAGTCACGGGAGAGAGGGGAGAGAGGCCAGGCCAAACAGCCGCGTGCACAGGAGAGCCATGGGCAGGGCGGGCGCGGGGAGCAGGGGTCCCAGGGAGCGAGGGGAGGCGCTGCCAAACGGGCGGTTACACTGACGCACCGAGGGCCCGGCAGCACCGCCGGGGACCACAGCTCCGGGCCGGGGACCGCAGCTCCGGGCCGGGGACAGCCAGCCCTGCCGGGGAGCGTGCCGCACGGCCGGAGCCCGGCTCCCCGGGAGCAGAGACGGCTCCCAGCCTGCTCCCACTGCTGCGAGCGGGGAGCGAGAGGTAACGGGGGCACCTCCTCTGCCCCGCGCAGGCTGCGGCAGCAAAACCAGCCCCGTCCCTCCACGGGAAGGGGCCCCTCCGCGCACCAAGCACAGCAATATTGCGCTGCCTTCTTCCTCCCAGCTGGGCTCAAAACCCGGGCTTAAAAATCAAGGCAAAGCTTTGTGTGCGTGAGCGTGTCCTGAGCTCGGCTGCAAGGCCGAGGGCGAGCAGGGACCGGGGCAGCGGAGCCAGGCCGAGCCGCGAGCCGGCAGTGCGGCCGTCCTGCCAGAACCGGCGCAGGGCGAGCCGAGCTGTTGCCGTATGCAGGAGAGGAGCTCCCTGCGCGCTCCCGAGGGAAACTGCCAGCCAGCTCCCAGGAGCAGGCAGCACGTCCTCGCCGGGGAAACGGCCCCACGTGTGCCACAGCCCAGCAAAGCCCACAGAGGCCTGTTACGGTTGCTTACCCACCCACGTTCCCCTACAACCTTATCCTCGTTCAGCTGAGAGCAGCCCTGCCCCTGCGAAGGGGGCGGGAAGTCACCCGGCTCAGGAGGATATGGCCACAGGTACAAATTCCTCTGGTTTGTGCTTTCACCCCTGCCAAAGCGAGGTCCCCCGGCCACCCCCCGGCCGGGAAAGAGCTCTGCCCACAGCAGGACGCGTGGGAAAGGTCTTTCTGAGCAGAGCCCCTCCAGCCATGGCACATCTCCCCTCCACCTTCCCCGTTCTCTCACCAGCTCGTGCTGCTCCTGCATCTGCGTGATCTTCTTGCCATACTTCTGGTCCACCTGCTTCAGCTCAGCCACCACAGCCTCACACCTCTCGCTCAGCACCTTCTTATCACCAATGAGCTGCGCGGGGCGAAAAAAGGCGTCGGGTGGGGTACAGCCACCTCCACCTCCGGCTGCCGAGGAAGTGGGAGGTGGGATGGGAGCTCACCTGGTCGATGAAGGTCAGGTGCCTCTGGATAGCTGCCTCATACTGTTCCCTCTGCAGCTTGAGCTGGTGGCCGAGCTCCTTCTCGGTCTGTTTGACGTGCCGGACAGTCAGCTCTCTCTGCTGAGCCTTTTGGGCGCAGGGAGAAACAGCCGCGCGACACGAGAGGGAAAAGTTACGCCAGCACGTGTATACACCACACAACTGCACAACCCGGAAGGCACTGCCGGGCCAGAACGAGGAGGAACAGAGCCCAACCAAAGTCCCCAGCACCCACACCTCCCCCCAGCAAGAGCGCCCAAACCCCCGCGGGACAGAGGAAGAGCCCAGCCAGGTCCCGAGCGAGGGCACAGGCAGCTGCCAGGGAGGGCAGGGCGAGGAAGGCTCTCAAAGCTGGGCGGGCAGCACGGAGAAAGCAGAGGGAATGGGAAGGACCTCGTGTGTCTTTCCCACGCTAACAGTGACAGGGAGTGCGCATGCCCGGCAGCCTCCGGCCCCTCGGCACTAGCTCTGGGAACGCTGCGGCGCTTTGCTGGGGACACAGATGGGAATCGCTATTCGCAGAGCCCTGATTTTCTGCTTCAAAGCCACTGCCCCGGGAAACATCTGCCGAGGGCTCCCCCTCTCCGTTCCCCAGCAAGCAAGAGCATCTGGCTCACGCACCAGGGCGGTCTGCAGCAGGCTGATGGCTCGCTTCTTCTCCTCCACCTCCAGCTTCAGCCTCATGATGGAGCTCGTCACCTCCGTGGCAACAGCTGACGCCTGCTCCAAGTGAGCCAGCTCCTCTTCCGACAGGAGACCCTGCAACAGGGAAAAAAAAAAAATGATGAAAAGGCGGTGGGAACCAGCCGGCACCAGGACAAGGAGAGGGGAGCCCCACCTCTCCAATCCGGAGCGGCTCTCGCCTCAGCGCTCACCTCCCGCTGCGTGGCCGAGGCGGCCGACCTGGGCCTCTCCTGCTCCGACTTCTCCATCTCATCCAGGAAACTGATGATGCTTTGGAGCTTGGCCTCCGAGAGCAGGGCCCCGTCCTCGGGGACCCCCGGGGAATGGTTCAGCTTCCCAAACTTCTCCAGATTATCAGCAGTCAGGGAATTTGAGCTGGGTTCCTGCTGGGCAGACACAGCCGTATGTGAGCACCCAGGGAAGGCTTGGGAGAAGAGGTGCCGGCTCTTCTCCATCGCTGGAGACCAGTTCTCCCACCACACCCCAGTAACCAGCCTTATCCTCTGTGCTCACTCCACTCCCACCGCAGCCCTCGCGCGGTTTTGCTCCTCCTTGCTGATGCCCAAGCCCCAGCTGCACCAAACTCCTCCGCTGCTCTCCGGCAGCGAACCAGCCGCGTCTCTCGCCCTCCACCCCCAGCAAGCGCTGGGAGAAGGCGGCCCGCGGCGGAACCCGCTCTCAGCAGGCAGCCGTCGCTGCCTGGGGACGGATGCGAGCGGCCTCGGCCCTCTGCCTACCCCTTCCATCCAGGCGTATCTGTCCTTCCTGAAGCCCTTCGGCGGGGGCAGCAGCTCCGGCTCTTCCTCCAGCAGCCTGAGCGTGTCCAGCAGCTCACTGAGGGTGGCCCTGGACTGAGCCCTGCTGACAGCAGTCACCACCGTCTCCAGATCCTCACCACCCGTCTCTCTGGAGCTCACGTCCTGGAGGGGAGGAAGGCGCAGCTTGCCGTAGAGTGTGCTGGATCCCGGATCTCTCCAGAAGCCAACGAGGGCTCCAAAGCCACCCCGGCAGAACAGCTGGTGCCAGGAGCGCCCCGAGGCACAGCCAGACCCACCTGCAGCTTGTCCTCTGCCCCAGGGTCCCGCGAGGGCGCGGAGCCAAGCTCTGCGAGATCGCTTTCTTCCGGCTCCGCAGCCGCCGGGTGGCAATTGGCCTCTGCAGGAACCAGACTGCTCTCAGGTACTTACAACAGCAGCTCCTCCGCAGCAATCCCCCGAGAAAGAGCCGCCCCTCCGGCCCCCTCGTGTCACACGCGGCTCCCAAAGCACGGCAGACCTGCAGAAGGGGCTCACCGGCGTTATTGGCCTTGGCGACGCTGCTGGCCGGGCTGACGTTCCTCGCAGACGCGGGTTTGGCAGCCTTCCTCTTTGCCACCCTTCTGCTCTCCTTCAGCAGCGCCAGCTCTTCTTCTGCCAAGCGCTTTGCGTCCGAAGCCTTTTGGGCCCTTTTCTGGTGCAGCTCCTGCGGGGACAGACCAGCCGTCAGCGTCCTGCGTGGCACGGGGTGTGCTCTGACACCCACCCGCGCTGCTTTGAGCGCTCGCAAGGGCCCGAGAGACAGCGACAGCCCGCACGCCCGCCGCTGAGGGGTTCACAGGGACGGCTCTGCGGAGAGGAAGGAGCAGCAGCTCTGCCTTCACCGCCCCGAGCAGAGGGGAGCTGGCAGCCAGCGTCTCGCCAGCTCCACATGGAACAAGGGCTGCTCCCACGCCCCTGCGCAGCATCCTCCGCTGCTCCGTAACGGGCTCCAGATCCCGAGGCACCGCGCAGCGCGCAATGCAGCCGAGCTTGGGGAAGCTGCTTAAGGCACGAGCACGTGTTTGCGAGGCTGCGACAGCGTTCTGCCATCTTCCAGCTGCTCACTGCTGGCCAACTCCCCCGAGAAAACACGATTCCATTTGGGGCAAAGAGAAACCAGGGTGTTAACGCAACCTTCGGCCACTCCGCAAGCCAGCATGCAGCTCCCCGTAGCCTGTGCCAGCCCCTCATCCGTGCCCCAGGAGCACCGGCCCTTTCCTGCTGCAGATGGAGCTGTGAGAACGGGGTGAGACGGCGAGGTGCTTCCCGCCAGCGGGCACAGCGCGGAGCTCAGCCCACCCCGCTCCCCAGGAGGGGCCCTGCGCCGGGGCACTCTCCGAGGAGCTGCAGTTCCAGTCTCCCTGTTCCAACGCAGTCGCCCTTTCCCCAGGAATTAGATTGAAACCAGCTCCGGATGAGCTGCCAGGGCTTGGCAGAGCACAACGGGAAACCGCGCTCTGGCACCTCCGTCTCCGCAGGGAGCACGCCACTTCCAAGGCTGGCTCCAGCTCTGCTTTGTGCGAAGCCCCGAGAGACGCAGACGAGCGGCCCTCGTGCTGCCTCGCAAGAAGATGCCAACAAGCTCGCCTCACACGGGCCTGGCCTTGTCCCTACCTGGATGGCAGCGCGTCGGGCCAGGCGTGCCTTCTCCTCCCGGATCTTCCGGCGCTCCTCGTCCTTCCTCTCCTGCAAATCCAGGATGTTCCCTTCCTCCATCCGCTGCTGCCTTTCCTTCCAGAGAGGAGGGTCAAAAACATTACCGAGAGCTCTCCAGCACCCACCACCCACAGCAGAGAAGAGGGAAAGGGCACGCTGCACCCGAGGTCACCCCTTGTCTGGGCCTTCCATCCCCCCAGCCGCCCCTCTGCGCGGGCGAAGAGCCCTCAGAAAAGCCCCACTTCAGGGAAGGTGATTTTCTCCAGATTCTGCACGTAATTATCAGTCATCTGGGTCTGAAACCTCCGAGGAGACAGGGCTTAAAAATAGACTCTCACACGCACGAGCTATGGTGCTCTTTGTTATTGGGATAAATAATTAAACACAAGGAAACACAAATAGCTGCAGATGACTTGTCGCTCTCGAAGGAGCCGGCTCGTTACTGACTCGCTACGATGAGACGAGACAGGGCAGCCCTCCTCCGGGCGTCCGAGACAAGGAGAATTCCACGGGATTTGTGCTGCTGCTGCCAAGCGCCCGCCGGCACGCAGCTGAAGGGAGCTGGGAGAGCGGAGCCGTGCAGCGCCGAGCCCGGGGGCTCCCGGCCCAAACTCCTCCTGGAGCCAAACCCACGCCTCCCCGCTGCGCCTCTGCGGGACGGGACCCTCCTCAGCTCTCGGGGCTGCAAGGGCCTGGCCAGATGGAAAGGCAAAGCCCCCTCATCTCCCACAGCGCAGGGCTCAGGCGGAGGGTCTGGTGACCAAACTGTCCCCGCAGCGAGGCGAGCGGGACACGGGTGTCAGAGGGCCTGTGCTACGAGGCAGCGACAGGACCCACCTCTCTTTGGGACGCCAGCAAGCGCCTCAGAGCCGCAGCTCCCGCCCTGCGCCGTTGCGAGTGGCGCCGGTACCAGCGCTGGATGGTGACGGCGGCCAGGTTGACCTGCTGGATGAACCTGCGGGGAGAGGGAGGCTCAGCGCGGCCGCGCCGGCCCGGCCCGCTGCCGCAGAGCGCGGGCTGCGCGCACAGAGGACTCGTTCCATCCCCTCACGCCCCGACGCAGCCAGGCCTTGTCCCGGGCTGACACCGGGAGGAACTCGTGCCTTTGATGAGAACTCAAAGCGCAGAGCCAAGTCACAGCGAGGGTAAAGCAGGCGCTGCGGGCGCGCTAAGAGGGGCTCTTCCCAAATCCGGAGTCCCAGGGGACAGGGACAAACCAGTACCAGCTCCCCTGGAGCTCACCCTGCCACCGGCACCGTCCACCGCCTCACCTCTCCGCCTCCTCCTCCGTCACCTCCTTCCTCCAGGGCGGGCTGCTGTTGTTGTTGCGGGGTGTGATGTTGTTGCTGGAGAAATTCTTCTGAGACTTCACGAAGCTGCTGCTCTCGCCGTCCTCGTTTGAGGTCGCTTTGACAATGTTGCTAAGGAAGAAGATGAAGCTGCTTGGCACCATCCTGCCCCGTCCCGTGCCACATCTGCACAGGAACACGGGGGCAGCACGGCCGCCGAGCCGGGACCTCGCCACGCTTACTTGAGGGAGCTGGGTGCCTGGTTGGAGCTCTTGGGCGCGGGGCCCTTCTCGGTGGTGGAGTAGTTGTTGTGCACCATGGTGGTGACGCAGTTGCCCATCGCACCCTTGTTGCTCCTTTTGTGGAGAGAAGGCGAGGCATTAGGACGGGCTGGATCCAAACGGGACAGCGCGCGCCACGGACGCTCCCCGCATGGCAACCCTCAACCCAACCGTGACCGTCTGGAGCGGCCCCAAGGCGAGGCCTCACAAGAGGCTCAGGTAGCCGTTACCTGAGGCACAGCCCGAGCAGAGCTAACAGCCAGGTGACTCTACACGCAGTCTTGGCTTAAGTCTCTCCTGGCCCCGAAGAGCTCAAGTTTTACTCGTTCCCTTTCCTAGAGCAGCCTCTCCCAACCATGTCCCTGCCAGCCAGCCTGGCACACCGTCATCGGTCTGCCCCGCGCTCGATCCTCGTGCCCCGTCAGCGGCAGGGCACCGGCACCCCCTCCTCTGCCCGGCCGTTTTCTCCCAGCGCCAGACCGGCTCCGGCTCAGCGCCGCCCCTCCTACCGATTGTTGGCGGTGAAGTTGGCTGCCAGGAGCACGGTGGCTTCTTTCCTCCTCATGCCGGCGGGTGGCTCAGCGCCGCGGGAGCCGGAGGGGCCCAGGAACGCTCGCGGCTGATCGTCCTGCCAAGGAGCCAGCAGATATCAACACAGGCAAGCTCCAAAGCCACGTCCCCAACGCCAAAGCCACGTCCCCAAATGCCAAAGCCACGTCCCCAATGCCAAAGCCACATCCCCAAGCGCCACTCTTCCTCGTGCGTCGCAGCTCTGCCTGCCTCCCCCAGAAGCCAGGAGCACAGAGGTGACGGGCCGAAAGCGCAAGGCCAGCGCAGGCCAGAGGCCACCTGAGCCGTGCCAGCTCTGACTGCTGGCTGAGGAAGGGCCAGCCCGGCCGTCCCGGACGCGCTGTACCACCCCAAACCCTCCCGCTGCTCCACCGACCCCTCAGGCAGGGCCGACAGCCCGCCCGCCCCAGGAGGCCACCGTCCTCACCAAGATGTTCCACGTGGTTTTCTTTTCTGGGGAGGTTTTGCTCAGGCTGGGTATTTTCTTTCTTCCCCCAGAATTGCTCTCAAAGAAGGCCAGGAAGTCTCCAGTCTGCTCTGAGCTTTAGCCCAAAACCAGGGAAGGCAGAGCAAGGAGAAAACACGTGTTCTGCAGTTAATATCGCACGCAGACACGCGGCACCGAGACAGCGACAGCGGGGTTCTCGTCCCGCACAGGCTGCTGCAGCGAGAAGCGCGCTCTGATCGCAGCAGGGCGCTCGGAGAACACGCACAGCGTCCAGGCGAGGCACACCTACCGCCTGCCACCGCGACGCGGGGCGGAAAGGGCTGGGGAACCACCCCACGGCCACAACACCTATCAACGAGTCGCTCTTCCGCAGAGCTCTGGGTTTCAGCAGAAACACACTCTGTTTCCCCAAATCCTAACCAAGTGGCCTCCCCTCCAAAAAAAAAAACCCAAACAAAACCCCAGACCTTGGCTCTCCAAGGCCGGGTTGTAACCCTGGGTGCGCAGGACAGAGCGTAACGCAGTTTCGAAGGGTTCTGGTTCCCTCTCAGGACACGAGAGGCCGGACAGACCAGAGAGGTCTCACGCAGCCCCACCCGGACCCGCGCGTGGCTGCAGCCGTACCTGCGCGGGCCGTTCACCCGCGGGTTGACCTGCGTGGTGCTGTTGGAGCGCCGGAGGTTGTTCATGGCCCGGGACCCGGCATCGTCCTGTGGAGGAGAGCGCGGGATCCAGCAGCGACGTTACGGAGAGGGGCAGGCAGGCTCCCCCTGTGAGCCAGGCTCCCCAAAACAGCTCAGCTGGCGGTGCTGCCCTTCACCCCTGCAGCACAGCCCCGGCACGGCGCTGCCGACACCCCCACGCCTGCGCTGCCTCTCAGGCTCCTGCGCTGCTGCTGAGCCAGCGGAAACGCATCCGTCTGTGTGAGCTCCCCGTCAAGGAAGGGCCGTGCTCGTTACCCGCCCCGGGAAGGAGCGGGACGCCTGCCACGGCTGGATCTTAACAGAGTGCAGTAAGCACCCAGGGCTTGTTCTCTCTGCTGAGAAAGCGCTGACCGAAACCCCCGCTCAGCGAGACACCGAGCCCCCAGCTCTGCGGAGCCCGGCACGAGCAGAGGGTACTCAGCAGGGCACAGGCTGGGCCCGAAACCACTTCCGGCAGAAGCTACCAGGAACTGGGGAGCTTCCAGAAGGAAATCAGCACAGGGAGGTGACGGGCAAGGGAGGCAAGAGAGTGAAGCCTGACGCTCTCCTGTTGCCCTTCTGCATCTGGCAACGGGTTGAGAAGAGACCTGACGGGCAGCCAATCGCTGAGGACAATCAGATTTGGGGACAGTGCTCCGCAGCACCCAGAGCTGCAGCTCTACCAGCGCCTGGACCAGCGCCCTCTCCCCTCCCGACGGCGGTGCGGCCGCTCCCCATAACACCCAGCCGTGCCACACGCTCCGGGGGGAGCCAGGGCCCTCCCAGTGCCACCTCCCGCCCGGGCTCCTCTTCAAACCTCAGCCCGCGGGCTCAGCGCAGCCCAGGACTCACCACAGCGTTCCTCTTCGGTTTGCCGTCGGCGGTGACCGAGACGGAGCGCGCCATGTGCTTGGCGGGAGAGGCGCTGCTGGGGCGCCGCAAGACCGGGGCGGGGAGGCCCGTCAGGCTCAGGTCCACGGGGCCAGCACCGGCGCCCGGGGCGGAGGAGCTGCTGCGGCTGCTCTTCATCCTCGCGCAGAGAGAAGGGGCCTGGAAGCACAGCACAGATCGAGAGATGAAGGCACCACAGCAAACCCAGCCTCGCTGGGCAAGGAAACCGCGTGCTCCGCTCCCAGCCGTCTCCTACGCCGGCACACGGAGCCGTCACCACTCTCAAATGGGACAAAACCCCTTCCTGCGCATTTCTGCGCGCTAAATAACCCCGAACGCAAGGCCTGGAGAGGCCCCAGGTGACTCCTCACGGCGCCCCACGCCAGCAGCCGCCTCCTCGCCACCCCGCCCTCGCGCCCCGGCCGCCCCACGCCCCGCTGCCCCGTTTACACCCATGGACTCTCTCCTCGAGGCCGGCAGACGCCCCCGCTGAGGAAAGCGCCGACCCCCACGCCGGGCTCCGCGCCGCACACAGCCCACGACTGGCAGGGGCCGACGCGAGCCCAGAACGGCCCCTTCTGCCCAGGCCGGGGGGTTCAGCTCGCCCCGCGCCCCGCCCCGTGCAGCGGCGCTGGAGAAGCAGCCGGGCAGCTCCCCAGGGACCCTTCCCCGCCACCCGCTCCCAGCGCTGCCGAGAAGCCGTTCGGAAGCGGCTGTGGCGCAGGGAGAGCTGAGCCCCGAACACCACCCTGACCTCGCTTATTTCTTCACGTGCTGCCACCCAAACCCCCCCCGCAGAACCACAGGAGGGTTTGGGTGGGAAGGGAGCGTCAAAGCCCACCCAGCCCAGCCCCCTGCCAGGAGCAGGGACATCTCCAACCGGATCAGGTTGCTCAGAGCCCCGGCCAACCTGGCCTGGAATGTTTCCAGGGATGGGGCACCCACCGCCTCTCTGGGCAACCTGGGACAGTGTTCCACCACCCTCAGGGTAAAAAATGTCTTTTTTATGTCGAATCTGAACCTGTTTCCTCCTCGTTTAAACCCACCCC
>WHYT01015337.1:1501-29734 GCA_009806455.1 Tetrax tetrax
GAAAGGGAGACAGGTCAGTAAATATCACGGGAGAGGATCCTTGGGGGAGTTAAATTCTCCTAGACTTGTCCTAGGACAAGAGAGCAAGCAAGTTCCTCCAGACACTGACTCTGATCAGGAGCCTAACATCATTGTTCTGAATTGCTTCAAAGAAGCTTTTCTAGTGAGTGGGCAGAGACTCTCACTGGTTACCTCAGCCACCACAATAATGTGTAAGTTTGCATGAAGTGAACGTTCCCCCTGCAACTGATCTTTCCCTTGCTGCTGGAGCAGGGAAGAGGACAGAGTCACAGAGGAACAACAAACAGATTGTGTAGCACGCGTTCAGTGCCCACAGAGCCTCCAACTCACGTAGCCTGGCTTATAGGGAGTACTTGTCTCTGGACCAGACAACACATTTCCAGCCATCTCTGCCTGTTTGTATCGGAGTTTCCTGCAGACTGGGCTACCTGGAGCGAGCCAACGACGAGGTTCTGAAACAGACTTTCCTGAAATAAATAAAACCAAAAGCATATGCCATGAGTGCAAAATCTCATCTCCACAAGGAAGCTGTTGCTATGTATTAAGTTAGAAAGCGCTCTGAATAAAATGGCATCAAGTTATGGCATAAAAATGACAGTTTTGCAGCTTTCCTTGCAAAGCATGCACATTTGCAAAACATCAACAGTGTTTCAAAGGTAATGAGATGAGAGCCATGCAGTTATGAGACATTCTGTTTTCTTCTGGAAAATGCTTGAACGTAAGTATGAGTACTCTAAAAATAAAAAGACAAAGGCTGCACTGTATTTTTGGCAAGTTTGCATCTCTAAAATGCTATCACACATCTGCAACCGATTTCAGTAGGGACAAGTACAGACACGTCCTGACTTGGAGAACATTGTTCTGGATTTAACAGACAGGACACACGCGGTTCTGTCATGCACAAAACACAGAAAATACTTGCAGAGTTGGAACTATTTCCTTCAGTATTTATGCAATCAAAATTAGAAACAACCAAAAAAGTGATACTACCCAGAGCAAACCACCAAGAAAGTACCAAAAGACTTTGAATCAATACAATGAAATGCACGTTAACCACCTTGGCATTTACCAGGCAAAATCTAAATGGTATGTTCTTGACTGCTTTGTAATGTATATGTGAGTACTGCAGCGTAAGAACACCATGACAGGATGAGACATGGTGTCCACACAAGGCAGGAAGTCAGACACTACATATGAGAGAGGTTGAGGAATATAGCGTGCAGCACAGGGAGATTGCCATGTTCAGACACATGCATTAGCAGGTGCCTACCAGAAGATGCTTTCAAAGTTTTTGTGGTCATTTTAAGATATGCCTCAGGATTTTCAGTGATTTCTACATCTGAAAGAAGAATAATGTCATTTTCCTCACTATTCAGTATTTTCCAACTATTAAAAACAACTGAAACAACGAGGAACAGCAAAGACAAAGAACAAAATAAGTTGCTGGTACTATTCTTAGCAAACATTCTTTAAAAGTAAGGTTTCTAAAACCCTTATGTTTCTGAAAATATAAGCTTGATTTAGACAATATCCTTCCCTTCATCAAGACATCTAAGAGATTAGACCACTCACATCTATTAACAGTACCTGAAAACCAACCAAAAAACGCGGGAGCGTTCGATCCCCTCCCTTCCCACACAAGGGCATCCTGCAGTTGTCCATGTCAAAACAAACAGCTGGCAATCGGTTCTCACCTGACAGAGCACTGTAGTATGTTGCTTCTTCTTCATCTTCGTGAGAGGAAGAACCTCCCACATCACCTGTGTGATCCCACTCAAGTGGGATGGAGTCAACACTGACAGGGGTTTCACAGCCTGATCTTTCAGGACCTTGAGTAGGGGGCATGAGGTGGCAAAGGGACTGCATCAAAGAGGGTCCCTCGCTGATGGCCTTCTTATGCCAGGGATCATTCTGGATTTCTCTGGAGTCTTCTGGATCTGTCTCGTTTTCAGAAGTCTCTTTTTCATCGTCCAGTTCCTGAAAATATATAACAATTATTGCATATGAATAAGAATTACAATAGATATGAGTTACTTAATGAGCTAATGATTGGGCCACACAGTACTACTGTGGGGGGACTGTTCTGCGGTCAGCTGCAGTAATCAAAGATCACGTGCATAAAATTAAAGGGAAGAATCATTTCTGCCTCCTCCCTCTTCTGCCAAAACAATCCTCACATCAACAGCTACCTCCCCTCTTTCAAGACACTCAACGACCATCATAACGTCTGTCTCTAGTTTGCAGGTAGGGGTACCCAGCTCCAAATGGACTGCACAGGTCAGTAATGGAATAACGCTCAAGCAGGGGAGAACAGCTACTTGTAGGTGTTCACGTTACTTCCCTCACCTGGCTTTTTAATAGATGCACTTTCTTTTTGAGTCAAAGCAAACCAAGAATCAGCTAAATGTTCCCAATGAAAAGTAAAGAGCGTGCTGTTCCTTCCTCATTCAGGGTTTCCACAAGAAAGTGGACAGATGGAGCCTCACAAACAAATCCATAGAGAGATATTCTAAGCACGTTATTAAAATTAAAGAGAACAAAGTGATATTAAAAATCCCCCAAAAAAGCTTCTGAAGCCCTCAGTTTACTACCTAAATATTAACCCCATTAATTACTTCCCTGCTATTATCTAGATTCTGTGGATGGAGACCCAGCACCAGAGGTGTGTGGAGAAAAGACCGGCGACAAAGACTTGGCAAAGCTGGCACAACTACTGAGGAGCTCCTGACCCCTTTGAGCTCAAACCATTCAGTCAAGCTGCTAGGGATAAGCAACGAGCATTGCAGTTCAAACACCAAAATCTTGCCAAAGCATCAAAACAACTGTTGCTTCTTACAGGATGCCTTGAAGTCAGTCTTTGATGGAACCGGGCAACTCTCCCAAACACTTCCTGACAGTATCGATGAAGTTCTTCCAATTCATCTTCAATCAGGGTAGCATCCAAAGGCTCACTCTTCTGAATCAATTGCTCCCCAAAAACGACTAGCTGGTCAATCTTACTGGTGTTTAGTGTTATTTCCTGCTGGAAACCCTATTTGGAACATACAAGAAAAATAATTACTTCTGCAGTCCAGAGGTTTGTGTTATTAGTAAGATTACAGTTCCAAATGAGGCGGCATTTTCCACCCATGCGTCCGTCAATGTGATTGCAGTGTCCTGAGCCTGCAGAGGTTCACAATACAAGAGTTCAGCTAATCAGACTTTATTTTTCTGCTGGGTACATGCAATCTTTTTCTCAGTAGCGAAGAAGTTTGGGTGGTTGGGCCTCCAGCCTACACAACAGTAAATGTACGCCCCAAAACAATTAACAGAGCAGGGGGAAAGGAGAAACAAGCATATGAGCAGGTAGCAAAGAACTGCTATGTTCTTTAGAATCATTGCACACACCGGCAGTGTTATTTCTGTTTGAAAGTCCCAGCTACAAACACTGCACTCAAAAGAGAGACCCTACCTTAATACCAAGGAAAAAAAATTATCACCGGAAAAAAACTGCCTGAATTTAGGCATGTAGCTTTTACTGTTAACCCGCATGTGCTTTTTTCCAGGCCAGCTGTCACTGTCACTGACACTCGCTGTCAGGAGAAAACTGGCAAGATGGAACGGAGCCTGAACACCAAATCTGAATTGAAACACTGTACAGTTTAGTCTTGATTCAGAGGATAAGTCTTAACATTTTAGTGGCATCTTAAAACAAACATAGCCCTACAGAGATCTGTTGGCTATTGTGAAGTTCCATAAAAGCACATGAGTCTGTCAAGAGAGGGCAGCCCAACAGGACCAGCTGGGCTATACTAAACAACTGCTTTATAAGGATACGTACATTTAACTGGCGCATTTTGTCATCAAAGTTACTTTTGGAGAAGTGCTCCACGTTTGTCAGCTGGAGGTCCATTTCTGTGAGCCAGACAAGGATGCTTTCCCTTGTCCCCTCAAACTCATCTCTCCGATTGGTGAAGTGCTGAACAGGAAGAAGGGAGCCAGTGTTACATGACTTTAGCTACTCAAAGAGACAAGAGCCCTCCGAAAACGGTGTTTTGTTTCAAAACTGCTATTCACCTTAAAGGCCTTCAGGGCACAAATGGCAGCACGCCATGTCTAAAAACTGTCCCCTTCCTGTAGTGTTGCTGGAACAAAGTGTCCTATGTCAGTACGCTATTTGTATGGCAGAGGGCATAAAACTTCAGCAGTGCAAGGTGCTTCTACAGAACGACCTTCTTGCTTCCACACCGTATACCTTCCCCCACGTCATTATGGCAGTGTAACAGTCATTTGGACTCAGGTTTAACATCTAATTAATGTCATCTAAATTTAGATAACAGACAGACAAAGGAAGCAAGCTTCATCTCTCATTAAAGTAATTAAAGCTATGGCATTAAAATCAATAAAACAATGGAGAGGCTGGATCACGGACAACCACGCCAGTGTAATTAATGCACCATTTGGTGTGGAAGCCAGGAAGAGCGCTCTCTGCTGCCATCTCCTGCAGAAGCTGCTAACAGACATGCACCTTGTGGTGCCCCAGTTCTCAGTGGATTTAGTGTTCAGGAAGGGGATTATACAACATCCCAAACACACCACCTCCTAATGACACAGATCAAACTCCATCAACACTCTGACAACCCCATCCACTGACTTTTGGGATCTAATAGTTTTCCCTGTCCATTGCTTGCAGCACTGCTGTATTTCAAAATCATGCAGTGACAAGTTTTCCCCAGGGCACAGCACAGAATATCTGCCCAGAGCTCAGTTTAACTCAACAAGCAGCACACTTCTATGAAGTGCCACAAATACACTCTTCAACAACATTCCTCTGTCAGGCAGAGAGCACAGCAGGAGCTGGTGACAGCAGGATGCCTCTCCATCACATCTCCATGTTTAGAGCCTTGTAGGTGAATCATAACTTGGCATAAAGTAGAACTGCGTTGTAAACTCCAAACCACATCTGCACTGGGGGCCCTTTTGTCCCTCTGCCTCTTGTTTATGGAAAGGTGCAAGCACATGAATGCATCCAGCCATGACAGAACCGGATAAGAGAAGAGTGAGACAGGAGCAGTAACGCCTGCAACACACCTTCCAAAACCTGCACCCGTTCTTCCCCTATGCTTCTTCAACTACTGAGAACCAAGGACAGGTTTATGCCATGTATTGGTGACCTTTCCAGAGCTGCTCCCCTACACCGGTAACTCAAGACACAAACCAACACAAGACAGTTGCTCCAGTATGTGTTTTGCCCTTGGGAAATTCCTACAGAAACTTGCAAGCGCTCCTCACTCTCTCACCCCACCACGCAATTACCTTGAGTCTCCTCAGAATGGCAGTGACTCGTTTCTGGAGATTATCCCAGCGCTGGTTGCCTTCGTGTACCATCTGCTTCAACTTGCTGGCTGAGTCGGTGCGGTTCTCGCGGGCAAGGCGCCTGTACTGCTTATTGATCAGTTCCAACTGAGTGAGCCGTTCGTGAACATGCCGTTGGAATGTCTGCAAGGCAAAGCAAGTAACTCAGTTCCCTTGCCGATAAGAGAAAGGATCCGGGTGACACCATCCATCAAGACAGACGATGATGCCCTCCCCTTAAAAACAGACCTTCTCACTGCAACATTAAATCCAGAGAAGGTCTCGTATTTTAAATCATCTGCTCAGACTGAGCTCATTAGGACAAGGAAGGAGGAAAAAAAAAATCAACCCACAAGGGTCCCCTGCCTATAAAAAGTAGATCTTTAATTTATAAGCAGGATCTTGTCAGTTCAGAGCACTGGATTCTTCACATTAAATAAAATTCTGGAGGCAAACAAATCAGCCAGATACCTAGCAGCCACATACCAGCCAAAATGTTTATGTTCTCTATAGCACCACTGCTGAACTGGTGTTTTTCAGTGATCCAGGCATTTCACGCAGACAGTACGCATTTAGCAGTCTGAGCATCCAGCCTACTGCTAAGTATAAAAAAAAAAGAAGTTAGAACACTCACCTCAAATTTCTTCAGCTCTTCCTTTGCATGTGTGTACAAAACCTCTGAAGAATTAGGCTTAGCTGCTATGCTTTCAGATGTTACTAGCCAATCTTCAAAGCGAGAATAGTCTTCCAAAAACCTCTGCCACAGGTGCCATGTTTCCTCAATTCTGAGAGGGAGATAGAAAAATTGAAAGGTTTTATCACAAACTATTAATTTTGGATGTGCTTTCTGTTTCAAAATCCAGGCAAAAGCTACAACGTTTCTTCAAAATGCTGAGGCAGGCTCTTTAGGAGGGCTAAGAAAAAGAGACTTACTTCATTCGCCTTTCCATAGACATGGCGCAAATGTTTCTCCAACGTTTGTCCAAACTCCTGCTAGTCTGCTGGATGGAGTCACACTCCGTCTCGTTAGCACACGCATCCGAATCGTGCAGCAGGACTTCACAAATATTGAACACCGATTCCACCCCTGCAGTGTGTTGCTCTATGTCTCGTTGCAGATCCTGCCATTGGCAAAAGAATAGCTTGAGCAGAAGGAAACAACGGCTAGACTTCACATTCAGACATACCCTTTCAAAATGCTGCAGAGGATGGGGACAGAACAATTTGGATGTCAGGAAAAGCTTATTCAGCTTTAGAAAACAGACTTGCAAGGTGAGCTGTGCAGATGACAGGCTGACAGGTCAGGACAGAACTGTCAAGCAAAAAGGGATTGTCCAGCTTTGGCTTCTCAGTGAAAGCTCAATCTTCTTATTAACAGTCTGGACAATTTTAATGAGCATTCAAAATCCAAACCTTACACACACCGTAAACACGTACTTACTCATTCTGACAGTACAAGATGCCAGTGTCTCATATCAACTTACCACACTGTAAGACTTGACAGAGAACTCGTAGCACAGTTTGTGTACTTTAGCGTACTTTATGTGATCACAGGCTGTTATCACAAAACACAGACATACAGCACACAAGTAGCTGGTGTTACACTTCTTTTCATATTTCCTCCTGTAGAGCTCCTGTTTTGACAGACTATTTAAAAGGGTTTGGTAAGGACCCTTTGTCTTATCTACACTACATGTTTCTTCTCCAGAGCCTGAATCTCCATCACAGTGTGGCCTCTCATTCTATACCTGCAACTACTCCTAAATCAACTTAATTGAACGACACAAAAAGAAAGCCTTATCTAAATATTTCTCATTGAAAAGGCAGCTCTGTACAATGCAACCAAGTGTAAATTTTAATGAAATTACAATATCCACTACACTTCCATTTTTTTTCAATGCATTTCTGGCTTTCCTGATGAAGGATAGGGAGACTTTTGCTTGAATAACACTAGTACAACAGCAAACACAAATGAATATTTCACTGACAACAGTGAACAGGAGCTCCCGTTAAACGGCATTACTGATTTCAGTGAACAGATGAAGCTGAATTGGTTTTGCTCGAGGCTTGGAAAACCAACCAAAACCAACCAAAAAAGTCCCAAAGCAGACACAGCTTGTACTATATCCAACAGGAGTTGAAGGAATATCTTCCCAGAAGTCAACAAACCGCAAGGAATTGAGTATCACCCAGTGGCAGTCTTCAGTGGTGTTACACCGGTACCTGAAAGGGCTGAGTCATAAATGGCCAAAAGCTGGCTTGGGCGATCTGTGGTCATGTACAGCTTTAAGGAATGTAGAAGTCAAAATCTTTACATAGATGAGAGATTGTCAGAAGAAGACCCAACATAATTTTTTACAACTTATTAAGGATTCACAGCTGTCTTCTGAGCAAGAGGCAGCAGTGTCTTTTTAACACAGGCTCTACGTCTGAGAGCAGGCGCTGCTCCGCTACTGGTACCTTGAGAGACTCTGCTGAATTCATTAAGTTACACTGGAGTTATAGCTGTATTAGTGAACCTGAGAATTTGGACACAGATTACAAATCCACTCTACTTGTGCTATGGTAATGTTGCTGACACAATCTCATTACTTTTGGTCATGCCTGGGTTCGTGGAATAACCCTAGACAGAATCACTGTAATTTTCCAAGCTGTTGTTCCAAATGACCTGACTATACGTTGTGATTTAGCCCCAGCCACGAGCTAAGCACCATGCAGCCGCTCGCTTACCCCCTACCTCCCCAGGAGGATGAGGGAGAGAAAATATAATGAAAGGCTCATGGGTCGAGATAAGGACAGGGAAAGATCATTCGGCAGTTATCATGAGAGGCGAAACAGGCTCGACTTGGGGAAAATCGACTTAATTTACTAACAGTCAAACCAGAGGAGGATAATAAGAAACAAAACTGAATCTCAAAAACACCTTCACCTCATCCTTCCCCTCTTCCTGGGCTTAGCTTCACTCACAAATTCTCTACCTCATTCCCTGCAACAGTGTGGGGGGACAGGGAATGGCAGTTGCAGTTAGTCCACCACACGTTTCTGCTGCTCCTTCCTCCGTGTAGGGAGGACTCCTCATGCTCTTCCCCTGCTCCAGCATGGGGTCCCTTCCACAGGGTGCAGTCCTTCAGGAATGGACTGCTCCGGCGTGGCGTCCTCCACAGACTGCAGGTGGATTTCTGCGCTTCCACAAACCTCCGTGGGCTGCAGGGGGACAACCTGCTTCACCATGGGCTGCACGGGAATCTCTGCCTGGAGCACCTTTACTCTTCCTCCTCCTTCTTCACTGACCTTGGTGTTTGCAGAGTTGTCCCTCTCATATATCCTCGCTGCTCTCTCCCCACTGCCATGCTGTGCCGTGCTGGCCTGGGCTGGGCTGGGCAAGGCCCAACACAGGCAGCTGCTCACGCAGGAGGCCAGGGGTGAGGCCTGCGCCTCCTCCTCACTCTCCTTGCCCTGCTGCTTTCTTTCTCCCTTCTTAAATAAGTTACCCCAGAGGCACTACCGCTGTCACCAAATGGCTTGGCCCCGGCCAGCGGTGGGTCCAGCCTGGAGCTGGCCAGCACTGGCCCCATGGGACAAAGGGGAAGCTTCTGGCAGCTTCTCACAGAAGTCACTCCTGTAGCCCCCTGTCACCAAAACCCAACGCGCTGCGTTATGGTGAGACAAACACAACAAACTAAGTAACGGGGCCAAGAACATACATTGAGCCCAAAAAGGTACCTTTCCTTCAACTCCACACAGCACTGCCCAGACAGCTTAAACAGACTACACGCTGCTAGACTTCTGCTTTAGTGAAACAGCTTTGAAATCTTAGTATTACTTGTGTTTTAATCTTCATCCTTTAATTGAACAAACATGCCATAAAACATCTCTGTGGATGCACAATGCTTTAAAATCTCATTATTCAAGACTGAACAGGTAAAGCTTTTCCAGTCATGGATGTCAAATAAAAGAAGCCTGTAGGGCATATTTCTCACCATCACTCTGCTCTTGCTGAAATAATTGTTCGGATAAACCCAGATCTTTTTACTTGTTGCATTCAGATAAAGGCTTCTCTAACGTCGAACAAAAGAGGCTTTTTTTTTTTACTGTGGTCTTTTTAGTCAGCACAGTCTTCTCACACTCAGCCTCCTAAAAGGTTACAGCAGGAGTTCAGAGGTGCCCAGAGGTCTGTGTTTGAAACAGAATCCAAACAACAAAGCAGTAAGCAGCTCTGAGCCGCAACTGATGGCTCTTACAGCGAGCTGAAGCTTGAATGCTCATAGTAAAAATAAATTAGTTTGGACACAATTCCTTGGTGTCTCATGTTCTTCTTTGCCTGGCAATTTATCACAGTCTTTGAGAATGCAAAAGGTTTGGACGGGGAGGCAGTATTGCCTTGTTGTTTACATAAAAATTCACAATGCAGATGAAACCATCAGAAGCACTAGGCCAGGGCTTCTGGTGTTTGACCAACTCCTGCAGTGGAGTCAGCAGGAGCCATCCCCACTCCTATCACAGGGGAGCTGATTCTTCCCATGGTATCTGGGACATGAGTGGATGGAGAGCCATACCAAGGAGCAGAGAACACAGCCCTCGAGTCTGGGTCACTCAAGGATCTTTCCTTAGACACAAAAGCAGCAGTCAGAGAGAGAGAAGACGGGAAGAAGAAGGATGGGAAGAACACCCACAGATGTTCTCAAAGGCAGATGTCATAAAGCATCCATGCTCGACAGCTTTATTCTTGATCCTCAGTTTTAGGGCAAATACTCTTGCTTAACACAAAGGCCAGATGACAGCCGTGGTCATTCTCAGCCTTCCCAGGGAGGCACTTTGAACCTGGGCAGGCTGATAGCACAGCCCTGAGGAAAAGTCTGACTCCATCAGCAAGTCTGTGCTTTGGAGAAGTTCCTTTTGCTTCCCCGGCTGCTGGAGAGAGAAATTTACTCCAGGACCATTCAACTCATCTCACACTTCCACTTGGCTGGGATAGCTGGCACGTTCAGCTGTGCCTAATCTTTGTCATCTCTGGCACTTAGAAATAGCATAGATCCTTAAAATCCCCCTGGTAAGCCACTGTCTTGGATAAATGCCTACACACACTCCAACACCATCCAGTGGTCCTAGGTTGGTTGACACTTATTCCTCAGCAGGATTCATGCACCATCTCACCCAACCCTGAGGGGATTTTCAGAGCCTGCCTACTGGACCACACCTCAGTCAAAGGTGTGTTTGCACAAGCGCATCCTCCAAAGCTCAAACATCCTTCTCTGCCAAACTTGCTCTGCTGTCTGCAAGGAGGGGGGTACAACTGAGCTAGTGAGGGCAATACACCAAATCACAGCACTTAAATGCAACACAGAGTTTGCAGTAGACCCAGCATTCACCCCTGTCAGTCTAAGTCATCCTCACGGATTTTGCCCACTGTCTGTGCCCTGCCTAGCCCTTGTGAAGTCTGCTGTACTTAACTGAGCAAACTATCAACTGTAAAAATTATTTGTTTGCATTTTGCGTGTTTTCTCTGGGTGGAGAGAGGACGGGAGAAGTGGAGGTAAGTCAACACAATACTAAAGTTACAGCAAACAAATAAAAATTTTCCATGTAACGCATCTTGGCAGGAATAAAAGTAAACACTTAGAAGGCCTTGCTAAAGAAAAGAAACAGATGATTTTAAACCAGGACCAACTGGAATCAGCATTTTAGCTTGTGTACTCTAACTGCCGCTATTTCCCACCTGCTGTTCTGCCAGTCTCTTCTGGATTTCTTGGTCATCACAGATGTCATAAACAACAGGCTTGGAAAGCTCAGACTCAATCCGGGCCAACCAGGTGCGAAGGTTACTCATGTTTTTGTCCAACAGTTGTATAAAAGCAAATGTTTCCTTCAGTTTCTTCACCCTAAGCAAACCAGGAAGAACATTTTGTTACAAGGATCTGCAGTCAGTGGAAAAGATGTTAGCAGAAGGTGATGACAGGCACGGCTTTACGAAGCACTCGGTGTCACACCAAGCTGTTGCCTGTAAATCAGAGCCAGGTTTTAGTCAAAACCTACCTAGATTGGCTCAGCCTCTGCTCTACAGCTGCAAGAAGGTCTTGTGTGAATTCTTTAATGAAACTGTACGAGCAGAGTGAATTTTTGTAGCCTCATTCATCTGCTAGTGAGCTCTTCAGTCAGTTCTTGGACATTTGTCTAAGTAAGAGTTTGTACTGTAACATGCTGCAGTTAAACTAAAATCAGTATCTGTGGTCTGGTTTTCCTGCTGTGAATTATGTTCTGTGTCTTCTTCAGCAACCAACAGGCCCACCCAAATCAGCAACCAACCGAGGCAGAATTTGCTCAAATCACAGGTCCAACACCCTGGGCAAATAGACGCTGACAGGAGAGGAGAAGGCCTGAACAACGACCACTGTAGAACTTGCAGCACCACAACGTTAAAAGCTCTTCTAAACAGCACAGTGGGATGTGCAGAGATGGGCCAGACTCTCTTAGTGGAGGAAAATGAAAAGAACAATCCTGAAGAGGGAGAATATCCAATGGCCAGAGAGAGTTGTGCAGCAGACAAGCAAATGAACCATCGAGATCATTTACTTTTCTTACAGCTCTCTGTGGCACAGCTCTCAAGCTGCAGACAAACTTTTCTTTATTTCCAGCCTTTACAGCATATTCCCATGTCAAAACACCTTATCAGCCCCTCAGATTTTCCAGGTAGCATGTTTGTACATTTTGGCAAATTTGGCCCCATGTGTTGGAGGAGTATCTGTTAAACCACCTCACTGCTTTCAAATCTTTCCTTGAAATTCTCATTTATTGCAATTCGCAACAAAAATTACTAAAAAGCCCAACACTGGGGTGACACTTATCTCTTCTGACTTCAGACTGATACTGGAGCTTGCCATCTAAACCTCGGTAGCTAATGGGGACGGGGCGGGGGGGTATAATCTAGATCATGTTTTCCATCAGACCTGTCTTAAACATCCAGATCAGATCACAAGATGAGATGAGCTGTACCAAACCCCACAACTTCTCTCCATGAACTGCAATGGAGCTACCTGCAGCCCTATAAACATCAACACTGTAGACTCTAAAGTCAGGTGAAATCTTTCCATCCCTGTCCTCGGGAGAACCCACTTCGTAGCCAGCATTGCTCCCTGGTGCTGTCCTCCTGGCTGCTTGCACCCTCTGATGTCTAGTTCTGTCCCTGTGCCCCGGGATGGATTTTCGGACCTTGCATGTGACTTTTAAAATGCAAATTTCCAAATTAGACCCTAAGTTACTGCCTGGTCTAGCAACTACCTAGATAAGCCTCATTATCTAAGTCAAGTGCAGTACAAAAAGTTCCAAGTAGGCATTAGCCACCATGACTGGGAACTGTCACCAGCTGAACAAAACTGGCAGCTGGGACTGGAAGGGCAGCTTGTACAAGCGGATCACCGCCTGTCCCAAAATGCAGGGACTGCTGAGCCGTCTGAGATGAACCCTAACATACTTGGCATCACCAGTGTCGTGCAAGCTAGGCCCGGGCAGGGTGAGGCGCACTAATCTCACCTAGTGCAGCAGAGACGGATTACAGCAAGGCAGAAGTGCCCTGACAGGGTACCTGGACGCTGGCTTCATGCAAAGGACCCTCCTTGCAAGAAAAATGAGGAGTTTCCTGGCCCACCATCCTGCCTGCTGCCAAACTATCCTAGCAAGTTTTGGAGGACAGGGGTCCAAACTGCCTGTAACCAAGCACCTTTTGCAGCTGCCTGTTGCAGCATACGATACAATGCCAGAGGAGATGCAGGACAGCTAATCCATAATGAATATGCCACTCTAAGCAACAACTGATCTTATTAGCTACCTTACGGTAATCAAAGAGGATACATACGTCAGCTAGACACTTGGTTTAAGGTAAAGCACTTATGGAGGAGATGTGGGAATGATCCTGATGGATTTATTCAGTCCTATTTGCTACTGTGAAGGTACAGAGTAAAGCCAGTCAATGTGGGGTCTCATATAGATTAGCAGCATGGGAAGCACCTTCCCCTGCCTTTTGTCCCAAAAGGACTGGGCAGTATTTCAGTTGTTTCACAAGGAAGGCAAGAAGAGCACAGGCCCACATTACGACTCCTGGCAGGTATTTAGCAACTCTGCACTCTCCAAAACGTAAAATTAGTCTTGTCTGGCTGATGTGACCCTGCAAGCCAGCCTGACTGATTTGGCCCTGGGCCATGGTCCAGCTTGTTCCCACCTTGCACCCACAAAGCCACCAATACTGGTGTAAGGGGCACAGCAGGGATAATGGATTATAGGTAAATATCTCTGTGACTGACAGCACATTCAATAAATTCAAAAAGCAACAGTTTTAAAATCCAAGTGGGTTTTCTTTTTGCACCAAAACTCTCCCAATAATATTATTTTGCCTTAGAAATAACTCTGAAGTTCAAGTTACGCATACTCTCATAAGCAGGCGGGTCTTTATCTACCAGTGTTACTAGAAGCAACAGCCTCAAAGACATACTGCGAGCTTCTATTTACTTTCTAGCAATTGCCGTTGCAGACACACCATTGTAATTAAGTAATTAAATCTGTTACATATTCTGGACAGAATACGGCGTTTGTCAGTCATTTAACCACCTTTAACGCTCCAAGTCATTCATCTCGAGCTAAGCAGCCAGAGAATAAAACCCTAACAGAAGTTCACATTGGTGCAGTGTGTAAATAGCTGCAGTGGCAGCTGTGTCCAGATGTTCACACTGGCTGATCTGTTCTCGTTGCAGTCGGCAGACACAGAGTCCAAGGTAAAGGGCAGGGTTCTACACTGAAGCAACAGGTGAAATGATGAAAAATTTGAGCATCGCCCTTGAGCATCCTTAGCTTACATAGAAGTCACAGGGAATTGCCATTTCTCTGGCTACAGCTCAAAGAAAAACTTCAAATAGACCAATTACATCCATAAAAGCCTTACATTTGCAACAGCCATTCACTGCAAGTATTCCTGCAAATTATCTGCTCTTTGCATGACAGAAACCTCATGAACTCTTTTGAGAAGGATTCTGAAGGGACTATTTGTCCAGAAAGACAGGCCTCCTGGGAGCTGGGTGGGGGTGCACAGTGCAAGCCACCAAGCCTGGGGACAAAAGGTCCCCCCCGTCCAGGTGACCAATCACCCAACACACAGTGAATCAACAGCAATAAAAGTGCAGCAGAGGAAACAAAACTCCTCCCAGAAGGTGGAAGAGGCAGCCACCACTGTTGATTGAATCCTTCCTCTACAAAGCGCAATTCTGAAGTTATTTGGTCAAACAGACAAAAGTCACTGTTCACTGAATAAAGGCCCACCTGTCCATAGCTCACTTCCCAATAAGAACTCACCTGCCACCATCCAACACAGCCCCAGAAGCAAAAAAAATAGTAGCAAATAAATAATAATTTTACAATCACAACAAATATCACCACTAATCTAAAAAACCTCAACAAAATCAAACATCTCTTCTACGTTGCAATGGGTCCAGCTTAAAAGATACTCTGATTCAAAACAGTGCTTGGACACACGTATAAGGTGCCCGGGATAAGCCAAACAAAGCCAGTTTCTAAATGTCTTAATCTTTACACCAAAATAGAAGCAGCAGAAAAAGAACAAAACCAGGAGATTATAACTAAAAGCTGGCTGCAAAACTGAACAGAAGGACTAACTGACCTGACTGGAGATTGGATTTGGGTCTTAATACCCTCAACGAAGTTGCCAGCATTAGGTTACAAACAGCATTCAGCTGTTTCAGGCTGAACCACTGCACAGACCCACAAAGACACATAATATTTTGTAGTAACTGCTCAGAAAGCATCTAGCAGGAGAAGGCATTTCCAGGTTGACTGAAACGTCTTCACCCAAACAAAGAATTGCAAAATGCCTGCCAATTGCATTGCATTAGCTGTCAAAATGCTGCAGGAAAAGCCACAGGGAAGCTCAAATAAGGTAAAGTCACATTCACGTTTCAGGGACTGAAGGAATGAAACACATCCTGATGTATATTCCAAACTCTCCTTCACAAGCACAAATGTCATCAAAAAAAGATACCACGGACATTTCTTTTTTAGAGAAGAGGAGCTGAATTTGCCCTGCCAGCTGACAGGATTGTTTACAACCCGGTAAGCAAATGAGATGCACAACCCAGGAAATCTTTGTTCCGTGAGCTGCAGGGCGAGCTTCATCAGCTGAGGGACAAAAGACCCGATCTGGAGAGCTGATGTCAACGGCAAATTTTAGGCCCTGGGATAAAATGCAAGGATGTTTCTCTGTACGGCGCCCGGCCCTGGTACAAGGCCAGGAAGCCCCGTGCCCGTGGGTTGCGTTAGCACGGTGAGCGAAGAGCGGGTGTGCCGGGGAGGGAGGCTTTTCTCGCGTCACGCTGCCGGCGAGTCCAAAAGGTTGTTGTCGCGGATCTTCACCGTCTTCGGTGTAAAACCCCCCAACCACAGCTGATTTTAAGCGAGAGGCCCCTCAGCACTATTCCTGCTGCGGCTCCCACTCATCCACTTGTCCAAGGTGAATCGCAGGGAGCCACTGGCCGTCAGCGCTGTGGTGCCCTTCCCCCCCGCCGCGCCAGCGATGCCTGCTCAAACAAAACCCACCGCGACCGAACCCGCAGCCGCTTACCAACACGGCACTTACGGTTCGCAAGAAAAAACCATTCCTCAGCTTGTAAATCCCAAGCTGCAAGGGGAAATGTCTGTGTGACCACGGCAGGCATGGAAGAGGAAACCCCTCCTCCACAGATGCCCTATTTATTCACCGCTTCAGCATCCTGCGTGGGGGGGAGGCTCGCTCTGTTCTCCCCGACCCCTACCTAAGGAGACACCGTAGCTCTCCCCAGTTTTAACCCCCTACGTTTTGGGTTGCTATTTTACCTGGCAAACGGCCGCATCCCTCCTCAGAACAAAACCACAAGAGCTTTATTCTGACACAAGAGAATTAGCACGCGAAGAAGCGCACGCTGAGCGGCTGCCCGCGGCTGGCGACAAAAAGGTTGCAGGCTGGAGGCTTCGGCACCGAAAAAGGTAGATGCAGTGCTCATTTCTTGCGCGAAAGAGGGGTTGGAGCATCAGACTCGGATGATTTGCCGCAGAGTCAATTTGAAGCAAACCCAAAAACCGGAGAAAATGTACATCCACGCACAGGCACCACGCACACAGATGTATCGTTACTTCCCCTGCGTTCTTCTTTCTCGCCTGTACCATTATATCCCAGCTGTTTAAGTACGAATTAAACCTCCCACACACTAACCTGTCCCCTCTTTAACCTTCCAGTGCAGGCAGAAGGCCTCCCGTGCAAGTAGCCTGTTACCTCAGAGGACGAAATAACCCCTAATCTTCATTTACGCTATCATTCGCTTGTGGAAAAACACGCTGTCATGATTTCTATGTGTTACAAATGCCAGAGATCACAGGGTGGGAAAAAAAAGGCGGAAGTTGGAGAACCTTGGATTAAAAGTCACTCCCCACCCGGTCAGTATCAGGAAAAAAAATAAAGAAGTTATGATAATCCCATCAAAAATGCAAGGCATGATTTTGAAATCAAAGGTTTTTCAGTATTCAGGTAATCTTCCGCAGGCCTGTATTGGCTTGCCAATCGCTCACGGTCAATGTATGGCAGGATAAAAAGTGCCTGGGAAGACACCGCACACCCTGAGAGGGCTTCAGATATTTGCACAGGTAAATCACGCCCAGTCACTTCGACAGTTTAACCTCATTATGGTCCAGGGAGGTTCAAAAAGGCATTCGAAATTCTAGGCTGGAGACAGAAAACAAATAACCCTCCCAGCTTGACAGGGAGACACCGGGAATGGTGACAGCCTGCAGAAGACAAGGACTCCCCTTGCACTGTCCGCTCCCCCTGCTCCGGGCACGCCTCAGCACACATTGCGTAACCAAAATAAGCCCAACCATCCTGCCTGATACGATAATGAATTCTGTCACAGCTTTTACACTAGAGAGGAGCGTAATCCCTAAAGGACAGCGAGTATGGAGAACACAGAGAGAAAGCAGGCACTTTGTGAGGGAGATGTCAACTGTCCAGATTTTATTTTGTGCCAAAATAATTACAAGAATGAGATTTTGCAGTGTTACTGCCACAAGCCATCATAATTCTACTGAACATGACTGTATCGTTTACCCAGGGGCCTCACCTCGGCATACTTTGCTTCCTTGCCGTGCCATACCGATCTGCAGCAATTTAAAAAGACCTTTGAACTTGGAGAGCACGCACACTGACTGTGGCATGCCGACACGTGGTGCCTGATGCTCTGCCCTGCCAAAGGGCGATGTGGTGGAAAATAAAGAGAGGCCAGCTGAGAGGCTGTATGGACTCACTCGCTCCCCACACCTACCGAGCCGGGACCCACTGCCTCCGGAGCGGCTATGGGGCAGCCCAGCCACAGTGAGGGTGCAGGGAGAAAGGGGAAGCACAGAGCGGTGGCTCGCTGGAGCTCCCCAACACACCTCCGTGGAGCCTCTGCACAGCACAAGGTGGTGTCACTGGAAAGCTTCAACTCCTTCACATTTTGCTGCAACCTGAGCAGTTTCAGGCTATTTGGGAATTTCCGCCGGGGTACGCAGCAAACCAGCTGAAAATACCCTGAATCTCCCAAGCTCAATGTGGGAAGGAAGATCCTGCTGGTCCATTCCTGCTAGATACACAAAAAACGTGCCTTTCTTCACAAGACTGAAAACAACACAGGCCAGACCCACCAAGTAAGAACACACATCACAGTGTGCCCACAGCCAGACGAGCTGAGAAATGGCATCCCCCTTCCACAGCTCAGTGGCAGTGGGAAGAGCTGCAGGATGCCCAGAGGTACAAAATGCCGTGCTTCTTACTGTAGAGACCGATCTGCAGACCCAGCACCGCCAGAAGCAGCTCCTGATGAAGCTGGTGGCTTTAATGAAGGCTCAGGCACCATCCAAACGCTTTGTACAACCCCAGGCAGCACAGACACCCTTCTGCAACATGTGGGTGCTCCTCCAGCCTGCCAGCAGACACGACGCAAAGAGCAGCGCTGAAGGCAGATACTACCCCGCCGCGCTGGGAAGCAAAGCACGGAGTTAGTATCAGCGGTGGACGGGCCAGGGAAGCACGCTGAGGGACATGGCTGTGCACAACAAAAGTCCTTGGCAACTCTCACCAGTTAATGCACGGCTGGGGAGGGCTGCTCCAGACCATGCCGGGGATGCAAATCGCACTTGTGAGTTTTTGGCTGTCTACCACCTGTGTGCAGCCTGTGCGCTCCCTCTCCTACTGTTTCAGGCCTTCATTTGGGTGTATGGGCAATATGCAGCAGTTTCTTCTGGCAGAGTGCTGGTGCATTTTTACAGTCAGCACAATGCTCCCTTTCTGCCTGCTAGTATGTTTGTATTCTTGCCCCTCTATCAACAGAGACTTCAGCACGAGAACCAACCCTGGTAAGAGCATCTTCTGGGCCAAACAGAAATTAATTTGTTCTTCTTTACAAGCATGCTAATGTCTAGATGGTTACTTTATTCATGAGAATTAACATTTTGAGACTTTTCTGAGTTTGCACCGAGGGCCACTCTCTGGCTGCAACACATGCGACAAAGCTTCTGTCACCACGCAAGCCAAGCACAGGCACATGATGAAAGTCCTGCAAGTGCAGCCATACGGCAGAGCTGAGCTTGTCACCATGAACTAAGAGAATCACTTCAAAGACTAAATGGAGAGCTCACCTAATTTGCCCATCTGTCCCAAGATGTTTATTGGTTTAAAAAGGTGAAATAAGCTATCGGGAGGAATGCTCTGTACTGATACATTGGATACAGACTGGTTTGCTTTCATGTTGATACCACACAGACATACACTGCCCTACAGAAAAGGTAAATGTTACTCAACTTGCAGAGTCAGCTACGGAGACATTAGAAACCATAGAACTCAAATTGCCTGTCAATCTCGTTCACACTCCCTTGTGGATACGGGTTATTTTATACTCTTTAACCACAGGATGGTAAAGCGCTTGTCTGCTAGAAAGATTCAGCACCCAGGATGGAGGACTGGCTTCAAACACACAGCTCTTCAACATGTATTTTCTCCCACTCAGTGTGTAGCTCTGTAGTTTATTTAGTGCCCAAATCTTGTCCTGCCATGAAGACAGCATGAGTTTTGGCCCTTGCCCCTGTGATGGACAGCCACTGGGGGCCAGGGAAGCGGTGCAGTGGGCTGTGGTGCAAGTGCAAATAAAGGCAGCAGCTGGTTAACAGAAAGTGCTGAAGACGTAATACTTGTCAAAAAAAAAAGCTTCAACATTAATTTTGCCAGCACTCTCTTCCCATGTGCTCTTCCAACAGAGCTTAAATACATTTTTTTTATTTTTAAGCTTTTGCAAAAGCAAAATGAAAAGGAAGGAGACAGTCTATCAGCATGGGGGATCACAACCCACACTCAAGGTCATGTCGGCTCTAGCCCAAGGCTCTTGCTCTGCTCTGCTCCCCCACGAAGAGGCCCAATTTGTGGCTTATCTGTGATTGTTAGAACTGCTGCCTCCTCCCCACCGCCTGAGCTTAAAAAAGGCTATCCAAAAAGCCCAGGAGGAGCCTCCTCTTGCGTGCCTCAAAGCATACCTGTGAGCCAGGTGGAAATTTCAGTCAACTGAAGTCTAATTCAATTATTTCAGAATTCAAATCTCAGTGGCAAAGCACTGCTAGAGAAGTCATCTCGAAACAGAAAGTTGAGAAGTTGTCAACAGGGCAAAATAAACTCTTAGGACCATACTCAGATTTTGCTGTGAGGGTTATTTATGACTGAGCAGCCAAGAACAGCTGAGCTGCGAGCCAAGCCCAAGCAAGGTGGACAAGGTGAGGGAGATGTGCTGCTCCCATGCTGCAGAACACTGCAATACGCTGAACCTCTGTAGTATCAAGTCCAAAAGGACCAGCAGAGCCCACTGGGCTGCCTGATAACCTGGGACCACTGAGGAAGCTGCTTAAAAATCACATTTTGTCAGGTCCTTCCAGTTCATTACCCTGGTCCTGAGCACAAAGTTGGTGGAAAACACAAGTAGAAGCTGGCATGTTCCAGACCTTTGGGGATTAAGAACACAGGAACAATCATGAAGCATCACACCAACTCCCCAGTAGCTGCAATATCCACTTAGAGATCCCACACCAAGAGCTATGTTCATGCCCTGGGCAAATCTGCATTAGCGTATCTCAAAGCACCACCTCGTACTCGTGTGAAGGCAAAGATTTGAGACATCCCAGGCAGACAAACAAGTGCTCTGTTGCCATAGACTACTTGAACAAGACTGCCAGATCTCTCTCTTAATATTCCATCAGTTGTTTAGCATATTTTCCTAAAGATTACTAGAAATGTGCCATGTTTATCTCAGTTTTAAAATAGTGCATTTTGATCTGCATTTAAAAATTCCTACAATCCAAAACCAACACACAGCAAAACAAAAACGATCACAAAAGTGCTTTAAAAATGACATGTTACCATCAGATGAGAACAGGAAAAGTGCTGCTATAAAAGTGAAGCTTTCCTTCCTACACCAGATCAAATACAAAGACACCTTGAGACCCCCATTGCAAGACTACCTGCTAAGGGTGAGATCTTAAGAAGGCAGCTTCTGCTTAATTATTCAGGGCTCACGTGTCACCATCAATTCAGATCTCATTCCTGATTAAGATTCGCCACACTCAGCACTACATTGTCACAGCACAACCACTCGCCTCATCTGTCCCAAATGTTAACTGAGCAAGAGAGCATCTGGGGCCCAGAGAGGAGGGTTACAGGCAAAACAAAACCTTGGGAGAGAACTTCAGACCAGTACTTACTTGGTGTTAGCCTCATTATTTCTGGATTACTAATAAACTCGAGCAGGCAGTGAGACCAGCCATCCTCCTAGCAAGCTGTGGCAGAAACTCAGAGATAGTAGTGAAATGAGAATGCCTCAGTAAGGCTAACACTAAAATGATCACGATGTTCTTAACTCTGTCAAGTATAATAGAGATGCTTAGACCTTTAAGAAGAGGTCATTGCCTAGATCATGCAGCTTTTTGTTTTAATTTTAACTGACGGTATTTTCTGTTGCACCATCATGCAGAAGATCCTGAAATTAAAATATAAACTCATGGTGTTGCAATAACATTAAAAATGTAAAATTTAGATTAATAACCAAGTTAACTGCTGCTATAGACACCCTTTCTATAGTCTGATCTTTAATGGTTTGAAGCCAGAATGGCGTTAGTTAAAGACTCATAATTTAAACAGTGTGTCTTTGCCTGACCTGTCTAAAAGCAAGAACCATAAAATGGTAAAATGCTAGTTCCATCAACAACCCCTGAAGTACTGCTCGGGTCTGCTAAACTACTGAAGAAACCAGGGGAAAGGTAATTCCAGCAGGGGTTACCACGACCACTGACTTACGGACCCTCTACCTAAATCATAGCACTGACAAAGAAGCAGGCGGAGAAAGAGGACTGAACACGCATACTAATTTACATGCTAGGTGAAGAGGTTCTGACCAGTCATTTAAAAAAATAACAATGCATATGTATTAGAAAGTGGAGTATATTAATGTTTCCACGTATAAATTAAAGACAGTTTAGAACTTTAAGGTGTGCTGTCCTGGGACAGACGCCCACACCCGGGCACAGGCGCAACCAAGGACACCACCTCCGCTCTGTGTGTGGACTGGCTCTTTGCACAGCGGGTGATGGACCCAGGTTGGGGACAACAATGGTATGGTCTTCCCGTTGGTTTCAGGAAACAGACTGAGTAAAGAAACTAATATTAAATAAAATTTCACACACTTTTCAAAGGAAAAAAGGAGTATTATGATCACATAAATCTGACTGTCTGCAGAGACAGGCCAGGAATCTAGTCACAAATTTTGTCCATTCAGACATAGGGTGGAAGAGTCTTGCCTTAAAACAGGAGGCTCTCCTAAAGAGCCCAAATGAACTCCTACCATACTGCCTTAAAATTAAGTTGCAATTCAACACATGCAGCAGAGAAATCACTTTGACTCTTTCATTTACATAGCTCACATTATTAAAATTATATTTTGTGTGAATTCTTACACTCTGCTCTCTACCACAAAATACAGACAGACATTTGGTGGCATAATACAGCAACAAGTCAAGACAAAAAAGCATTAACTTCAGTTTAATTTGACTCTCAATAATAAATTTTCACTGAAAAGTCATGTCAGTCTGTTTCTGATGGTCAAGGACACCAGCCTCTGACTTTTATCTCATATAAAACATTGAAAATCATTTTCTTACCGTGCTCCAATGACATCTAAAAGATGCTGCCAGCGATCATTGATTTTGTTGAGTTTATCATCTATTTCTGCAGCTCGGGTCTTGTTGCTACCCTTGATTAGCTGATCACCCATTTGTTTCAAGTGAAGCTTATTTTCACTGAATAGGTTTATCTCCTCCATGCAATCCTGATAAATATACACAAACATTGCTTAGTTCCTGGGCAAAACAACACAACACAACCAAAACAAAGCTATCTGTTTCTTTTCCCACGTGTGTGATGTGAAGTCACATTTGGCTTTTGATGGCTGAGGTTTCTACGTTAGCATGTAAAACTCTTTCACTTAAAACAAAACCAAACCCTCCATGGAAAAGCACTCTCACAACAAAGCCACTATGAAAAAAATAAGCAGCTTAAAGACTTGCAAGTGCCAGGAGTAAGTACTGCTAAAAATAGCAGTTTAATGTTTTAGTTTTGTCTCTGCTTTCCCGATTTAACGTAATTTTTCAATCAAGCTACTCAAAAGAACCCAAATTCAAGTTTAGGATGGCTTTATTTTGCTGGTATTCTTAGCCAGAGGAGATCTGGGATTAGATATTGAGACCTTTAAGCCATGGGGAGGAACACTGCAGCAAAATAATGGTCCTGTTTAAAATCAAGCTAACATGAAAGTATTAGAAAGCATTAACTGCACTGACTACCAAGGCGAAGGGGTAGAATTAGGTTTGATTTTTGGATGGAATAACTTCTTGTTCCCCTGGCGTACTACCCCATCCTTCAACCTCTTCTTTGCCCCCTGACTACCAGTTTTGTAACTGCTGACACGGGTGGAGGTGGTGAGAGCAGTGAGACCCTGCCAGAGCCCTACTGGTCTCCAGCAGGGAAAGCTCTGAGCCACTGCAACTCAAACGCATCACACTCCACGCCCAAATGCAATCAGGTGGCATTTCTGTTTTGCATTATGCTCCAAGTCTGAACATCAAGGAGAGAAGAGCGGAGACTAGAAAAGCTCATCTTCTCACAAAAGCCTGTATGTGCTGGTTTTATATCACACACTGCTTCCAAGAAGCAAGGAAGAAATAAGGAATGGTGTCTCTATAACGAGCTATCAGATTGCAATTGAAAAAAAGTGGCGCTACTACTTACCTTCTGCAATTTGTCTATCATGTCTTCAATGCTAACATCTGCAGTCTGCAAGACTTTGCTTTCCATTTGTACCAGCCAGGAGCAGAGCTCCTTATTCCTTTCACTGAACACAAGCCAGGCATTGAGCCTGTCCTCGATCTCCTGCTTCCGCAGAGACACCTATGGATAAACACACACATTAACTGCTGGCAATATCTTTCTCAGGAAGGAAACCAGCAATTATGAGCCTTCTAATTGCTAGTCTGCATTTGATCATATTCCATTCTGCAGGAGCAGTTATCAAATATCTCCAGCTTTCCTTTCAAAGCCAGGAGGCAGATTGTTATTACATCTTATTTTGGACAGCGGGGCCAAGAGCTGACTAGCAAACACCAGATTCTCTCCCTCAGAAGAATTAAACTGAGCGACAGCTTTAAAAATTATGAGCTTGTATAACAATTTAAAGATTACTCAGTGAAAACCTGAAAATGCCAAGCACAGAAGGAATATAAAAATATAATTACTACATATGGTCTCATATATAACGAGAAATAACACCTAGGTAAGTTTTCATTTTTCTACAACTGCAAGAGAAACTTTGCAACTACTGGCTGCAATTATTTTCTCTCTAGGAAAACTTCCCTCTTTTCTTAACATTTGCTCATCTGCTCTTGAAGAACTTCCAGAAAAAAAAAAAAAAAAAAAAAATCAGCATCAAGAATCTATCCTTTTTATTGAAAACTATGGATTTTTTTTTCCTCAGAATTACATTTGCCAGGATGGATAAACAAATTGTCTAGACAGAGAAATTAAGGTCTGATGCTGCCTGAACCAGCAAAGCTGGTATCACTGCTCCAACATCTCAGAAAGAAGCAGGGTCACTCTTCCACTGGCTAACAGCGGTTATTTCTAGCCTAGGGGTCTTAAATATTGTATTCATTTATCTACCTCGATGGATTCCTGCACCAAGATACATGGGACAAAGGAAGTGAAAAATGGTACAAGTTCTACTAAACCAAAACAAGACAAACAACTAACCCCTCACCCTTACCAATAAACTTCGTGCAAAGACTGAGCAAAACATTTTGCTTGCCTTGGCTGCAAATGGCCACTCTAAATATCACCCCATGGCAGGAAACATTCCCTCTTCACATCTCACATGCACCCCATACAGCATATGACTCCTCAAAATTCCATTACTGATTCTCCTAGACTAATCTCTAACACTATTTTGTACCTCAGAGTGAAATTTAAGGATGTAGTGTGAAAGCAAGACCAGCTCCACCTAACACCTGGATCAAAACAGGAGACACCAAATGATCTCCTGCTCTATCGCTTTTGTCCTCTAAATTCTGACTTTTCTTAAGGAGGGGATGGGAGGTGAAAGCGATTTCTAAATCTTTCGTGCTGATCTAAGCAAAGAGATGAGGTCAAACACGCTGCCTTAGGACACAGGGAAACAATCTCAAAAGTTCTCCCTGGGAAGAAGTCTCCTGGAGACCCCCGGGACCTCTGAGAGTCTCCGTAAGAGGGCCTCTGCTCTGGGATGGTCCCTTGTACCATCAGAGATACAAAGGGTAAATCTCTCATCCTTCCTCTACCACTTGTAGCATCTCCCATGTGCAGAGGCGAGTCAACTTGGTCCATAGAAGAAAAGACTATGTGTATCAGTAAAACCATCATGGAATCCTGAAGCGATCCTGACTCCATTTTTGCCTGTAAGAAGCTGTTAGAAGTTGCTCCCCTTTGTTCGGTGAACTCGGCTGGACCTAGGGCGGAGCCACTGCTGGCCAAGGCCAAGACAATTGGTAGCACAATGTTCCGTGATAACACCTCTGCGATAACGTACTTAAGAAGGGTAAAAACAGTAAGAAAAAGGAAGATGTTGTGAAGACTTGGAACAGGGGCCAAGAGGGGATGGCGCGAGCCTTGTGGGAAGGCCTCACCCTCTGGCCTCCCGCTGGGCAGCTGACTGGTCCCAACTCGGCCCGGCCTGGCTGCAAGAAGTGAAGAGGAGAGGAGATGTGAAGAGAACCTGAGGGGCGTCTGCCAGCCTGTTGTGAAGAATTTCTTGTGAGAAGAACGGCTGCAGACACCAAGGTCAGTGCAGAAGGAGGGGGAGCAGTAATGCTGCTCCTGGCCGAGATTCCCCCACAGCCCGTGGTGCAGCCCATGGTGGAGCAGGCTGTGCCCCTGCAGCCCGTGGAGCCCACGGAGGAGCAGAGATCCCCCTGCAGCCCGGGGAGGACCCCACGCTGGGGCAGGTGGAGGCCTGAAGGAGGCTGTGGCCCGTGGAGGGCCCGCTGGGGCAGCCGTTCTGGAGGGGCTGCACCCGTGGAAGAGATGCCCCACGCCGGAGCAGTTTCACAAAGGACTGCAGCCCGTGGGAGGGACCCCACGCTGGAGCAGGGGAGGAACGTGAGGAGTTCTTCCCCCAGCGAGGGGATGAACTGTAAATTCAGTAAAGAGTAAAGCGACATGTGCTGAACTGACCATAAGCTCCATTCCCTCTGTCCCCCCCTACATAACTCACCCCGCCCTGTGCCACTCGGGGTGGGGGGAAGGTGGTAGAGATAATGTTAAGCCCAGGAAGAGGGAGGCGTGGGGGCAAGTTATCTTGTTCTGCTTCTCATTCTACTGCTTTGGTTTTAGTAATAAATGAATAGTTTTTCCCAAGTCGAGTCTGTTTTGCCTGTAACGGTAACTTTAAGGATTTCTCCCTGTCATTATCTCAAACCTGGAGCCTTTTTTCTTACATTCTCTCTCCCTGTTCTCTCGGAGGGTGGGGGGAGTGAGAGAGAGACTGCGTAGTCTGGTCCTGATTGGGGTTAAACTACGACAAACAGCAATGAGATAAAAAAATCCCAGACAAGCTTCTAGGAACGAGCCCTTCAAACCAGGCCTCGCTTTGCACACTTTCTCCTCAGAGCAGCTGCCCCAGGATACCAGCTCCAGTTCTGCATCCAGAGCATGGTGCAGGAGCCATGTGGGCAATCCCAAGGGAGACCAAAAGAATATCAAGGCCCAGGCATGCGACCCATACGCTAGCGTTCATCAGGACAGGATACTCGCTGGTACGAACAGCTAAATCTTTGACCTACATGTACCTTGCAAGGGCTGCTATGTGAACGCTAATCCCTTGAGCGCATCTGCTGCGTGTGTTTGTGTCCCTGCCCAGTCCGGCACGGGCAGCTGGTTGTCCCTGTCCCGTGGCTGCGACAGCTGCAGCCGCATCTCGCTCTTAAAAGGCTTTCACCTTTCTGCATTTATATTGCAGATTTTTTTTTCCCCCCACACAACACACCTTGACTCCTCTAATTCGTTAGCCAAATCAAAGGAGCTGTACTGGCAGCAGAAGGGATGAAGTCTGCTTTCCTACCCTTGTGTCCAGCGCTGAGCATCAGTGCAGGCTCTCCGCAAGCTCACCTGGGCTGCGTGAACATTTCAGTGCGTTCCTCCGCTGCAGCACTGAGCGGATTCCTCCCACTGCAGATTTTTGTGTGCCTAACACAGCCACATTAATATCACCCCTTTCTTCTCTCCAAGACAGACTGAACTAAACGTTGTTCCCTCAGGAAATTAAAATGGAAATTTTGAATAAAATCTGAACTGAAATTACTACCTGGATAGACTGTGGGGAGGGGGGTACATAGAAAAGACAACTTAATTTTCAGGGCTGTTCAAAACAGCTCAAACAGCAGGCATCAGCAGTTCACCAAAACAGGAAAAACAACAAAGTTCTCTCATTTATAGGCTTAACTACCAATTTCCATTAGGAAAATGGTTCAGGCATTTCGATTTAAAAACAATGGCCTCTGTTTCTTAGGAGGGGGAGGGTATCTCTGGAACTATTTCCAGAGTTCAGAAACAGTAATAGAGAAAACACTGGTTATAGATTAACCATCCAGCTTAAGGCAAAGATACTAAATTATTCCTTCTCGTTGCAATGCAAAAAAAAAAAAAAGTCCAAATAACTATTGAATCACACCAAAGTTTGCGAAATAAGCATAGCTGTTCATTACTCTGGTAATATTCCCACCAAGATTGCTTTCCCTTTGCCTGATTAAGGGTTAGACACGAAATACTAACTTGTTTCAATACTTTACAAACCGCAAAATAAAAGCTGTTGAATTGTGAGTAAAGAGAGGCAAGAATTTGGCTTGCTGGCATGCAAAGCCATCCAGAGTAACTTAAGACCCCGAAGTATTTTACTTCTTCCAGTCCTGTTAACAGGGCTAAGTAAACACACATTCACACTGCATAATAACCCAATGAATCAAGTTCATGTGACTTCGCTGGTAAATGCTCCCCAGCAATTTTACATGCAGCACTAAATACGTGTAAGAAAGCAACAAGCCACAAAGTATGCAACTGTTTCACAGTATTTTACTGCTACAGAAAAGACAAGTCAGTTCTTAATGTGTTTAAACCCAAGGAGTCAGTATTTAAACACTTTCGGTTCTCTTCATCAACTCTCCTGGCTTTTTTTTTTTTTTTTTTTTTTTAATCTCAATTTT
>WHYT01015337.1:43103-79427 GCA_009806455.1 Tetrax tetrax
GTTTCTTTGGGTTCGTTTTTTTTTGTTTTTTTTTTTTTTCCTTCCCCCCCCCCAAAATTGCTTTTCACTTGCATTTGTTCCAGTTTCAGGTTATTTATTTAAATGCTAAAAATTAACATTGGTTCCCTTCTCTAATGAATTATTTCACAGGCACTTCATCAGATTTCCCAGAATCTACAGCTTTTAAACTGCTCATTCACAGAAACACCTTCTCTCTCTCCTGCTTCTTTCCCCGACTCCCCTTTCTCTTTCTAACAAGGTTATGCATTTTCTTTATCAGTGTTAAGATTGTCACATAAAAAGCAGGGACATCACTGCATGCAGCTGGGAAACTCTACAGTCGAGATTACTAGGTCCCATCCAATTTGTCTCATTTTAACGGGAAAAAAAATTGTGCTTGTCTCAGAAGTATCTGGGTGCAAGCCCTGTGAACATCTTCACAGGCCTTTTGATCCAGTTACTTACTTAAATAATTAAAAAAAAAATCTGATCAGGTTCAACACTGGAGCAAAAAACAAACAAACAAACAAACCTGAGACTAAAATTTACCTGAGCTCCCAACAAACCACTCCCTACAGACGTGCACACATGCATTTATATATCTTAACAATGGTCCAATTCCTGCATTGATGGAGCTAACGATGGAATTTCATGGGATTTTGCTAGCCTTGGATAAGTTTCAGGCCTAGAGAAAACCACCTTTATTCCATAGAAGAGTGAAATGCAGGGAGAGGAAAGGAGGTCCCTTCTGCCCCATGGTCCTTTTTCATGCTGACACCCAAGAGCAGCAGCTGCAGCGGCACCATCTGACCCAAACGCCTCTGCGGCTGAATTTCTCTTACTGGAATAAGAGGCAGGAGCTGTGTGCTGCCATCTCACAAATAATTCAGGGCTACAGCAAGACTGCTGCTGTGGGAAAGGCAGCCAGCACTCACTAAGAAGATTTCAGACAGCTGATAATGAGTTCAAAGCCTTGGCTCGTTAATAAGCTTAGTTGTTCCCACCACCTAGACCAACAACTCACTTCATAAAAGGATGATGAAAGACTGACCAGTCCAGACAAAATGTCTCCTATCCCTTGAAAATGCTTTCCTTGCCATTTAATTTTTATGGTGCACTTTGGGCTGCAAGGGCTTTTGCCACTCCCTTACTCTTAATTTTCCTTCTCTTTAATTATTCTCAGATCCCACAGGTGTGCTTGGTGCTTTGCAGACTTACAAGGTCTCTCACCTGAGGAGCTCCCTGGCCAAAATGCATTGGGAAAAAGAGAAAGGGAGATTCAGCCATTGGGATGGCAGCCAACTGAGCTGAGACCAGGGAGTTTTTCCCTTTTGTTCCAGCAACTGTTTATTCAGACTGTGGAAAGGGAGCAGAAGCAGGAAAAAAAAAATCCAAACACTACTACTCCTTTTGTGATCTTTTTGGTCAGCTGAACTTTGCAGACTGGCAGCAATAAGGATGGTGTAAAGGAGAGAAATTCAGTGTCACTGAAGACCAGGTAAGGGGGAAAATCAATTTTTCAGGGATCAGGTGTTGTGCAAAGACTACATCTATTTAAATACAATATGGCTGTTCAATACCTTAATGTGTTCCTTGGCTTTGTGGAGCTCTTCATGTTCAACTGGAAGTGTATCTTTTACTTTCTCCTTCAGCTCTCGCAGCCTGCTTTCCAATTCCTTCATTTGCTCTTCACAGCAGTCCCAATGCTGCTCAAGGAGACCCAAGGAAGTTATAAACGGTTAAGATACTTTATCGTGACATACTGAACCATATGGATGTGGTACAAAATAGCCTCTTCAACCCACTGAAGTAAATAATCATGTGCTCTGGTTATTTGGATTTTCTGTTTGATACGCAGTACCACCCACAATAATTTGATGCATAGATTTACAGAACTTGAGCATTTCTGCTCATTTTGTTTTGTCCAACCCAAGAGGCTTTAAGCATAGTTTTTGGGCCTGGGATTGTATTGTTGGCAGTATTCAATTTTAAGACACTCTTATGTGCTGTCTAGCCATGAAAGCAAATTCATTGCTGTAAGGAAATAAAGATGACCTACACTTCTGTTTAGAGGTGCAACAACAGGAGGAGCAATGAGTCATGCCAACTCCCTCTAAGCTAAATTTTAGCTCAGGCTTCATGGCCTGAAGCAGGAGAGAGCTCCAGACCACGGGGAGCATGAGAACCATCAGAGCAGGAAAACATCCACTGTAGCAACAAACGGATGCCAGCCCCATTTTCTTTTACAGAATCAGTGAACTGCAGTTATAACTTCCCACAAGCCCTGATGGCCCATGACAGGCATTTCCCTCGGAGGACCAGTGATCAGCAGCTCAGCATTTGCCTTGTTGCTACAGAGCTCAGCCCTGGGGATGGTGGGACAGGGAGGCTCTTGAGACCCAATGCCAGAGAAGCAGGTGCTGCTTCTCCCTGGGGAGGGCATCATCTACCTGCAGGGTGGTGCTGATCTGCATCTTGCTCTTCTCCAGCAGGACCTGGCTGTGCCCCCAACTCTGCTGTAACTGGCTGAGCTCCTCCTGGAGAACAGCGTTGGTCTGGGGATCGGAGACAGTGCGTAACTTCTCCCCAACATCAATGATTAAGGAGTAGGTGGTTTGCCACCTCTGAAGAACGGCTGATTTACTCTTTAAAAAAGAAAAAAAAAATTAAGTTTCTAAGCTGTTCTTGGCAAACTTTAGAAGCGCGCTCCTGGCTTCACGTGGGAAGAAGTGAAGACTCATGAAGGGAGTTACAAGGCACTAGTTTGTTCACGTTCATGAAAGAGTAATGAATAGATCTTCTATCTGCTCTTGTAATTTCAGAAAAATCAGATTATTTCTGATCTTCTGATCTATAAAACTCTACAATAGTTTTCCACAGACTGAATCTATAGAGTGAAAGTGCAGCGGTTACAAAAAGATGGAAATTCAGTTGTCTGAGTTATTCTGAATAAAAAAAATAGTTTTAAGTTCTCTTAGCACCTCTAGCATCAACAACTTAAGACAAATTTTTCAGAGAGAACAGAGATTAACTCTGTTAATTATGACATAGTCTAAGTGAAGTAAGACATCAATAATAATTTGCCTATAACACAAACTGGTCTATAATGCAAGCAGATATGATCATTGTTTCTTTCTGTAAAACAACAGCAGGAAGGAAGGGCAATTTAGAGTAGGAGGGAGAAGACTTTCTGGCTTCTCTCACCACGGAAGAGCATGAGCACTAACTTGTAAAAACTACTGAAAATCATCTTTACACAGTAGGTAAAAATAAAGATGAAATAAATCGGGCAAGCGCCAATGGAATACTGGTAATGTGTTAATCCATCAACATTAAGTGTGTGGCAATACAATAAATTTTGGACCAAGCAAATAGCATTCAATAATAGTTTTCTGAAAGGTTTTTGATTGCCTTAAGCAGCCATCAAGTTCACTGCTTGCTTTTACTTTCTTACAAAACAAAGAGGTGCATAATTACATTTAAAACCAAGATACCCCAAATTAACAAAGGAAAATATTTTTCCCCTGCATGTAAAATGCACAGCTCACTGCCCTGAAGAACTGCTGCACAGGTTTATGTATCCTGGAGCGGTGGCTCCAAGGACAGACCCCCTTGCAAGTGCTTTATCCTCTGCTCCTGGACCTCCTGCCCATTCCTGAACACACAGGATCCATATGGTCTGTCTTGCCACATATGTGCCTGCTCCCTTCAGGCAAACCGCAAGGCCTGCATTCAGCAGCCATGTCAGTAAAGTGAACGCAGACCTAGAGGGTACCTGCTGCCCAGGGTTCCTGCCTAATCTCCCTGGCACCCTGCATTTCCATGTTCATATCAGTTAATATTTTTAAAGCATACAAGGCTACTGAATGACAATGTTGACCAGGAAGTTTCCTAGTATAACAAGCCTTCCACAATGTTACTGTTTCCTCATCTGTGCTCAGCTTTAAGAAAAAGTGTTAGCAACCGTTTTTCCCCAAAAAGCATGTGATTTTAAAGTTTTTTACCTTACTGGCAGAAGTTGTTTCAGTCTGAGAAAAAAACCACAGATATTACATTTATGACAAATAAATACAGTACCTTGAAATCATGAATTAGATTTCTAAGCTCGTAAGGGCTATAGCAGTCTTGGCTTTTCACAGCTATGAAGAAGCTCTTTCTATCTGCAAGAAATCTGCTGAGACTCTGCATGGAACTCCTAAAAAGCTGCCACTGGCTCACGAGTCCATCAATGTCTTTCTTCCTCTGCTGAACCATCCGGGTAACATTCTGCCACTGCTCTTTCAGCAATGTGAGCTTGGAAATAAACTCTGTTCTGAAAATTACAAATGTTGAGTGTTAATATATTTTGACCTCAAGGTTGCATTTTACAATAATTGTGACTGATTTCCATTTGCAATATTGTATTCCAATTATAATACTCAACTCTGCAAAAACCTCTATGCAGCCCTAAGCTCAGCCCTGCTCTCTGTATTTCATCTTTTAAGCAATCCAAAAAGCCTTTTACGTGATACAAGAATGGATCGTGTAAGTCATTCTTGCCATGGTGGTATAGCAACACACAGTGCAGCAATCACAGAAACAATATGCACTTAACACTTCTCTGAAGAACGAGAAGGTCAGTGCAAGTGAGATGAGGCCTCTGATTATGCTGCAAAATTGATTTGTGCTTTTACCAGTCTCTAAGTGGGAGTTCAGCCATTCCACTGTACACCGGCGGGACTAACTGCAAAGTGAAAAGGCTCTGTGTTGTTATTGAACACATTCAGTTTTTAGCCGTTTCTGCAACGTGGTTAGATGATCCAGCAGATCTAGCTGGAGTGGTTAAGACAACCTCCATCTATCAGTTCTGCTCCTCTGCAGGACACCATGGTCCCCAGATTAGCTCTTATACAAACACCTGTGTCTGCAGGGCCAGTTTCTACACAAAACCCAGCAGCTTTGCTTAGTTTAGTCCTACCCTCCCTGGCAGCTTTAAGCCAAGCTGTGGACCTCATACTGAAGCGACTGAGGGGAGCACACATACTGTCCTGCCAGCTCTCTGGAAGCAGCAAGCTCTGGCAGAGAGGGGTAATGTCTTCACAGCAAACATGCCTGTGGCAGTTGGACCTCTGCTCACAAATATTACTTGCTGCTTCTCACTCTACATTGATTAGGAGAAAAGTATAAGATCCTACTGATAAAAACCAGGTTTAGCTACTGTATCTTTTGGGTTGTGAGGCTGATGACTCAATGCCCTGTCATGCATGCCAGGGCAAACATGGATAGTCTCACATCTCTGCACTTTAAAAAGTAGAGAGGTCTAGGGAAAGAGACAGGATCCTTCATATGCAGCATCCTCATTACCCACTGTACGAAGGTACCTTCTTGACCACAGCTGTAGTTCCCATAAGTGCAGGGTAGCAGTAGACAAGGAAGCTTCCTGTCCAGGAGCAATTATTTTTGTTAGCTAGAAGATCCACTTACTGTCCAAAATGCAGTCTGGCCAGGGCACCTCTGTTTCTTTCTCACTGCACCTCCCACACTTTTGCAAGATGTGCCAGGGGGTTATTTAAAGAGTGAACCCAGTCAAGAATTTGGGTTTATGTCCTCATGACAGCAAAGATTCAATACCAGCTCCAAGGAAGAGAGCATATACATTGAATTACCAAGATCTTTGGGAGGAAAGCAAATAGATTACCTTTTCTCTGCTTCTCCGTATTCCAAGGAGAGTAGAACTTTTGCTATGATAGAATTAAATGTCTGCTGATTTATGGAAATCTCAGTTTGCAGCATCTGAAAATATAATGAGAACAACAGTTTTAACTAGTCACTGAACAGCCTTTGCTATGAAAGTTGTTTCTCCTCCTCTCGACTGACAGCATTTATTTAATCTTACATGCTGAAAGCTCTGTTATGTTCAAGTGCTAGTTTCAAATGCATCCTAAAAGATTCCACACTTTTTGGGTACCAGGAGGAATTTGCACATACATGACAGCAGAACCCACCAGGAGCTGAATGTAAACAGGTAATCTGAAGCTTAGAGTTTGCTGGACTCATTCACAAGAAATGCAATCTAGACAGAAACCCATAGAAAAGGTATAAAAAAGCTACATGTGAGGGTGAATTTCCTCTTTATCACAACAAGCAGAAGTTTATTCTATAAATAATTTCATTGCAATGAACGAATTGGAGAGGTCTAAGTAAAAGAGAGAAAATAACTTTCTGTGGACCCTCGTGAATATCAGTAACATGCAGAGCCTTAACACTCTGTGGACAGCAGCAGTACTTATGGCAGGGTGAAGCTCCGGTCCACTGAAGCAGCACAAAGCTCACCCTAACAGTTCATGATGTTTAACATTACCACATGATTTTTTTTTTTTCTGAATTTTGTTTGGTTTTGCATCCTCCCAGCACTAGGACAAAGTCTATAGATAGATACTTTGCTTAGAGTTGCATCCACATGCTACTGCTAGCACTCAGTGTACCTTCTCCCCTGAATGGATACTGCCATACACGGCTGAAGTGCTATCTCTGTAACAAACAGGGTTTGAAAAAATGCCACTGAAACAGATTTCCACCAAAAATCTAAGAATGGGTCAAAATGGAAATATGCTGCGAAAACTTTTTTTTTTTTAAATGCCGTTCTTCCAGAAACTGCAAAGGTTCCTGCCAGATCACCAGCAAACTGCCTAGTTAGCTGTCACGGGCCACAGGCTTCAGCGCTGTAGGACAGGCAGACAGGTGAGTAACTTCAGGGCTGGAGAAATCTAGGAGGTCATGATGCAGCACTCAAGGACACGCTCCTAAATGTCTTACCCTGCGAAAAGGGATCTATCCATTTTGAAAAAGGATTTTCACATTTCAAAGTTTTCCTCTGAATAAAAGTACAAGGCCACATTTCAAAAGAGTGAAAAGCTCTGTAAAACTCTGCCCAGATCCAATTTCAAGAGGTACAGTATTTTCTAGTGATTTACCCTCACCCCAGCTCTTTGCAGGGGTTAGATGACCTTTAAAGGTCCCTTCCAACCCAAACCATTCTGTGATTCTATGATTCACCATTCAATAAGATGCTTCAACTTTTAGAGTCAGCTTTACCTCATACACTCTCTGCTGCTCTTGCAGTTCTTCAAACCGTCCTGGAATATTTGTTTTTAAGGCCTCTTTCATTTTTTCTAGGAATTTCATCCAGTTTTCACATTTCTGAAGGAATTTCTTTTCATCATTTTTGGTTTCCTCAAGCACACTGTAAAACAAAAGAAACAATCAGAAACTGTTGTGTTCGTTGTTGTTTTTCTGGACATGTTCGCACATGGTCCAAGGTGGTGGTTACTAATACTAACATAGCAGGGTTTTGCTTGGCACTTTGCTACCTTCTTCACCTATGAACATCCAGATTTTTGTTTCAAGTGACTTGGAATATAAATAGCCACTGAATTATCTGGAGTAAGTTGAAAGGGCAGGAATTCAACTTGAAAAGCCCCTGAGAAAGCTGAGAACAGATTGTAAGGCTTCCCATGCTTTAATTTGGTTTGGATTTTCCTTACAGAAAAGGAAATGGTTAGTAGTCATTTTTTATTTGCATTTCAGACCTGCAGCATTCCAGAGCAGCTGCTGTATTCTGGCTCCAGTGACGAGTCAGGCTCTGCATTTTCTTCAGGGTGAAGTCACTGAGTGGCAGCTTAATGCTTGCTTCATTCAGCCTCTCTATGCTTGGAGAAAGTGCAGCAAGCTCCACTGCGTGATTCTGAAAGTAAAAAAAAATAATTGCAAAACATACAGCCTTTCTTTCATTTCAAAGAAAGAGAAGCCTCTTCTTTAGGAAGCATCTGAACGTTACGCATACAAAATGCTCACCCAAAACCCCATAACATTTCTGTGTTAACTTCAAAGAATTTAGGAAACAAAAAAGTCACAATTCATAGGGCTGCTTTTTCCGACAGTACTGAACAGACACTCAGGAGTTGGTACTTGCAGTTTTACTTTGTACCCTACAGTGAGGGCAACAATGTAGCTCCAGAGCAAAGCCAGGGAGAAAATACATCCCATCAACCTCAAATCTATCAGATTTTCCTCCCCTCCATGCAGGCGTTTGGCCTGCAATGCATATCTAGAGTTCTTATGAACGTAAATAATTGCTTTTTGTGTTTTAACAAGATTATAGTTACTCTGATGGAAGTGCTGTAACTATGACACTTAGGACAGAAAGAGCTTCTGGAAGCAGGCAAGAGCTGGTGTCCTACAGACACTTAAATCCTGAGTAAGTATCTTCCTGTACTTGGGAATTCAAACATACCATGAGCAATTCTGAGCTGTCTGTTTCTCCCTCTAGACAGAGACTGTCGAAGGTGTCTATGCAATTCTTGACTTGACCCTCCAGCGTTTCAAGGCAGTTGTTGAAATCCTCCAGTTGTGAAAGCTTGAACTAAGGTAAATATTGCATATTTATGTTAATTATGACGTAATATACATATTCAGTATAGAAAAAGCAGCAATAAGCAGTATCATCAGGAAAACAAACATGTTAAATGCAAATTCCAATGCCTACCTAGGCTTGTTAGAGCAACACAAACAGGTAGGAAGGGTGAAACCCCTTCCTTCATCTGTCCCTCTGGCTTCATGTATTATTTCTTTACAGAGCTCATCATGCTGTCCAGCTTAATTTTACTGAAATTTCATTTCAATTCAAGAGCTACAGGGCTCTCGTGAAGAAGTTACCTCACACAGACAGCTAATTTAATATTAAAAAAAAATACCTCATATTCATCTAATTTCCTCTGCAACATCTTTTCCAAATAGTATGCTCTGTGGAGTGGCTGCAGCTTCTCCAACAGCATGGCTTGTGCAGCTGGCCCAGCCTGCTGTTTCACTCGATCAGCCAGCACTGAAGCCTGCATACAGCACACCGTTATGTTTTGAAGGCCGTGCTGTAACCTCTGGTAAGGGAAGGGGAAAGGAAAAAAAAAGTCAGCAAATCAATCAGGTCATCATTCATGTGCCACTTTCATTTAGGAACTTCTGTTGCTGAAACTAAGCTCTTTCTGTTGATCTCCTCTGGGAGCCAAATTCAGCTCTGGTGAAAGCTTCAGTCTTCTCTTGGAGGATAATGGGCATTGCATCCACTGACTCTAGTGCTGGGAAAGGGACAGTTCAAAGCTGAGCGGAACACCAGGCAGTGGGATACTACTGCTGCAGAGGAGATCGGGGGAGACATCAGCACATCCCTCTCTACAAAATGGATTTACACTAGCAGATGGAAAACTGGCCCATGCTGCAGATGAGAAATGCTATTATGTTACCAACATACCAGTACTTCGGATCCCCTAGTGACTGAGGACTATGGTTTTGGCTTTATTTGTTCCCCTTTACTACAGAAATGATTCTATAAAATTAAGCTCTAAAGGCAGTGCAATAAAAGAGAGTCATTTTATACTTGTTCAATGTACTTGATTTTTTTTTTCACCTGGACAGGGAATGGCAAAATGTAATCCTCTAATGTACCTATTTCTAGAACTGTCATTTACTTTTAGCCATGAAACTCCCTGGAATTTGCCACTCTATATTGTCTTTTCTGTGAGTAATGAACGAAGATGCTTTGCTATCAAAGAGCAGACATGTTTCCCTAAAAAGCAAAATGGCTCTCAGTCCCTGACCCCTGTCTTTGGAATGGATCACATTGCAAACTGCCACGTCAGCCATTTAGTAAATAACCCATTTTGATTTCTTCTTCTCTCTGTGTGACTCTATTTATTGTGGCGACAGAGTTCCATAAAACCATAATCTTTCCTAATATCTACTAGAGGAAAAGATTAGTGAGATTAAAATACAGTTTTGTAATGCACATGTGTTTTCAAGTACACCTAACTCATATGCCGTGTCACTGATCCCCATACTTCTAACTCACCACTTTCAAAAAACTCAATAATCTCTCTGTGTCCTACCCACACACACCAGGACAGGCTCTGCAGTCGTGCCTTGCTTAGTAGTGCAAAATTCTTCCCCCAAATTTCTAGAACATGTGATGCCTTTTTGCGGACATATTGATGAAGTTATGTCATAGCCATTAATAGATCAGAAGAAAGTGAAAACGTTTTGGTCTAAGCTTTGCTGCTGTCAGGTTTTTCTGACACAGGAAGAAATAGATGAGTTCCCTTTCCCATGATGTAAAGTTTCTTAATTGGCCACTTTTAATGGAGCACTGTGGACTTCTTCCAATATGTGCCTAGAGGTTCATAAAGCATGGTGAATCATTGCTCTGACCTGAAATAAGGATTATTACATTTCTTTATTGCAGTCTGAAGAAACCAAAAATGTCAGAACCTAATGACAGCTTTGCTGCCTGAGAAAGTCAAATGTACCCTGTGGTCTCAGCATGAGATCTCATTTGCCTAAAGTCAGAAGCATTTAGAATAATCTAATAATCTCAGAAATCTGTGAACTTATCAGACCAGGCCAAAAAAAGTACCAAACCCAAATAAAACCAATTTGAAGACTGTAGAAGACCTCAACATGGTCCTGTGTTCTGGAAAACCGGTATTTTTTTCCCCATCTGTTGTTCTAGTAGATATTCTTTCTCCTCCCAAGATTTTCCCATGAAGTAAATAATTTCTGGTTTAATGATTTTTTTCCAATACAGGCCTGAGCCTCTGTATAGAGCACAAAGCGGCAGAGATGGAATACAATTGCTTCCTTCTGCTCTCTTCTCATCCTATGCTAACTCTAGTTTGGTTTGGTCTCAGGATCTGGTCAAAGTATTTAAAGGTGATACAAAGGTGTCTGTTAATGGAAAAAAAACCAGATTTTATGTTTTCCACTGACTGGATTTGGGGAAGGAGAGGGGACGAAGGTGTTCTTTTGGTTTGTTTCTCAAAAATAAATCCTGGTTTGTACCAGGCAGCAGAAACACACTCATGTACCTTTATATCCTGTATCCTCTGCATCAGGATTTCTACCACGTTATCCTCGGGCATGTGAGCATCCAAGAGCTGAGCGCACTGCTCTTGGTGCTGTTGTAACTTGGCTGCTGCTTCAGTGCATGAAGTATCGAAGGGCTCCCAGAGCTGCAGGGTCGCTTGCGCTGCTCGCAGTTGATCTGTGATGTCTTCATTTACTGAGTTCCACCTGCCAACATATCAAAGGATAAGAGCATTTTCCTAGTAGATTCTCCTCCACAGTACGATGTGATAGGACAATGGTTTTAAAATAGAGGGAGGCAGATTCAGAGTGGACATAAGGAAAAAAAAATTTACCATGAGAGTGGCGAAGTACTGGCCCAGGTTGCCCAGAGACGTGGTGGATGCCCCATCCCTGGAAACATTCCAGGCCAGGTTGGACAGGGCTCTGAGCAACCTGATCTGGTTGGAGATGTCCCTGCTCCTTGCAGGGGGTTGGACTGGATGGGCTTTAAAGGTCTCTCCCAACCCAAACTGTTCTATGATTCTATGATTTGGTGTAGGATTCCTGTGGGAATTTCTTTGCATGAATAGCCCTGTTACTGAAAGCCCACTGACGTAGCACCATTTTGTGCTCTGTGATTCATCGCAAAAAAGGCAGCATCAGTTACTCCTCACACAGGTACCCTCAGACAAGTGAGTCATATTAATACACACTTAAAAATCTGACAGACGTTCAAGTCCCGCCTTAGCGATTTTTTTATTTTTTTTTTTAAATATCAGTAACTGGAGGTCGTTTTTGCAAGCTTACCTAGTGTGTGCCTCCGTGCACTTCTGTTCAATAATCTCTGCAAAGGAGGGGGAGCAGTTCTTCTTCAGGTTACTGGCAGCAGCCTGGAGCTTGGCCAAACTTTCTTCACTGTTCTCTGATTCATCTTGAAGAGACTGCAAAATGGATTATTGCCATTAGTTGTGGAGATGAACAACCTAAGTATAGCTTCCTCTGTAGATTGGTAGGGACAGCGTAGCAATAACGCCATACGTTTGCAGCACAGATTAAAATGTTTGTGAAAAATGTAACACCTGATCCTAGAAATTAGGAAGCTAAAAGAGGTGAAATGGTCCAAGTTAAAAAATCATTCAGGAGGCCTATTTTAAACCGAGGTCATTTATTTGCTCTTCAAGAAACAGCTCATTTATCAAACCCACAGCCCTGAACTGATTAAATTAACTAAAATTAACTGATTAAATTAACTAATTAACTGATTAAATTAACTAATTAACTAAATTAATTCACTAGAAACCAAAAATGTTTTTATTTTAAGCCACTGTTTCAGGGAAATGTCTACTGGCAGTAAAGTTGGCTTGACCACTCCTGTCCCTGGCTGTGTGTTCCCCATCCTGATACAGGCAATTGCAGAACCCTGCTGTGGATCGTATCCAGGTTAAAAATAAAGAGAGTGATGGAAGGAAGGAAGGAAGGAGGTCCCCAGTTCCTCCCATTTATTATGTGTCCCCAGGTGAGGATGGAAAGCGCTTATGCAGGCTTTACTGCTGACAGACACGTACCTGGGATTCACAGCCTCAGTTCAGCCTGCACCACTTCTGATATAACTTGAAAATAAACCAAACCAGGCCTTATTTACACCGAAACAGGGAGTGTTTACACTGCCTTTTGACACTTGTTTAAAGCCAAGGAAGGGGATTTTAGCTGTATCTGTAAAACGTTCAGAGCCAGGGCCAGCCTGACTGCCTACTCTGGACGCCCCACTTAGGCTCTGTAACAGCCAAGCAGCGCAGCAGGACGATCCAGAGCGCTTACGCCTGGCGTTTATGCCCAGCCTCATTCAGAGGCTGCGCAGGGAACTCCAGCTCTCTGGAGAGTGACGGAACAGCTGACTTTGCGCTGGAGGAATCGGAAACGCCAGGCTCTGATTCCTGCTCTGACCCAGGGCTGCTGCACCCACCCAACCCAAGCCACAACTTTTGGGAAGGGGAATCCTGCGTCCGGGACCTCAACTCCAGTGCTGTGTAAATGTGGAAAGATGCTTTAATGCAAATAATGCTTTAACGCCAAATGTGTCCGTGGTCACTGGCACAGCGGCTGGGACACAGTACCCCAAACGGAGCGTTCAAATCCCAGATCTAGACATGGTCCCTTCACCAATTTTCTCCTAGGTCCCTGTCGTTTCTGCACTGAGTTCCAGCATCGATGTACAGGCATCTCCTTCCAGGTTACACCACAGCCTTATGGCGGGGCATTTCCCTGGGAAACGCAGGCGAAGGGGCAAAGTTCCCTTCAGCCAATGAGCCGAGAACCAACATCTTTCACCGGAACGGTGAGAAACCTTTATGCAAACACGCACAGCGATGGCATTAGGTTTCCTTTTGCCAGCTGTATTTTCAGCCAGATTTCCTGCTGTCCACGTGGACTAGACAAGAACTGAGTTGACATCAGCAGGAGGGATGGTGGTGGAGCGCACGTGTCCATCTGGACTCTGTAGTGCAAGGGAGCATGAGGACCTGGTGCTGCATACGGGGGTGGCCTCCAGCACGTGCAGAAGAGTGAAACGTCAAGGGATCTTTGCAATCCAAAACGGAGGCTCTGCCAGCCCACAGCAAGGCAGACATGGTAGCACCTGACCTGTACGTCTCTCTTGAACCTTGCTGCCTAAACTGCACCAAAGCTGCGCTTACATGCTAAATAAAGTAAGAAGTGTAAAAATAGTTCCAGTGCCTCTGGAGGTAAAAGAAAAAAAAATAATTCCACTGACTTCAATGGCACTATAATAAAGAGGAAGTTGCTCAGATAATTTTTTTCTGTCTTTTTTCAGTGGAGTTTGTTTGTTTGATTAAAGGCATAGAAGGAAGTACAGAAATAAGACAACTTCAGTAGATTTACCTGGAGAGTTTTGACTTGGTTTTTCAAAGCTTCCAGTGAGACCACAGAAGACTTGCATTGCTCTATGCAGTGCAAATATCTTGTCGTCATCAGGCTGACTTCTGCATAAACTTTGTCATATACTCTCCACTGCTCCGTTACTGACTGCATTGAGGTCTTTAACTGTGCAACCTGCAAATGAATCACTTCTGTTACTATTCCTTGGGTAGTCCTGACATATAAATCACCTTTAAATTGACTTAAAAATCTATGCTCACTCCATGATAATCCACAAGAATTTCACAAGTTGGAGTATTCTCCTACTTGGTAGGGAATTGTGCAGGCTTCAAACCAAGCAGTAAACAGTGTTTAGAGTGAAGTATGAGAATTTGCTGGAAATAAAAATTTAACCAGAGTTCAAAGTAGCACTATTCTGTCAGCCACAACTCCAGAACAACCCAAAAAGTAAAAAGTACTGAAATAATGAACTGCTTATTCCTTCCTGCCAAAATCAACCTGAAGTGAGAGGAAGCTGAGAGCCTTAATCTTCTTAGGAAGTAGATAGTTTGATCCAGAGATCAAGTTTCCTCTTCATGAAAATGTGAACAGAAATTGTTTTGTACAGAAGAAGATGCTACTACAATCTCTGGAGAGCTATCATCCTCTTATGCCATTGGGCTCTAATAATGCAGGCCCACCTGAATCTCAGCCTAGGAACTTCAGAATTCTCATGTAACATAAAATTATGGATATCCTCTTTGTGTTCTATGTCTCTTTCATCATTACAGTCGTTTAATCTACATGGGGGCAAGCATGTTTCCATTTGCCACATACTCCTAGACACTGCAGACACCACAGTCCTTCAGTGTGATTTGTCATTTTTATCTTTCTGTATCAGGTAAGTATGTAAGGCATGTCCTGGGTTAGACCAAACATTCCTCTAGTTCAGTATCTATATTGAGTCATGCCAGGACCAGATGCTTTGAGAAAAGCATGAAAACCAGGCAAGCAAACCAGTATGTCTCTAGGAGCCCTGGCAAAGCCAGATGCCAAATTTCAGTTCTGACTATGCATCCACACAATGGAAGAGGAAGACTTTTCTGCACCACAGTGCATGCTAAAGAGACTGCACGGATCATTGTATCCTAGTTCCAGGCACGCAGGAGTAAATGGATTAATCATTTTTATTCTCATTTGAATCATGGGATAGGTGGGAGGAATCTCAAATTGCTTTTTGTAGCCTGTAGCTAATTTCTGCCCACACAAGGAAGATGGAAAGACATGGTGCTCATTAAATCTCTCTTGGCCATAGACTCACAATCTTGAGATCAACCTACAGACAATAGAATCAAGGTACCACATCTCCTCAGACCTGTATTTGAAATCACAGCCTGGCTCTGCTGAGAGCAGTCACCCATGGGAAGAAAGCTGCACTCGGTGTTTCAGTGCACATGCAGACAACTGGGCTGTAAGAACATTCTGGAGTTTGTAAATTTGATATTTAAGCCCTAAAAATACTAAAATTAACGTGACCCCATGTGTCTTTAAGAAGAAAAAAGCACTAGGCTGTCAATCAGGCCAGATTCGATAAGGCTCTGGGCAACCTGATCTGGTTGGAGATGTCCCTGCTCCTTGCAGGGGGGTTGGACTAGATGACCTTTGAAGGTCCCTTCCAACCCAAACCATTCTATGATTCTATGATTCTAATCTTGCCAATTTCAATCCCCAGCTCTACAGCAGAAGGAAAAACTTTCATTATGTACACACACAAAAAATTTCTCTGTTTTCTTGCTAAGAAACAGCCACATCATTTCTGTTGAAATCTAAAACAAGAAGCAGCAGACCCATCCTGGACCAATGCCTCACTTGAAGAGTTCAAGCAAAAGGGTCCAGGTTTCACAAAGTTTTGAGGAACAAAAGCAAGGCGTTTATAATAGAAAGTGTAAGGGAATCTTAACTATAAGTAAACACAATCACTGCCTCGCATATCATCCTTTACAGTACATGGTTATTTATTATCACAAATTTAAATCCATAAATGTGTTTATTATTTTATCTTCTGCATCTATCAATTACATCTAGATAAAAAAGATCAGTTCCAAGTACAAAGATAATTTAACTCTAAATGCAAACTGCTGGGGAGTAAATTTGCGTGGGAAACCAATCTGCCAGACTCTCCTTGAAGCAACTGGAAACTCCATAGGATTTGAAGAGAGCAAAAGCCAAGTGTGTGGAGGAAAGAGTAATTGGGAGATGGAGAAGCTACAGTCAGAATGGGGCAGGAGTAGAGGCAGCTTCCACCAGCGTAATACAGGGGAGAAAGACCAGGGTATGAAAGCGAGGCAGATCGAGTAAGAGTGTTGAAGCTTTCCACTTGACAGAAAACTAGCAGTGCTATTTCTTTATTTTCTTAAACTGCAGATGGGAGTCTGTCCCTCCTCCTCCTGTATTCAAACTACTTTGAGATAAGACTTTTTGTTTTCTCTCAACCTTGGACATACATTAATTTCTACTATGGTACAGACTTCAAAGGAAGATCTTAGGAAGGTTTAAGCGTGAGGAATAATTTGCATCTTTTTTTTGTACCAGTTCCTGCCATCTCATGAAGCAGATTAATAACACTAATGATAAGGATATACATTGGAGGAAACCTGAATGTAAACAAAGCTTTTACCTGGCTTACAGTGCTGTTCATCATTTCACATAGCTCAGCTATCCTGAGAGACAGAGTTTCTGGGGTTTGTTCTGCACTGCCATTCAAAGCCAAACTCTGTTTGAGCTCATCAAGAGTTTTGGATTTAGTTATGAGTTGGTTTTCTAGCTCCTAAATGAAAAAAGGAAAAAAAAGGATAAAGAAGATCTTTTAATGAGACCATAGGAAAAAAAAAACAAACAAAACTTCTTTGTGAGGAGCTTAGATAAACATTCCTTCTTTAAAACCAATTCTGTGTAATTCTTCAGCCATGCAATACCACCACTATTTCAGCTCTGATACAGAACAACTGCTTTACAGCCGTTCAAACCGACAGTGGCTGCTTTAGACAGTCTCCTGCAGGTAGAGGAGTCCATTTAATGTCGGCATCATTACTGGACATCACGCTTGGGAAGGAAATCACCAGGAGCTAATTCCTCAGCAACCAGACAGGCCTCTTTGTACCTCTCCAGATGTAAAAGTTCTTCTACTACTGCAGGTGAACTTTTCCTTGGGCAAGTTAGCATTCAGGTCCTCCTCTGCTCCAGCAGACCAAGATAGGAACTGATTTTGCAATATAGAGGTCCTTAATATCCTGAAAACTTCTAGGAAGTTATTTTCAGTTTGTCCTTTTAGTCAGAGGCTTTTTCCCATAGGAGAAATCCCACTGAAATCAATGGAGATGCTTGGGAGAATAACTTTCCCCCTAACATAATCAGCAAGATTATAAGCTAGTCTTCATGTGCTGGGGAAAGTTCAGCAATAAGCTCTTCACAACACAAATAAATATCCACACACACAATGGGCTGTAACATTTTCCTATGATACAATGCTTAAAGCCATGACCTTTTTCCTCCCCACATACTGTCCCCCAAAACATTTTCAAATTTGGACCCCATTTTTATTGAGCAAATTAATTTTAACTTTTAAACATTTTAGCCACCTGCATCCTAGCACTGCACCTTGCTGTGAGCAGGTTACTGTTTTAATCGCTCTGTGTCTTTCTTATATTCTGGTCCCTTGATACATCTCAGAGTGCTTCAGAGAAACAACTAACTTGGTGTGTAACAGAGCACTCTAGGGAATCAAAGCAGGAGAGAGACACGTAACCATGGCAATGAAAAAGGAAATATTCCATGTTAAAAAATAGAGAGGGAATGCTGTACTGAATGAAAATGGCAGACTGTCAGAGTAATAGGAGCCAATTATTACCTGGCTGCACCTGTACTAATTTTGAAGGAGCTCATGCCTAGAAAAATACAAAAAACCCAATGTTCACTGAGATTGTTGAGGCTAGTGCAGAGAGACTACATTCTAGGGCAGGAGTACAGCGGTTGCTGTTTTTACAAATGGAACTGCATAGTTTCCACGATACTGCCACTACAGAGCTCTTCAAACTAATGGAATTGAGAGCTTTTGCCATGGCTGTGCTGAACTGAGAAATACTTCTTTTGGAGGTATCTCAGAATCAGATCTACTGCTGCACAACACTCCAAATACCATGGAACAACAGCAGATGCATCTTCAATTGGAGGAAAAAAAACATAAAATATCAATTCACATTAAAAGTGGATCTGTCTCTTTACCACCCGAACCTAATATATTTTAATTAAAATTTCATTGTAATATTCTTCTAGGAAATGGCAATTTCCTTTATATCTTTTTCTGTTAAAATCTGTGCAGTTCTTTAGTCTGAATTCAACAAAGTGCTAAATATGTTTTGGGTTTTTTTTTTTTACAATAATATGACATATATAATGCTTTACCTTGCAATCATCTAATGTGTTCTGAGCAGAGATCAAACTTGCTGGGGTTTGTAAAGATCTCAGTCGATCACTCTGAACTTCCAACCAGTTGTGTAGAGTCTGTGCTTTGTTCTCATTTTCAGTAATATCCTCCAAAATGTGTTCCAGATCCTGCATCTGAAAGTTACAGAACTATTTTAACTTACTTAAACCTAGAGGTGGGCAGAAGCAGGGCTCCTCCTTCCATGACAAAATTTGAGATAACAACATTTGCACTGAAAATACTATTTAGAGAAAATATTTTGAAAGGAAAAGCTAAAAGGTTTTACTGGCTCTTTAGGATCTGACCTTTTCCCTGGGAAGGAAACAAGGCAACGTGGGTTCTGCATCTGGCAACCTACGGACCTGAAAAGTTGGGGGACCCTGGGCTACACGGGCACATTCATATGGAGCCTGAAAACCTCAGTCTCCCTAAAACCCAGCACCAAAGTCACTCATAGGCAAGGGACCTCAAGTCTCACATCTTCCATTTTGGCCCTGAGGATCCATTAAATCTTAGAATGCAGTTTCTTGAAAATAGTTAGAAGAGGTAATGTTTTTCCCCTAACAAAACTGAAATTTCATCATGGAAATTTTCAATTGTGCAGGAACCAAAATTTTGACTTGAAAATGTTTCTGGAAGACTTTCTGAGTCAGAAAAATTTGGGAGTTTCCTGTTTGATCAGCCATCTTTGTATCTGGATTGAGGGAGAGCAGCTTCTCCCAAAGCCCTGTAAGTTTGAGAGAAAAACAGAGATGAAAGGAATGTGCTGGCAGAGGGATTTGTTCCAGCAGTCTCATGTTTCCATTTTGGGATGCTAACCTTCTCCTGGTCTTTTCTATACTGCATGAGTCACACTAGCTTTTCTGGGCACTGGGGCACACGAGCCCCAGCATATAATTCTGGATGCATGGATTATTTCTGGCCTCACTAGAGTAAAGTAATTCTGAGGCACTGCCTGAAACAGATCTTCTACAAAGAAACACAGAAGATGTGCTGGTAAAGTTAGTCTACACGTAGAATTTGCCTATCAGCTGCTCATCTTCGAAGCACTCCACTGGGAAAGTGCATTTCATTACTGCAGAAACAGGACACAGACACAGAGTAACCCATTTCCAGTGACCCAGGAGGGCTGTAGCAGGGCTGGGAACAGATCCCTGCTGTACCTTTTCCAGCAGGGTCATATGTCCCCACGTGAATGTGGCTGTCAACACTACTTACTTATTAATTACTTTTTTGGCAACTCCAACTGCTACAACAGGAAAATGAGTGGTAGCTTAATATACTCCTGTTTCTCGTTCCCATCATACGGCATGTAGAGGGGTTGTTTAATTTTTTGGTGCTGTGTTTGCTGAGCAGGGCCTGGCTGTTTGCACCAAGCAGTGTAGCACCTCTCCTTTCCACAAACCATCCAGTGTTTTCTCCCATTAAGTTTTAAATGCCTCAACTTTCACAGCACCCAAAAGCTTCAACAGATGTAACTAACAGGTTCCCCTGCAGACACTACCCTAAGTTCTTGCTTTGTCATAGTTTTCTCAATATAGGTCTTCTCTATTGACATGTCACTAACTGTATTTTCTTCATATGAGGAATCTTATTTTTTCCACCTAACACAGTCAACTAGGGTAAGTCCCGGTCTGTCATGAAGAACAAATTTTGCCTATTTTCCCTCCCTGAAGTTACAGGAGAGTTTACGCTCCCAGACCTTGCTGAGATTTGGTTGCCTGCCCACCACAAGACCGCTGATGTGCTACGAGACCACTCCATAGACTGCCCCTGAGACAGCAGGATGGACAGACAGCAGAGAGCACAGGGAGTCTCACTGTGTTCAGTGGCGTTTTCAGACTCAGGGAGAAAGGCTGATTGCAAACTACAGAGCACTGGCACAGGGAAGATCAGAGCTGCGAGAGAAAACAATGAGAACTCAGTCAAACCTTTCTGTTCAGAGACGCCTGCAGCCTGTGCCACCGCAGGTTCATTTCTCCAAGACACTCGGCAAATTCTGTCCTTTCATACCGCTTGCTTTCCACATCACAAGTGCTCATCTGCAAGAGGGACTGGTTAACAAAATCTACCATCCACTGCTTAAAGTTCATTTCCATCATATATTCCTGGAAGGAGGAAAAACAAGAAAAAAAGCATAAAACAATTAGTTTTGCAGTTTTAATCTGATCAGTTCCTACGATGCTTGTAGGACGTTCACGGCTTATTCTGAACCAGGGCCTAAAACATTTTTTTTTGAAAGAGACCTTGCTGTAGGAACAATTATCAATTTTTGCCATTCTATATTTGTGTAGCTATTTCCATCCATTGAAACTTTAGCAGAAAATCACTATCATTAAGTGGGTAGCTCAAGGTAAGAAGAGGCTAGTGCTGGAGCAGGGCATGAAACGTAAGGGTACCAGACCTGGTACTTTTTCCATTGGACAATACCATCGCACTGCCATGCGCCCAGATTAGGCTGAGACCAAGGCCCTTCCACTCTCCAGCATCTCACAGAAAAGTGCAGACAAGAGCTTGTGCACCTTTATAAAAATTTCTGGTATCAGAATAGAATATTGGAACACATTATCAGAATATTTGGGAGGAAAAAGCGTTCTCCAGCACCAGTGTTCTTCCCCATAGAAATGAATGAGAAACTATGCGCAAAGTGAGAACAACATAAGGGAATGTCTTTTTATTTCAGATGGTCTTAGAAGAAGAGGGGAGGAAAGGGCTCCTCATTGTATATGGTAGTACCCAGAGAAAAGTCACCAGAGAAAACCACAGGAGAGGTACTGAAGCCACAGCTGCTTCCCTGTAAGAATTCATGACCCTCAAGCCAGCTTTACTCTCAGCATACATATCCCCATGTTGCTGACAAGTGCAGAAGGCATACCTACAAATTGATCTCTAAGTATCCAAATAGCACCTCACCTACACCTTCCAACTTCCAAAACTGACTGATACAGACCAAAATGCTATATACATGCTATGACAGAAGTGTTGGCACTTGCCTCATGTGCAGTACCAAAGTGCCAGAGAACTGCAGCTGCAGACTGGGAACCGTTGTCCTCTCTGAGCCCAGAGCACCACCCGGTAGCTCTGCAAGGGCAGAGCAAAATATGGCTCTGTAGGGATTTGCGCCCTGAGGTTGGGCTCCCTGGCATTTATGGAGGTGCAAGCATGGCTTGAATCCTCCCTGGGGTAATCAGCCTCTGCCATCGGTGCTTTAGCATCTGAACAGAGTCAAGCATCTGCTGCAGCCTCTCTGCAGAGATGTTCATCTTGTCCTTCTTTCCTAGCAGGTTAACCCTTTATGAACTATAATACTCAAAAACCTTGTTCTCTAGTTAAATGGATCCTGGCTACGGAGCTCTAAAATTACGAGGTATTCCTTGTTGAAAAGGCAGACTAAAACACAGCAGAAACACAGAGTCTGTCTTCCTAAGGAAGCAAAGCTTTCCTGCTCAACGCATTTTATAATCTAAATGTAAGAGACAGAGAACAAGTGAGACAAATGGAGATTATAGCACAGCAGGCAGTAGCTGTACTGCAGGGCAGGCAGTGTTTTGTATGGCATGGAAGCAAAAGGTTTTTATAAAGGAAGATGTTAATGCACCTCTGAGACTGTTTGAGGAAGCCTCCCAAGAGCCAGGGGGAGGATACGACAGTGCCTGTAGGCTCCCTCTGTCCTTCTTACAGCCAAGCACCTTGCAGAAGGCCTGGACTTACAGCTTCCCATTTACCTTGTACTTCTGAAGGAGGGTCCTGACTTGGGCAGCACTACACTGGGAATTTATTGGCTCCTCGTGTCCCTGCTGTTGCTCCACATGGTCCAGCCAGGTCATCAGTTCAGCAATAGCTTCCCGTGATGAAAGTTTTTCCATCTGAAGCTGGGGGTAAAGCATATAATGAATCCTGTACACTCTGCTTGTTAGAAATATCAAGGAAGATAACATCTGTATTTTTAGAAAAGCTCAGGCACTATAATTGCAATTATCTGTGTGGGAACTTGAAAGTGAACCCTGTGCTCCAAAGGGGCCCATGACTTAAATTAGGAGAAGTTTGAGAATTCAGAAATTTGAATAAAATTCTTTCTAATTGTATCAGACTTTCATATAAAACTGTAAAGATGATAGGTAAGTGCAAAACAGCCCAGGAAGAACACTGCAATAATTAAACTGCAGTACAATATTGAAGATATTCTGAAAGCAAGGCAGACAGCTAATGAGGAAAGAGGTGCTTTGGGGGCCTTATGGAGCAGCCAACCGAATTCCAGCAGCAACATTTAAAGTAATTATTTAGCTTGAACTGAGACATGGCAGCACCGTTTCTCTCACCTGGTGAAGCTTCTCCTGGATGGCTGGGAGCTGTACAATCAGTTCTCCCCACTTTTGCTCAAACTTTGCCAGAGATGACCTCAGTGCTGCAGTATCAGCTTGCTTCACGTGAAAGAGCTGGTTGGCAGTCCTCACCACAGATGACTTCAGGGAAGATTTTTCATCAACTTCCTTAGAGAAAGTCTGAGGTGGATGGGAGAAATTTAAGACAGGATAAATATCTATTTATTTAAATAAAGAATACAACCCAGATTTTCAGTCACAGGATGAACTGCCTCAACAAACAGACTTCAACAAGTTTGTTAAAGTTCAGAAAACCTAAACTCAACATGTTCTGACAGCAGGTAAGGCCTTTTTCTGCCCAAGTTGGTACAATGCTGAATACCACCTTTTGCTCCAGAGGGACTGGGAATATCCCCATCCCCACTTTACACAGTGGTCCAGAGAGCAACCCCAGTCCTTGAGTCTCTGGCCAGCTCACACCTACCAGTCCAACCTTCACGATGCTTTGCTTTCCCACTGTGCAAGACTCCCTCTGTCAGGCCTCACACTGGGGCTGAACCTCCTGGCTAGTCACACAAGGGGAGCACAGCATCGAGGGGCAGGCAAAGACATGAGATGCAATTCAGCATGTTTCTCTCCCCTGACTTTGGCTCACCATCTTCACAGCTCCATTGTCTTCACCCCTGCTCCCTGAGCCCACAGTCCAGATTCAGTTGGTAAGTGGCCCATCAGCTTGGCTGAACTGCTGTATCTGGTATTCGGCATCAGGAGCAAGACAGAAACCGTGCTACTAAGCCGTAGTGCCTAAGAGATCCTGACCGGGCTGTTATGTGTTGCACTGGGGAGCTCATTACAAGATGATTCCATTCTCATTTATGCAATCTGGCTGGCCTCGCAATCTGAAGGAAGGTCTTTGGTGGCCTCCCATCCTCATGGTTCCCCATACGGATCATGGGGTGGATTTGGGGCACACAGCCATTCAGTGCTATGTTATGGGGGCAGCTACTGGGTCACGGCAGAGACAAAACCCACCCAATAGGGTAATTTTCACTGAAAGTCACAATATCTTATCTAAACCTGGCAGGAGAAATGACTTACAAACAAGCTGTTGATGTTATCCCTGATGGTGGAAAGATCTTGTGACACATTGAGAGACTGCTCCTTCCAAAAATTCACTCTTTGCTGAGCAGAATCCAGCCATTTCATTAATTCCTCCGAGTCTCTGTTGTAGCTACAGAGATAAAACAAATCACACAAACATGCATCTCCTAGCTCAGTCTAGGATACATTTCTCACCCTCCAAGTTGTCCTCCTCTCTGTGAGGTGACATGTGCTACGTACACCCACCTGATCAAAAGTCTGAGTAATGTTTGAAGTTGGTGTAGTTCATGGTCAACTTTTTTGGTTAAAGACAACCACTGCTCTTCCATTTTCATAATCTGACTTCTTATTTCTGGACAGCTCACAGCAGTCAGCAATTTCTTCCCTTCTTTCACCATCTGGTACAGCCTGGCATGCTTTTCCTCAACACTGCTTTTGATTTTCTATCAGAAAATGAGAAGTTTGCAAAATACGAAGATTTTAAAAACTGAAAACACAGTTAGCAAAACATGTATCATTTGTTCTAACATCTTAATCTCATGTTTCCTCTGTCACGCAGAATCATAGAACCATTAGGGTTAGAAGGACCTTTAAAGATCATCTAGTCAGATCCCCCTGCAAAGAGCAGGGACATCTCCAACCAGATCAGGTTGCTCAGAGCCTCATCCAGCCTGGCCTTGAATGTTTCCAGGGATGGGCATCCACCATCTCTCTGGGCAACCTGTTCCAGTGTTCCACCACCTTCATGAAGATGAATAAAAACAAAGCATCATTTTACCTTCACTGGAAGTTCAAAATGACAAAAGGGAAAACCAGGAAAAAAAAAAAACAGCAAACATCCCAGGAAGCAGATCAGTCCCAGGGTCAAGGCAGAATGGAGTAATTTTGCCATGTGCCAGTATCTTACTTCTGTCCAGGCAGAAGGGGCTTGTACAATTTTTATTATTAACAGGGATATTTCTCGCACGGGAATTAAGCCCCAGAGAATTTTATTCTGCTCTGTCCTTGAAACTGTGAAGCTCCAGTGCTGGGACACCTTCTAAAGCCTTACTACTTTGTTTCTTATGTCTTTAAATACAAATAAAGACTTAAGAGCAAAGAGCTAGTTAAGAACTTTAAAAAAACTAAAGAAACTTGGCAACTTCACAGTCAATGGCTATGGAAAGAGTGCATGTTTCCTGTCTCAGTGCGACAGGCACCAAAAGCACCAGAGGGCCACTGTGACTGTATACATCTACTGTTGATTTATTTTAGGTTTACTGTAGCTCAGAATTTTCTGGGAAAGTCCAATGATCTCTTTCATGCAGTCACCTACATTAAATCACAGCAGTCCTTTTTGCCTTTATAGTCTATGAGTCTAACTATTAAACTGGACTCAATGTAGACCCAATAACTCATTCATTTCAAAATTTCTAGCAGAGTGTGTTCTCTGAAGACTGAGAAAGGTCAAGCCTGTGAGGAATGCAGAGCACTCCCTGAGGATACATCACTAAGTTTATTAAACACTATTTCCTCTTAATTTTATAAAACAACCATAAAGGCTACTTTTATATCCTTATATTTATATGTGTTTAAAACACAAAAAATGCTTTCAACTAGAGTTGATTTTCTAAATAAAGGTGTAGCTCTCCCAGAAGAGATGAAGCTGGGAAGAAACCAGGGGCCTATTTGCCATTCTATATACAAATAATTTTATTCTCTTTGGTCAGATAGAAATCAGGCCATCTCATGTTGAATACTCAGGATTTTAGAAGGAGCTGGAAAACCTGTAGAAGGTTTACCTTCACCCAAATATCTGCACTTGAAGACCAAGAGCTAATGTAGTTATAGTCATTACTCCCACTTAGATGAACTTGTAGCCCTTGGCTAAAATTAGCGGCCCGCCCCTCTGCTACTTTTAAATGTAACATGGAAGTTTTCAGCAGGCATCCGCACACAGATGAGGACAGAAAGATGAGTGTCCTGCAGGCTAGCTTCTCCTCATGTTCTAACTAACCTTATTGCCAGCTCTACAGATCCACAAAGAAAAACGGAGAGACAGACATGTAAATACCTGTAGAAGTGCAATCCTTTCCATTAATCTTTCTTCTGTTTCTTCAACCAAATTCACAGAAGGCAACATAGAGGTAAGTGCCTCTAACTCCTTACTGAAAGCTAGAATTTCATCATCGAATTCCGTCCATTCCTAAAAGATATGCTGCATCATTAACATTGCACACATTGATCTCTGCATTTTTGCTATATCAGACTGAGGCCTTAGTGCCTATTCTAGCACCAGCAGCTCTTGCTTTAATGGAACATGGAACTGAACACCAAAACAGGTGAATAATATGGAAATATTAAAGTGAGACATGATTTCAGCACAGATGAATTAGGTAATTCTTGAATATCTTTGAGATTTCTTATATTAAAATGGTATTGTTCATTTTTTATTCTCTAAGGGTGTTTTAAGATAAATGTTTAGGTTTTATTTTAAAGTGGTGCTGGTATTTTTGAGCCTTATAGGCCTCTCTTTTCAGTCCAGGCACTCAAAAATTGCTGCAAGAAGTCATGAAGTCCCACCCATGTCAGAGTAATGGGTTGAAAAGTCCACTTCCAGAGGTTTTCAAGGAAAAAGCCAGTTTACTGACACACAGAGAACAAGGACTAGATTGCTGCCATCCAATGGAGACAGGAAAGGACAACTACTAGCCAAAGAATCAGTGGTGCAGAAAAGGTTCCCCTAGATGCAATTCTTCCCTCCAGCTTTTACTCTGGGTTTCTTTTGACTTGTTACCTTTAACAGAGTCTCTAAGTGGATACCACACTGGCAGGCCTTCTGCTCCAGCAACTTGACTTCATTCACCAGCTCTCTCCAGAATTCCTCTCTCTTTTGTAGGATGGAGGGATTTACTTTCTTGGAAAACATTTGCATGAAGGCCATGCGTGTCATGAGGTTGTGGAAAAAGTCCTGAAAAAAGCAAGTTAAAGCTTGCTCTTTAAGAGAGATCACACACCCACAGCAGGAATATGGAGAAGACCGAGAAGACTCACTGAGAAGAGCAGCCGGTTTCAGGGTCTCTCATAGCTGGAGTCAGGAGCCTCCTACCCAAATTCTGCATCACCCCAAGATGGACAGTTACTGATCATTTTACAGTTAGTCAAGAATCAGTGATCAAATAGAGTAGAATAAAATATTTTCAGTTGGAAGGCACCTAGAACGATCACCGAGTCCAACTGTCCGACTACTCCAAGGCTGACCAAAAGTTCAAGCATGTTAAGGGCATTGTCCAAATGTCGCTTAAACACCGACAGGCTTGGAGGATTGACCACCTCTCTAGGAAGCTTGTTCCACTGTTTGACTACCCTCCCAGTAAAGAAATACTTCCTAATGTCGAGTTTAAACTTCCCCTGGTGCAGATGAGTTGCATATACGATTCTAATTTTTTCATTTCTAAAGAAAAAGATTTACATGTATACCTTCAGTTCATATGAAATACCAAGATGTTGTAGGAAGATGATGGAAGGAAGAGTTTAACTATAAATAATTACATGGTTTAGTGTTAGGTAGTTATCATCAGACAGATATTATCCACTTTTACCTGGATGGGAGGTAACTCCAAGCACCAAGGCTATTAGCAGTTCTAAGGCCTAAGTAGTAGGTAGGGCACAATAATCCTGTGAGATAACTATAAGGTAACAGTTTGATTTAGTTATGGTTCAGCTGAGCTCTTGGGAAACGTCTGAATCTCAACTGACACTTTCCCCTACAAAACAGGCTTTAAGAGTTTAATATCACACTCTTCAATGAGGATCTTCTTCACTAAGAACTAATAACTAGTTCAAGAATTTCACTTAAGGACCATACCCCAGGCATAGGCTGTGTGAGCATCCTGATAACTTTTGATAACCAGGGCAGGGAAAGCTGCTTTTGTAGTTTTCTTTTGCTTTTGTAAATCAATGTTTGTGTATTTGGACTGCAGATACATTATTTGTTTTCCTTTGTAACTAAATTGCTAATATTTTGCTTTGCTAAGGGCAATTTGTGAGTGACAAACAGCATTCCTATGACTCTGGAGCAGTGGTTTGCAGTGCTTGGCATCCTGAAGCAATTCTTAAGGGAGTTTGGGCTATGTAGAGCAGGTAAATCAAGGCACTGACATGACAGAGACATCTTCAAGAGACTAGTATTGGCCAGAGCTTCTTGTCAAGCAAAGTGCAGGTGCATTCTCAGCCATCTCCCATCAAGCATGTAGCAATTGGGTACAGGAGACGCTGGGCTGCCAAGAGGAGGATCTAAACTATCCTCCCTTCAGAAAAGGAGCTGTTACGGGTAAGTTTCCTCCATCAGATCATGATGGCACAGAATCCTGAAAGCAAAGGCCCAACTCCCAATTGCTAGACAGCAACTTCAGGAACCTCACTACTGATTTATTACCAGAAATTAAACGGACATATGTTTCCTTCACACATCAGTGTGTTCTGAGGTAAGCAAAAGTAGTATTAGACTGACAAAAGTGAAATCCTGATCTTAATTTATCAGCAACACTGCAGTTGTAAGAATAACCTTTTTCATATTTTAGTGGCTCCTGTTTGGGTCTACTGAAAAACTCTGCTCTGTTTTCTGCACGCGCTCCAGTCCCTCCCCTATGCTGTGGGCTAGTTAATCTTCTCCATGACACTGGAGAGAAGCCAGTCACAGAAAACAGTGCTCCTGCTATGCTGCTTTGAACAGTGCTGTGATAAGCATCTTATACCTTGTGATTTTGCAGGTGAGACTGTAGAGCTGCTCTGCTTTTTGTTAGCTGCTTTGCATCTTGTGCAATCTTCTCTCGTCCAATAGCTACCAGCTCTGCAAATCCATGAAGTAAATCCTCATACTGGCTCTCACTGATGGAAGGAGAGCTCAGCTCCACATACTTTGCATTCAGAATCTCCCACATGTCATCCAGAACATCCTACAATGGGAGCACAGTTTAGTGATTCATGAAGGACAGAAATGAATCTTACAAACCAGCACACACAATCACAGAGTACAAAATAACCAATAGCCTTTTGATGCTAAAAGTACATTGCTTAGGAGAATCAAACCTTGCTGAGTAAGTGGAAACTGTACTGTGCTCTTACCTCTAATTTATAAACTTCCTGGATTAAGGTGATAGGTAACTGAAATCTTTCCCCATGGCCTCTCAATTTTGCTACTTGGTTTTCAAAGTTTTGCAGCTCCAAAGCACAGGCATCAGTTTTCTGAATTAAGGACAAAATAAGCTATTAGGAATAGTTCTGTTCCATTAAACTCTCCATTATCACTAGTAGTGCAGTGGATCCAGGGGTTGGATCTCTGCTGTGCTACCACTTCATAAGTTCACGAGACACTGAGATCCATCAAGCTTGTAAGCTAAACAGGCAAGACTGCTCATGACACAGCTCACGGGGTTCACAGGGCACAGCCAGGAAGGGAGTTCAAATCTTGTGTCTCAGTTCAACATCTGACATGCATTCCAGTTTACTAATTCAAGAGCAGCCGTTAAAAGGAATCATGAGCTCAGAAAACACCATTTTTTTTCTTATGACTTAGCAGGGCTTAGGCAGCGATGGGTTGAGACAGGTTCTCTCTGAAGGAAGGGAAGTTACATACTGCTGGTATTCCTTTTCCAAGAGTGGTTACTTAACAGAACACATGTAAGGCAGCAGTCCCTGCGAGGGGATTCAGCAGTTCTGAACGTAGCTTTCAGCCTGGCAGAAAGTTAGTTCTGTAAACGAGGTTATGAGCCTGTAACAAAAAAGTTTTGGGACACCCTCTTTGCTTCACCAACAAGCAGATAGATGGCCAATGACCATTCTGGGGAGGATATGCAGTTTATTCACTTATCATTCTCTGCTGTTCCCTGGGAAGGTCAAAGAAAATAGCTTAACTGGTCAAATGCCGTATGATAAAACGCTTATAAATGCTGAACCAGTAGACAAAAAAAAAACTGGAGCTCTATTCCCACAAAGAAAAGCTAGTTTTGCATATAAAAAGGCATAACGTGTGAAGTGCTGTACTTTGTGTAGCTCTTTTTCTTCCCTGCTGTAGTGTGGGGTGTATTTGCTCTTAGAGGCTGTGAAGAGACTGGCTCTTCCACTCCAGCTACTAAAATGACTGCAATTAGGTCTTAATACAGATTGGGCTGTAGTAAAAAAAAGGAACGAGGTGGCAAATACTGAACTCTCTCCTTCCCCAAAAACCTAAGTGAGACTCAAACTTCAGAAAAAACCAAAACTTAACTGATTGCAGAAAACTGGAAATAACAGTTAATGCTGTGGGTTCTTCCTCTCCTTTCCTTCAAATGAAATTACCTGAAGCTGTTCAGAAACATTATGTCCACGTATTGCGTTCAAGCATTGCTGCAGAGCAGCTTTTTTCGCAGTTAACTGATCATAGAGCAGTCTGGTTTCATTCTGAAAATGAAACAAACATCAGAAGCATGTCACATACCAGGAATATAGTAATGACCAGAGAAAATTGCACATCAAACAAAATGGTTACCTCTAATGGCAAAAGCAGCTTTTTCCTCTTAAAAAAATAAAATAAAATACAGCATGTGCATTATGGGCTTAAAGTAGTAATTTAAAGAAGGAAATTCTGTAGTCTGTGTAGTGTAGGAAAGCACATTACTCTGTCACAATGATCCTCTATAACCACAAAAATCTGTGAAACTTACAGAAAAAAAAATTCTTCTCTTCTGAAAAATGAGAAAATGAGCCCATTACTGGCAACAGATGGAGCTCCGTGGATTCTGCATAAGTAAACATTGCAAGACTACTGCTACTCTTTGGAGACAGCATCCCAGTGTTCTTCAAAGGAACTCTCCTACCATTCAGCAGTAAACAGCTGACTTACAGGTGATGAGCACAGTGAAGTTTTGCTGGAAATTTGAAATTATACTTCAAAGACCAGGCTTTTTTTTTACTTACTTGAGCCTAAATACCTGATCTGAATATTTTCAAGGAACATCTAGTAGATATAGCCTATCATGAGAATCTATAGAAAATTTTTTCTGCTTCTCCAAAAAAAAGAACACAAAAACATAAATTTGCAAAACTATGGCTTCTGTTACTGTGGCACAAAATCTAAAGGAACAGTAAATACAAAGGGTCAAATCAATCTCCCATACACAGCTAAAAGTAGCCCAGTGCCAGAGATGGCACCAAATGGGAAGAAGCCTGCCTCTCCTGAGTCCACACAGCAGCAGAACGAATATACAAAACCCTCCTTGGCCTCATCCCTACACACAGACACTTGCCTTAGCCTGTCGCTCAGCGTGCATGGTATTCCATGTTACTTCCACCCTTCCAGCATGCAAATTTTCTGCTGTGATCAAGGCCTCTCAGGCAGTCAGCATTGCAAACAGCACTGTACACAGCAAAATTAATTTGCTTCTTGAGAGGCCAAGACAAGTTTGTTTAGTACCAAAAAAAAAAAAAGCCCATTCTAAACTGCTCCTCTGTAATCCAAATGCATCAACACTGACAAGTCTAACAGATGCTGTGAAACAACATGTGCACTTGGCAGTGAAGTACCTGATAATTGCTATTGTGATCCAGCCCAGCTTTCATGGAGTTGCTCCTAGAAGCAGTGGCAGCTTGAGTTTGTTCCAGCCGTGCCTGCAAGTTGTTAAAGCACTCGCAGAAAACATCATTGCTCCCACCAGCACAGCTAATAGACTTTAGAAGATCATCCTTTTTGTTACCCAGATCAGTGTGAAGTTTTTGCAGCTCGACAGAAAGAGTCTAAAAGGTTGAAAGGAAGATAACATGAATGAAAATGGTCTCTGTCCAAGGACTCTTTGCCCGTAAAAGGCAGCAGGAGTCAGGCTGATAATTGTTAAAAGCAATAGTCCCGAATCTGTGCAACATCCAATTGTTTGGTGATGTTATTCCTGAGTAATACCAGCAAAACAGAGAGGAAATATCAGGTCATATCTGCTGTGTTGTAAGAGAAATCCACAGGGGCTTCTCCTTCCCTGGGTGCTTGAGGACAGTTACCTCATAAAGAGCCTGCTGCACAGCTGCCTCTTCGGTGGAGAGGACTGAGGTGTTTAACATCTCCTCCACGTTCTTCAAGCATCTGCTGATTGCCAGAAGCAGCTCAAACAATTTGCTGTCCAAATTGGAAGAGACTTCCTCTGCCACATGATCCTGGGTAAAGGCAAGCCAGAAGTTTTCAGTACTTTCCCCCAAGGCATGGCTAAGACTTACTCACTCGTATATGGTTAGAGGTTCAGCTAGTAATGAAATTGAATTAATGAAATACTGAGGGACGGAGTTGGAGGAGAGAGTTATATGCATGTAATATTCAGAGCTGCCAAGGCCAGAGCCGAGACAGTGACCCTTTATGTACTGGGAGTGGCTGTGGTCCTTACAGGTCTCTACTCTCAGGAATGGGCACAAGACCATTTGTCTGGCCAGCTCCAATACTGCAGATTGATGCCCCATCCCTGGAAATGTTCAAGGCCAGGCTGGATGAGGCTCTGAGCAACCTGATCTGGTTGGAAACGTCCCTGCTCCTTGCAGGGGGGTCGGATTAAATGACCTTTGAAGGTCCCTTCCAACTCTAACCATTCCAGGATTCTGTGATTCTATGATTTACTGAAATCATTCACAGGCTTTTTGCTTCATACAGTTGAAGGAGTTTTACCCAGACTAGCAAATCTGTTGATTCAAGTGGCAGAAGTATCACAGCTGAGATGTGAAATGTTTCCTGTCAAGATTTTAAGCTGATTTCTGCGTTATAATCCATACCTGATGCAAAAGCTACACTACAGTGAGTGCCCTCTGCAATAATATGATTATTGGCTCTGCTTCCCAGTGCCTAAATAGTGTCTTGTGTCTGGAATCCCTAATATTTTTTGCAATGCCAGGACATGCCATTTTTACCTGCGCGTGCACCACATTTGCTTCTTGGCTTAGGTTTCCCAGCTGGGCAGCGTAAGTTTTCAGTTCTTCCACAGTTGGAGTTCCTGCACTAGCGAATGCACCGCGGGGCAGCACGTTTATCTTTGTTGTAATCTAACATTTGGAAAAAGAACATTGCAACTAGGTGAACAGCTCAAATGAAGATAGGACTCTGAGCAACCAGATAAGCTGCTCTCAAACAGCATTAAAAAGCAAGTTTCAAGGCATTAATATAAAGAAACTGGATAGCAGGGAAGCCTTTTTACTGGCAAAAATCAGTTGGGTAGGCTATTCCCTGATGGGAGACTGACTGGAACGAGCCTCTGATGCCCAGCTTGAAGGGCTACAAGTTGTAGTTTGTGTTAAGGCAGCCCTGCTGCCCACTGCAGTGGAAGTCTTGCCTGAAAAAGAGCTGATATTCGTCCTTGTACATGACTGATATTGTTCCAGGTAATGCAGTCATTTCAGAGAACAGGGAATCTAGTCATTCTAATGGAATGTGAACAAAACTGTTAGTAATATAAATTATAGTTTTGTCCAAGCAGTAAAATTCTGCAGTCTGTTCAGAATAAATACACAGCGTGCCCTTGTTGCAGTCCAAACTCCGCTTCTGATATGAGAGAAAGACAGACCACAACGGTGAATGGCAGAAGAAAACTTAAGCCAGAGATTTGTTTTGACCACAGTGTTCTCACTTGCAAGAACTGAGACTTCGCCCACATCCAGACAAATCAGCTGAGAGCTTGCTGGCTAACTGTCTGAGTTCTCTTGAAAGGATTAAGCAGACAAAATCTGGTCTGGATGTTAACTACACAGATTCTCCTGTGTGCTCCCACACTATGCTTAGTGGTCACTACTTCAAAGACATTATTGACCTCCAAGTAAAATGAAAAGACAGTAATGAAAACAGTATGCAGTAACAATGTCCTCCGGAGAACACTTGCACAGATTGCAGTTTTCTACAAAGAGACATGGTACGATGATGCAGGAAGATACACTAATTGCTCTCTTTACCACAACCAGCTGTCTGCAGAAAGAGTGGTTTACTGAACTTAAACGGACCTGAGGTTCCACAAGCTGGCAGAGAGGAGATCTCATCTTCGATGACAGCTCTTGTTGTAAATATTGCCACTTATTACCCGTTTGGTCTTTTGGAGCTAAGGTGGGATCAGCCTGCTTGCTCTTGGGGTCAGATTCTCCGTTGCTGTATTGAGAAAACATTGTTAAAATGGCAAATACTGAAGCAGAATAAGCAAAATTAGATTTCTTTGGGCTTTTCCCTTCCCGTGAAACACCTGAGGGGGCTGCTGGCAGCCTCCATCTCTGAAATGGCAATACGGGGAGCACAGTCCTGTAGCAAGTCTTGGCTCCAGGCTGGAAGGTGCATGATCCCAATGCCCCCTTTTCAAAGATGCTGCCACTCAACCGGGCTGGATATCTCCATGCATATGTACAGCAATGGCTGTGAACAGAGACACCCAGCTTGCCTCCACGTGGCCTTGCTTTAGTTGATGGCAGGTCAGTCCTGCCTGATATCAAGACGGGCTCTAAACACTGGAGTCAGTCCAGTATCAAGGAGGCTGTCACATCAACAGGACGCCATTTCACTAGATTGTTGATAGCAGAAACCTCCCAGTTTCTGCAATTTTTCTTCTAAAGACACACATCCCTGCACAGAAACGCGGGTGCCACTGCAAAGTTTCAGCAGATTGACGCAGTTTGACAACACTGAGTCTGGTAACTGATTTTGTTATTCTGTACCTTGATCCTAATTCCTGAGTCACACTGTCCTCCACCTGTGGCTGCATTTTTTCCACGCATGACTCAATGAAGTCAATGAGGCTTTTCTGCTCAGCTGCTTTTACTTTAAGATCCTGTGCACAGGGAAGAGCACGAACAGTAAAATCAGTTATGTGCACTGTATTAACCTGAAATTATGGTTGTGCTTTTCCAATCACATTTTACATGAATTTATTTAGCAAAGAAAGTAAGAATTCATCTATCAGAATAAAATGCAGCTTATGTGTAAACAAGAGTTTACCAAACAAACCAGTCTCTGAAAATGTGTCTTTATGCAACATATTTCTGTCTGAGCTGAAGTTTTAAAAGCAAAAACCATCAGTCAGAAACAAATTATGCACATCTGGAAATTTAAAGGCCATTGACTGCCATCCTTATGCAAAGAGAAAGGTGAGGAAAAACGGGGAGTTGCTCAAATATGAAGTTGAGTTGCATCAGTTAAAAAGAGTGTTGAATGAAAAGTGAGCAGCTTAGGCTGGATCTTCTTCTCTATTTCTTCTGATATCATGAAAAGGGCAAAAGCAAATTTTCAGTTAGCAAAACAAGTACTTTACTGAGCACAGAACATCACAGAATTTTTTAGTTGTGTTAACAACAACCTTAAAGTCATTGTGAGTTAGCCCATGGAACAACGGTCACAAGGCTTTACAGCTGCATATTCATCTTCAAAAACAACATCAAGATATAGGTTGAGATTGCATAATACATCAGTGCTTCAAAGACAGGCGATTGGAGGGATGAGTGGTGCCATTTGAATCCTTACGATACAAGGCAAGTGTCATGGTACCACCCAGCTTCATAGTATTACTAAACCTTTTGGAGATGGGATTTTAGGGGTGAGGCCTTTCTCCCAGTCCTGGAAGAGAAAGGTGGCTGAAAGCCACCCTTGACAGACTTGATCCCACAGTGAGAATGCATCAGGTAATACATGCAGCTGTCCCCCACAGCCACAGGGGATGTGGAGCAGCCTGGCTCCTGGGCAGTACGAGAATTACCTGTGGGTGCTGCTGCTGGAAACCGTTGTGCCAAATGAGCGGCTGTTCAGCAAGGGCAAGCTGGGGGATATGGGAGTCAGTTGACTGTAGGACCTCCAGGGGCTTTGGGTCACTCCTCTCCCTCTCGTGAATCTGTAAAGAGAGACTCTTCCAGAACTGACAAGAATTGACAAACTGCAGGTGCAGTTTGGGGAAATGGCAAAAGCAGAGCCCTCTCAGACTTGCTATCCATAGAATCAGCAATGCAGGAAACACAGTTGCTATTCTTGCAAAGATTTCTGTCCAGTTCCATTGACTGGAAAGTTTGATCCCTTCTACCCCGCTGCCCAGGTTTGCACACTTCTCTCCCTGACAGTTACAGGGCTTGTTTTGCTTTCTCTGTTAGCAGACTAATTGATACTAACCCTGCACTCTCATTGTTTGACCAAATTGCAGGATGTGCAATTTATGCTCATAAAGTTCCTCATGCACCTGGATTTTCTATCTGTTGCTGCGCACAGGGATATTTCACAGGAGCCTTTTCCAGCGTTAATTCTCTCCTGGCCCATGCCAGCTCCCTTTTAGACTGTGCTCCTCCAGCACCAGAGAGACTGTGGCTGCTCTTCCACAAACACATCAGGTGGGCTTCTCTGGCCCCTTGCACAACAGAGGGGAATTAGCTCTGATGCTGGGACTTACTGCCTCACCCACTGGGAAACTCAGCAATGAGCGAGCAGCTGTAGCGCAGGAGAGCTGGCAGGGTCACTGCCCTTGCCACTTACGCATCCCTCCAAGAGAAAGTGACTGCTTAAAGGCCCCTCTGCTGTGATACTGCCACAGACAAACATCATGGCACTTGAAAGGCATTTAAAAAAACAAACCAAAGTTTTTATCCTTTTCCAGTACTCCTCACAAAATCTTGACCACTGTCACTGAGCGCTTAAAGCAGAAAAGCAGTTCTTCAGATTCATTAAAAATGCAC
>WHYT01015337.1:81140-123387 GCA_009806455.1 Tetrax tetrax
GGCCTGGGGGTCTGACCCCAGGGACACTTGAGTTTTGTCTAGCTGCTGTTCCAGCTCAGCAATCTGGGCCTGGCACACCTGCAGGATGGTTTCTGGCTCAGGCCTACCGCAATCCACCGTATCCTCCGAGTCTCCCGCTTTCCCTCGAGAGCCCTGGCTGGCGTCGGAGACAGGAGGCGGCCTCTCCCTCTGAAGCAAAGCACATGAAAGAAATGCAGTCATCCATCAGATTTTTTTCTTTCTTTCCCCTCCCCTTACTGGTGGGAAATGTTTAACTTTCACACTCACGTTGCTCTGAAACCACCCTGTGTTCCCAGATTAAACAAACAAACAAACAGAAAAAGAGAGAGAAGGAAAAGAGAAAAAGAAAGGGAAACTCAGCAGCCAGTCGATCCAGGATCTGGTGTAACAGGTTTCCAGGCAGCGATTTGCATTTGCACAGGTACACCTGAGCGCACAGGAAGTGGGATGGCTCACCACCAACCAGTTCTCCCCTGAGGAGAGATGTTTTTCTGTAGGAGTTGGATGTAAAAGCAACGCAGTTTAAAGCTGCAAACCAAGCTGTTGGGCAACGGTTATAAGCTACTTTCATGGTCATTTCCAACAGTTAAATATGCTTTATTTGGTCTCTATGTCACACTGAAGAAAACAGTGTATTTTTAAGTATGTCTTGTGTTATTCTGTCTTCTAATCAACCACTATTGCACACTTCTGTAATAAGGAGAAGCCTAAAGTGCTTGAAGATATCACCTGTTGCTTGGAAGGCTGTACAGGCCTGTATATACCTCCACACATGCAAACACTGGTAAGCAAATCAAGCACACCACCACGAGAAAAAAAAACTACCTGCGTACTCTCATTGCTCTAGAGCATGCATTCAGGCAACTGAGACGGTCAGTGGTAGTGCACAAGCTGCGTGTTAAAATGAGATTTGGCAGAAAATCAGAGAGAAGAAATGCATTGTTTCTGCTATCAATGTCTTCCTTTAATCATTACTGTTCTTGTTTGCCTCTGAGACAGTATGGGAAAGTGCCGTTAAACATCAAAAGTAAATCTGAGGAACCAGATCCCACAACAGCAGCCCAAGTATGGCTAGGCATACGTCACTAAAGAAATAAAAAGGCACCAGTTGACTTCAACCTCCACCTGAAATTTCCAGCTCTAGTTCCAAGCCTGTTTGTTTGGGTTCATTCATTTCAATAACCAAACATCACACATCTGTAATACTGTGCGTGACAGCCTATTTTACGATGAGGGTGGTGGAACACCGGCCCAGGTTGTCCAGAGAGGTGGTGGATGCCCCATCCTGGAAACATTCAAGGCCAGGCTGGATGAGGCTCTGAGCAACCTGATCTGGTTGGAGATGTCCCTGCTCCTTGCAGGGGGGTTGGACTGGATGGCCTTTAAAGGTCCCTTCCAACCCTAACCAGAACAGGTTGCTTAGAGGCTCATTCAACCTGGCCTTGAGGGGTAAGCATGATGGAAGGAGTCAGGGGGAATGGGAGACCTGGGGGCCTGTTCCTGCCTCGGACAAGGATCGTCTTCTTACAGGCTCAACACCCAGGAAGAGCTGAGGCTGCTCTGCTATCAGTCTGCTGCTCCCGACCTACCTGGAACATCCACGTCTGTCTCCATGTGCTCTTTCGTATAGAACCCGTAGGCTGCTGCCCACTCCACCCTTTGCCTGTGCATACCTTCCGCAAAGCAGCAACATGTAGCAGTGTCAATCTCCTTAATTCCTCCTTTAACTTCCAGTTAAAAATTCCATCGTTTGCACCACTTGAACCCCTCCATTCATGCTGGTATGAATGCCAGCATCTTACTTCCTGAAAATACGCCATTTTGTTCCCTAGTAAACTGCATTTTCAATGACAAATCAAAATGTATTTATTATCACCCAAAGCAGCAATATGAAGAGGCCCACAAAGGGTTATAGGTATCCTACCACATCATAAGGACAGCAACAAACTCCAGTAGCATAATCACAACAAAAGAGGGCCTGTGGCCACTAGGTAAGTTATACATGTGCTCAGAAGGTCACCTTGTTCAGCCTACTTCAGGTCTTCAAACTCACCATAGCCTCACTGCCACCATGTGTGTCAGGGCTTTCAGTGCTCTGTAAAGTTTGCATAGATGTTTCCTCACCGTGTTTACTGTCTGATTGAATTATCTCATCAGCATCCTGTAGAGAGAGATGCAACAGTGAAGTATTTGTGTCATTATTGCCTTGTGCTAGAGGAGCCTCAAAGGGCAGCAGCCACTCAACCTACAGTGGTCCTGGCCCAAGAGTATTTGCAGAGAATTCTCTTCTGCCTGTGAGGCTGATATAAAGAAACTAACAGCTGCACCTATCACAACATTATTGAGACACCGTAAAGAACGGAGTAGAATGCCAGCAAAATTGTAGCCGACTGGGTGTCTTAGATGCTGATCTTCTCGTGTACAAAGAGAACCTCTTCCATAAATCATCCCCCAACAAAATGCACATTTAACAGCCTGTCCAGGAATTAGTGAAACAAATTGCTGCTACTAACTGTGCATTTATATCTTTGGAGGTTTTGTCAGGCTAGAAGAATTAATATAGAAACAAAGAATCATTTAGGTTGGAAAGGACCCTTAAGGTCACCGAGTCCAATCAATATGTGCAACAGGAAAAGAGATTTTAAATGGTAAGATTTAGTATGATATAGAAGATGGAGGATCTTAATAAGGTCATCATGCCCTGCATTTCTACAGTTCTCTTGCTTTGGAGGCTTCAACAATACCTAGGACTTGTGCAGATCTTTTCCACAAAGATGAGTTCCCTTCCCCATGGAGATAAACCCGAGTGTATTACCTGAACAATGCCATCTGACAAGGTACCAGAAGACCAGGAGGTTGCACTGTCTTCCTTGTGCCGTTCCTCATCTCCTTCTGAAGGCCAAAAGCTTGCGCCTTTCTCTGTGGCTGCACTTCCCTTTGAAAGCAGTAACAGCTTAGCATTAGCTTGTGAACAGGAAGCTCAGGTATTCCTTCAGGCAATGTAAATTACTACAAACCTTTAGTAACGCTTTGCTCTATTTCTGCCTTGTTTATCTATCTATATTGTGTTTCCCAAATTCCACCTCTTCCCTTCCTCTACAGCTCTGCAGCAAGATGAATGGCAGCTGGATGGCACTGATAGTTCTCTCTAGAGACCTCGCAGTGTCCTCATTTATTTCACACTATTTAAAAACATTAAAAACCAACAAGAAACAATCTTTCTCCTATCCTGTTCCCTAAAAAGGCCTGTATATAAAGAAAACTGCACCAATGAAGATGCAGACTCAGAAACCTTGAAACTGAAGTGCTTAGATCAGAGTAGTAAGACACCACCTCTATCCAAGCTGTCTGGACTTCTTTGCCCTGTCTAGCTGTGGCGTTTCTCTCTTGCCTAGCCTAAAGCAACACATTCAATACTTTACCCCTTCTTTGCCACATCTCCTTTTGATTATTGTTGCAAGGATGTAGCAAAAGATTAATTTAACATCCATAGCGAGGACTTCAAAGAAATGCAGATTCTTCAAAACTTGGTTGAGGCCTCAGTCCCTCCCAGGAGATGCAGATGACAGGAGCTGGTCACTACCAGCCCAGGCAGTGTGTGAAAGCAGGTAGCTAGGCTACAAGCTCACCAGCACTTCTGCACATTCCTGATGTAATTTGAACACATCTTGTTGAGTCCCTAGGCTGCAGGAAAGTGCACAAAAAGTTGCATGGATTTTTTTTTTTTCTTTTTCCAAAAGCTATTGACTTTATCCAAAAGCTATTAATTTTACTCCCAGCTTTGCTCCTCTGCAGTTCACCTGGGTGTTCAGACTCCCCAGATTCAGAGCAACCTGTTGAGGAGTGTCTCCCAGTTTCTCCCATTCTCCCAGAAATCTCTCTCTCTCTAACTTCATTCCCAATAGTCTGATCATGCCTTTTTTTTCTTAAGCTCAAACATACAAATAATTTTGGTTGTTTCTTTTAAGTTTTAGCACTTCAGAGGTCGTCTAATTCTGTCTGAGTCCCACTCCCACATATAAACACTGCTATTTAGGCCTATATTTTGCTACTAACACTTCCATAAACAGGGTATTACTGTATAAGCAATCCCACCAAAAGCGGGATCACACATCACAGAATGAGGTGCTGTGTAATATTGGTATTGTAATGTTGGTAGGCTGGCTCAAGTGCAATTTCTTAGTATCCTGCAGTGATAACAGATATTTCAATTTTTTTTTCAGAAGTATTTTGGATTTACACAATTTTTATAATTTGTCCTCTCCCAAAATCCTGTATTTACATATACAGCTGTACAGATAAGCCATATACTGAACTCACCTTGCTGTGGAAAGAAGAGTCTTCTGATTCTTCATCTAAGGAAGGTAGAAGAGACATCATTCCTCTTCTTTTCAACTACAAAAACACACACAAAGAGACAGCCCAATTATTCATGACAAGAACAGTAAAAGCCTCTTCTCTTCTGCCTGTAAACCAAAAGAAAGTTAGCACTTGGGGTCCATTTTTGGAGAAGCACTGAACATCTGCCACTCTACATTCAAGTAACTGAAAGCTGCACATAATAAGAACCTCTGAAAACTGGGACTTTCTCTATGCTGTAATGTAACATCACAGCTGTAACTGGGATAAATTTCATTTTGCTCCATGAAACCAATTTACCAAAAATCCCAGAACAACTGGTTATCAACAAAACCACACACTGAGCATTTTGCACCTGATTGCTTGATGCAAACTTCATGTTGGATCTGCTCATGCTAAAAAAAATAAGCAGAGGCACACCTCTCTCCTGCCTTCTCCTAAACATGCATCATACTCTGTTGTTCTGGGACCATTCAGAGAAGAAGCAGTATTGATTCTCAGCTGCAGGGGTGCTCCTCTCTCACATGCCACTCCTCCTTCCCTCCTCAGCTCTCACAATGTGGTGCTCCACTTACCTGCTGACCAGAAACATCAGTCCTGTTCAAGTCACTTTGTGATAACGCAGAGGCTGTGGGTTCATCTCCTAATTCAGACACTTCTTGCTGTAAGCGCTGGTGAAGTTCAGACACTGAATTCTTCATCCCAGTAAGGATATCTTCCTTTCTTTGGCATAGCTTTATGATTTCTTCTTTTACAGCTTCCATTTCTCCCTAAGGAGCAACAACATCTGTAAGCCTCCATTTTTCTTACTTCACCAAACAGTAACATAACAGATGATACCACTGATGTATCTTACTGGGACTGGGGCTATTTGCCCTTTTTCCTTTTTCAGGGCACTGGGACAGTTCCCCATTGACACTGCAGGAGATGTCCAGATACACACAAAACAGCAGCAACAAATTCAGCTCAGAACAGCACTTGCTGCCTGTAACGCAGAAGTTAGGTCATCTGGAAGGAAGCGTGAAAGGCTGAATAACTAATTCTAACTAGGTCCTGCATAGCCATGGGAATATGAGTTTCCTTCAGGACAGAGGGAATGCAGCTGGGTTACATTACTCTGTGTGTCAGAGCAGATGATGTTACTTCCAACTACCTTCTCTGGTAGAAACAAAACACTTGGGATAGCCTTGATGAGGGCAATGACAGCAATAAGGGTAGCTCAAGGCTGAGTCGTCTTTGCTGAAGCTGCTCTAAAAGAAGGAAACACAAACCATTTGGTGGGTTTTGGTGACGTGGCTGGGGACAAAACTATCCCATGTCTGAATGTGATATTGGGAGCAACAGCCCCCAACAAAGTACAAGGAAAATACTTAATGTTCTGCAAGGATTAAACAATAACCCAAGTAACTCTACACTAACAAAGGGGGAAATAAATCTGTCTTGGTCTCCTGCCTGGCCATGACTATTGCTCTAGCTGGTGTTCTGCCCTTAGAGCTTTCTGCTAGTGCCTTTCCTTATCACCTGGCCTCTAGGCAAGCAAAAAAAGCACAACAAATAACAGAGTAAGACGGGACAAAGAATAAAATCCCCCGCTCACCTCATTACTGAAAGTGCTAAAGCATTGTTGCTTGCTCAGAAAACCGAAATGTGGCTAAATATCCCATTGCACACTGGGCTCAGTCCATCAGAGCAAGCTTTGATGCTTGGTTTGAAATAATAACAGCACTGATTCCACACTGTGCTCTATCATGGTGTGAATAACGGTACAGGAGTAATAATCTGTGACAGATGAAAGCAGTAAGACTGCTGGTTCTGTCTCAACTACAGCTGCTTCTGTTAATAACACTAGTGTGGCTGCGTGATGGGGAAGGTGGAGGCAGGAACCCCAGCAAATTTTCAAAGGACATGGGAACTCTACTCAGACAGGGCTGTTTTTTTTCCTTTTGTACACTCAAAAACACAAGGTAAAATCTTCCAAAGGCAAGAAAAGTCATTGGAATGAAAAGACAGCCATCCATGATAATTTTGCATATTTTTATACATGTCCCCTAAGAACAGTATTTCTATTTGTTTCATTGCAGCAGGAGACTTTACAGCACACATTTACCCCTACTGCTTTGCAAACTTAACTAGCCAAAAACCTCCTCAGAAACCAAATCTTTATTAATATCACTTCTTCATCTGAAGCCCCTCAGCGAGATGGGCAATTCCACTGCCCACGTCTATTCATGAAACGTTATAATTGTGAAACAGGTTTTCTTCTAAAACAAGAGCTATTAAACAGAAAGTCCTACATTCAAAGACAAAAACAAATAAGAATCAGGAAATGAGTCATGCTTAGTACTAACATCAAGCCTCCAACATCCAACCACCTGAAAGCAGAGCAGCTATGTACTTAGGAGCCTACCGAGTGATTATAGGTATTATGCAGATACAATGTATGTGTATTAACTTTATTGTGACTGACTGCAAAAAGCTGAGCTCTTCAGAGGTGCTTTATAAATAGTTATTACACTCAATTAGTCATTTCCTAACTTTTGCAGTGCTGTCCCTAAAACACATCTTATTTTTGCATTAAATAATCAATCCGTCCATTACAGAAAGCAGCTGACTGCAGGGAGAAAAGCAACATAAGTTTATCAGTTGATGAAAACACAGTGTGGCTGTGAGGACAAGGAAAGGAGTCTACAGAATCTAACCCTAACCAGAATCACCAAAAGTACCACTGCACGCTCAGTGATCAGAAAGGGACTCAGTTCTCTCCTGATGCACTGTCCCAAGCTGCAACCTGAGCAACATTAGCAGGATGCGGAGTGCAGGCAAGCTATCAGTGCTGCATATTGTTTCACCAAAACAGCTGTCAGCTGTCATGAAAACAGCACTCTACATTTTCCTTGGAAGCTGATACCGGTACAAATGACACATCAAAGTCAATAAGGAGTATATTATGAAAGTTACACCCACCTTGCAAACTAATATTAACTGCAATATGTCTTGGTATATGTCAACTTATGTATGCATAGTCACACCATGGCATCCAAATGCTTACTTGACTGTGGCAAGGAGAGGAAGCACACTGCTATTTCTCAGTGCTCTGCATCATCATGATTAGTGTTACTCTGGACAAGTAACAGACATGAGAGAGAAAACAATGAAACGCACCTCTGGACAATGAATGTTCTGAGCCAGTGGTTGATCTTCATGTGATATTTCAACAAGGTGGTTCTTTAAGAATTGTTTCAGCTTTTCAATTTCTTGCTCACATTCTTCTGTTTTCTTTACAGCTTCCTGTGAAGCAGTAATAATTTTGAATTAACTAGTACAGAAACAAACTAGTCAGTAACACAACAAACTTGTACTGAAGAGTACTGAAGAGCTTCCTGTGCTTCTGTAGTTCCATGTAAAAGAAACTGTGTTTTTTTCTGCTAACTTTGCACAATGCTATTCTCACAAAATTTATTATTCACTTGCTAAAGACAAACTGCTCTATCCATAAGTCAAAACATGATGAGGTATTTTGCCTCATTTTGCCTCTTTGCTTACTCCAGAGTACAACTATGAACTTGGCTATAAAATGCAAATGGAGCATATCTAATTGCATTCACTACAATTTAGAACAGGTTGGGGAAAAAAAAAAAAAAAAGGATTACAAGGTTTCATATCAAGTTAGAAAGCCTACCTGTTTTTTATTAGTGCTCAGGTCTTTACTGTCAGCTAGTTCTGCACTCACCAAAAATGAACTGTGTTGTACACCAGGCAGACACTGAAGCTCAGAAGATAAGTCAACCACAGTATCTGACAATTTGAATACTTCCTATAAAAATGGTAAGTATTTCCACTTTGTGTGAGCTATCTCTTCTTAGATGACTTACAGGAAAGCATATTATATGCTATAAACAGCCAAACTCACTTTTACTCATCTGACAGTGACCGCAAAACCTCATCAACCCCCGTGCTCTGCTGTTCGTGCAGAAATTGGCAGTCTCCCCACACACATTGCTCATGTTTGTCAGCCACAGCCTGTCACGATGTCTCAGGTAATTAAGAAACTGTTACATCTACAAATCAGAATATTTTGTGAAAACATTTAAATTTGCAGAACATTTGGTGGTTCTGCGTTTTCTGACCTACGGGCTGAGAACTGAAGAATATCTAATAACTATTCGTCAAGTGTCTGCAAAAGCTAATGAAGAAAATGCAGCCTACTGTCTACAGGCTTGAACTTACTCTGCTGACAGCAGCACCTGAACAGCCTGACAGGTTGAAAAATCTCTTTGCAAAGCCTGCACAGACTGCCTTTCAGATCAAAGAGCCTCTCCTGCTATGAGCAGTACCACTGCCGCCTCTTCAGTCACTTCTTCCCAGTAGCACTCCCTCTCCATAAAACTAATAAGGTTCTAAATAATTTTCTTTTTTCTTTTCTTACAGGTTTAAAAAAAAAAAAAAGAAACTATTTTCTCCACTTAAAAAAAGCCAAAGTGGAGAACAAGATATTTAATAGTGGCCTATAACCTTACAGCCATATCTAAAAAGTCAGAGAAGTAAGAAAAGAGTAAGTCTTCTCCTGCTCAGTTTTAATGAGAAACTGAAAGTCCTTCTAAAGGAGAGATTCTCTTACCTATACCTTCACTTCCACATGAATAGGACTGGTTAGTAATAGGTAAAATGTATACTACCTCAAATTTCCTTGACTAACTAAAGAATATGAATATTTTGTATATAGACTCCAGTGTCTTCTGTCACAGACCAAGATGTGAACACAGCCACTTGCCTGATGATAACTCATCCATTCCCTGCCTTCCACTAAGGGGCAAAAAAAATCTTATTTTATCCTTTTCCTAATTTAATATAAATCATGCCATATATGTGGGACAGAATCTTCCTGCAAGTGTTGCCTCTTTTTGAGTGACTTTCTGTTTAACATTTGCTCTTTACTTTTCACATTGTGGTAATACTAGAAGACCTACCCGTGGAAAAGGCCTGGCTGCCCGCAGCGTATGTGCAGGCAGGCATTGCATTTGTTAGTGAAGAGCTTACTAAAAAAAGAGCATGGTAAATCATCAAATATGCAAATACTGCCACTCTCTTGCACAGAAAACCGGTAGAAGCAGCTGCGGCTTCCAGCTCGTTTTTCTGATGACGTTATTATGTAGTGATAGGTGTGGTACTTGACAGGCCGCAATAAGAAACAGAGGGCAACACTGAACACAGATCTAAGTCACCTAAAATCCTGCCCCAAAGCGTTTACACCGCCTATTACATGTTTCGTTTCTGTTATACTTTTTCAGGTGTTACACTGCAAGTTAATTCTACAAAAGTTACCAGAACAATATCCTGTTGCATCACCAATAGCAAGATATAGGCAAACATATCCAAACACTAAAATTTCAAAACTAATTCTCAGGAAAAAAAAAACTCAACTAAGTAAATATTTGTGCAGGAAACTCACCTCCCATTTGCTTTCCTCTCTCTCAGGACACTTGCTGCCTTTCTAACGCAGAACTCAAAATGCCATCCATTAATAGCTTTATCCTTTGTTATGTCTTAGCTGGTGCTATTGTAGTACTGCAGCTTTCAACTCATTCAACAGGACTGGAAATTCTTTTTTGCACAGTTTGATATCCTAGCTGCCAAGAATTGCGATTTTTCCAATCGGTTTTCTCACAAAGAAATTTCACTCAGCTACAGATTGTCGGATGTCAATAAGATCAAGGCAAATGCTGAGTAAAAAAAGGTTACAGCTGTTTCAAAAAAGGAGAAAAACCTAAACCTTGACCTAATGCTCCACAAAAACCAGTTAGAAGTCTCATGACAACACTTTGTAATTGCAAAGTACCTTGTTTCTGATGTTTTAAAGTGTTTTGAAAATTCTTGATTATTTAATCTGGTACCTCTCTGAAAAAGGTACGTTTGAACACATCCATTTTTCAGACATAAGAAATTGCATGGACTAAAAAAAAGAGATCGTAGGGATGATGCGGATCTCACATAGTCATTGCTTTTTTCCGAACTCCAAGATGCATGAGTCATGCAGCATATTTGAGTTTTTGTCTTGGTGTGGTGCTCTTAATTTCACAAACTGAAAATCAAAGATGGACATTCAGATTTTAGCTGCCACTTGTTTCTGCCTGTTCTCCAAAATGCCCAGTAACAAGTTAGATGTTCTAAAGAATTCTGCTTTACTGTAATAGGTTCGGGAAACCAAATCAGCAAAGATACTGTATGCTTTTTCTAGGTGCTGCTATCATCCTGCCGAGAAAGGGCTGGGTCACATGAAAATTTTCATACCCCTACTGACATGGAAACATGCATAACCACACTCCAAGTTGCCTCCAACCACACCTAGCCTGGGCAATGGAGCGTGACAGATATACCTGAATTAAATCCTTCCTGAGCTGGTACAACCACATTGCTCAGTGAAGTTCTGCAGAGATACTAGTTCAGGTTTGGAGCCAGCAGAGCTGTTTCATAACGCCTACTGCCCATGAGTTAATGCTCCCTGACCCACGGCCTTCTCCTACAGCCGTGGTCACACCCATGCTGTTATCTCACCTCTGCTTCAAAACCTGGTCTGGCCAACAGCACCTCCAAGCCCCCTGTCAGATGTTCATTGATGTAGATACATTCTTGCACGGGACCTTCTGAGGGCAGGAGATGGCCTGCCCCAAAACAATGAATTAACCAAGTGACAATGGCAGAAAATGGTCACTTTCCCGGCTCACTGATTTGGGAACATCATCTTTAGCAGAAGACTTTTCGCTATTAATTATCAGCAATTTCTATCTAATGGCTCTCAACAAAGAATTTCCATGTTCAAGATAAGTTTAAGGACTTGAACATCGCAGATGGGAGCACCTGCATGTAACACTGGACTGCAATCATTAGTTGTGCAAACCTGGGTCATAAAACACTTGGGCCTTCATTTCTTCTGCAGTATGCTAAAACACATGGTGTCACTTGTGACTGAATTGTAAAACTGAAATGAATTTCAAGACTATCCAGTGTGCCTTGTTGTAGTATCAAATTACACAGGAAAAAAAAATAAACAAAAAAAGTCCCCAAACCATCAAATAGAAGACACAGTAGGTGTACTGCATGCCTGTAAAAACAATATTATCTAGTGATCAAAATTATTACAAAATAAAAGTAGCTTAGGTGACAGTAAAAAAAAGAAAATCGATTACCTCCAGTAGGTCATTTTGTTCTTTAGTAATTTTTTCTAATTTCTTCAGTTCTCTGAAGAGTTGTCTTGCTCTTTGGAAGACTGAGAAAGGTTGCATTTTCACCCCTGGTAGCTGAAGTGCTGCCTCGTAGGACTGTATACGAACAACGGTCTTCTGCATGGCACCAACACGGTCAAGTATAACCTATCAGGATACAGGACAGATGATGGATGTGATACTGAGTTGGAAAAATCAACACTGAAAATTTATACTACAATCATGATGTGCAAAACTCTTTGTTGAGTTTCCATTTAAGAAGGAAGAATATTTTCATCTTGGACCAAATAAGTGAAAATCCAAAGCAAGGTCATCCAAAGCAAGAGGAAGATTGCATTTACAATTCTGCTTTTTCTGCATATACATACAGAAAGTTTGCACAGTCACAAAAAAAAAGGGTCACATTAAGATTAGTTACTATTTACTAAGCGTGTCATTTCAAAGTAGCAGTGAAGACAGTTAAAAAACTGATGCAAACCCTTTGATTTCACTCTAGGCAACTCTGGGGTTTTTTTTCTGTGCTGCAAACCAGCCATGAGATGTCCTATGTTGAAGCTAGCCATTTTATGACAGTCCTATAAACAGTCTTCTCAACATATTTGAGACTATGAACTGGGATGGAAGCCAGAAGAAACTTCTGAAAATGGCTTTCCTGTCAAAGACAGCATTTCATATCAGAACACCCCAAGTGCACGCACAGTTTACAATCAGTAACCTTTATCAGTTTGGGATGATGAGAGATGTGCAGTTTCATATCACAATACATCTTTTATGGAAGACTCGGTGAACAACTTAGGAAAGACAGAACAGCAACACCAACTCACAACTGCTTGGTTCTCCTAAAGAAATATGAAATCCTGCTGAGACCTCATTCAGCTGAGAACTTCAGAAGAAAAAGAAATATAAATACAAACTACCTCTGGGCCTTTTAATTACTAATATTTTTGTTAAATTCCCTCTCAAGAAGATTTCATTTTAAAAGACCCCAATTGGAATAGAGATGCTTATCCTCTCATTCATAAGCAGCCTGCATCAGGAAGTTTTTGCTTGAAATCTCAGGCAGAGAAAGGAAAACCATCTTGCCAAGTTACCTTTGCAGTGGAGTCCCTGCACGATGAAATGGTTTTATGGTAAGTCACTGTAGCCTACATTTCCAGAAACATGTGCCAAATTTTGCCTTAATTTATGGAAAAATAGGGCCTGATTTTCAGATTTGCAGATTACTTACTGTTTGACGCTAAGTAGACGGACGTGCAGCAAGTGTACCTGAACTTTCCAAAATGGAGACACTCAAATATGGCAGGTGTGTCTGACAACATGTGTTCAAGTTACATACTTGAGTTCTCCATGGGCAAGTTCTCAATAGTGCTTTAATTTCAAATGTTTTTGTTCAAACCACAACCGTGCTTTTTGAAGTGATCTCCCAACAGTCTCACCTTAGGGTTTACATTAAGCAGTTGCCTTGGACCACGCAAATTGGATTCCTTTCAAATGAAACTAAAGCAGAAGATACTCTCCAGAAGAGCCTCTGAAGACACCCAGCCACTAATGGATGTCCGTACAGGATCAGTCCAAAGTAAGCCCCCAAGACACGTACCACACAGATATCAGGTCATCTGCACCAACTGTTTTGCCCTACCAATGTGCTCTTGGATTGCACTACTTGCTGCTGTAGAAACATGTAGACAAAATCATGACTGAAATAATACCTTCAATCTTTGACCCAAGAGTTAGAATTTGTGTGACACTAACATTTCAAAGTCATATACTAAAAACTTGTTCATGGTGGTTTGCAGTCACAAAACAGCCTTATGCTCATGAAAGCATATTTATGTTAACTTATGCATAAATACATAGGGAAAAAAGCCTATATAGGTTTTCACACACCTGTCCATGTTTAATTTGGTCTTTTGGAGAAAATTCTAACAAATCTTCTGATGACAGGATTGTCTTCATTTTGGCAACATCCTTCTCAAACACTTTCACATGAGATTCAATGGCATCCAATTCCTAGATTTTGGAAACAAAGAGAGTATTTGCAGATAGTACAAATACCAAAGCCAGCTTGATTTCTGCCTTTCGCTTAAATTCAAAAAGAAATACTGAAAAACAAGTGCAGTGTATGCAGGATACTTTAACGGATACTAGCAATCAAAAGGCTAGTTATTATAAATGACATATCATCATAACTTCTGGAGGAATTAAGTATCTAAGATCACCTGGTCTGTTTTAAACTCTGAATACAGAATTGAAATATCCTTGAGAGGTCACATTATAAATTACCAGTAGTGACAAGGCACTTTTCCAGTGGTGATAGTTATCAGCATAGGAAACTGGTCTAATTACACTGCTGCAGCTTCCTACATGATCAGTCTTATGTCAGACTGCAAATGGATCCACGTACAGTAGAGCTGCTTGTGAACTCTCATGGAGACAGAGTCCCTGAATAAACTAGGTTGGAAAGGAACTTGGGAGGTCTCTGGTGCCCATCAAAGCAGGTCATTTGGGTCCTGGGTGCAGGACTCTGCATGTGCCTCTGTTGAACTTCCTGAGGTTTCTGTCAGCCCGTATCTCCAGCCTATCCAGGTACCTTGGAACAGGAGCCCAACCCTCCAGCAAGAGACACGCTTTTAATTTACCAGTCAACAAGACCTGCATTTCTCCTCCTAAATAAGGAGTTTCATCAACACTCCTGAATTTTATAGCTTAATTAGATACCAAACACCTTGTGATGGTTTTATTTCCAAACACTTCATTTCCTCACTTGGCACATCTACTAAAACCAGCACAGCTTTTTTCTGTGCAGGCAATATAAGCTGTATTTCATAACAGATGATGAAACTCTGATAAAAGGCACTTCTATATCACCCAAACTTACATCAGCCACATGCTGGATCTGTGGAAGAATCTCTGCTATCTCACGCTGTAAAGTTGCTACTTGATCATCTATTTCATTTAGCTGTTGCATTACACTATCTGTTTCAAAGACTGGTGTTAGCTCCTCCAGCTCCAAGTAAGCACTGTGTAGAAGATTTTGCTTTTGTTCTGAGTCTTCCAAAGCCATCTGGAGACAAAATAAGAGCTTAGTTTAATCCATCAATAGTGAACATGAAAGTGGTTAGGATCAGAAGGAATCAGCTTTAATTTCCTGTATGTCACTGACCATTGCATATATTCCCAAAAGCTTAGTTCAGACTAAAACACTGAATTCCTAAGGGAACCGAACTGCTGCATCCTGCGCGCAGAAAACTGAGAGACTGTTACCCTGATTTCAAGGAAATAATTTAAATACAATAAGTCTACATGAGCATGGCAAAAGGCACAAAGAGGAAGATTTCAAACTCAGAGGGAGGTCCCACCTCAAAAAAAGAAAAGTATGAGACCCTGGAGAAGATTCCTCTCCATCTCCTGTGCAATGGTGAGGCTGGCCCCAAGTACATCAACAAGTCACGTCAGCCAGACACCGCAAAAGGGTTTTCTGCACAGCAGCCTGCAGGCAGCAGATGTAACACAAAGCCCCAGAAAATATCTGACCATTTGTGCATGATGGGAAGATTCTTCCCATCTCCTGCAGCTAACTGGAGGAACTTTTGCATGAATTACAGGTCTCCATGAAGAACAGAGAGCGTTGCAAGAAATGCGTGTGATCCACTCTCCTCTGCGGCATGTGAAGGCAAGGACTGAATGCACATCTCAACTCTAATGCAAGCCTTGGGTGCATTTCCAAATCCACTAGTTCCCCAGCCCAGAACACACAAACCACTCCAAATCACAAACGCAGGAGACAAAAGGCTTTTGTCATAAAAACATTCACTGATTTTGGAAATTACAATCTCTGCATTCATAGAATCATAGAATGGTTTGGGTTGGAAGGGACCTTTAAAGGTCATCTGGTCCAACCCCCTGCAAGGAGCAGGGACATCTCCAACCAGATCAGGTTGCTCAGAGTCTCATCCAACCTGGCCTTGGACACTTCCAGGGATGCTGCATCCACCACCTCTCTGGGCAACCTGTGCTAGTGTTCCACCACCCTCAGCGGAAAAAAATTCTTCCTTATGTCCAGTCCATTGTGGCTACATGCTCTGTATGATGCCAGCCCAGAACAGTCAGCTACTTCCTATAAGGAATTCTTAGTTTTAACAGCAAAATCTATGTTCAGAGTACCATCATTCTGGAGTGGATGTATAGAAAACTCAAATTTCAAATACTAAATTGCCAGCAATCCTCTTGGCACTTGCCTGGCCCTGATCTTCCCTGTAATATTACAAACATTTGATTCTTTAAATTACCAATCAGAATCACCTTCAAGATTCAGTGAGAACTGCCTTCCAAGCCACAACTACGTTCAAAGTTTCCATCTAACACACAGACATCAAAATACCACTTTACCCTTTTTGGAACACATACCCACAATACAGAAAGAACTGTACATATTCAGGCAGTAAAACCTGATTATAGCCACACAGCAGGGCAACATGAATTTTTGGAAGGTAGCTGTACTAGAGTTCAGGACTTTCACAAGACAGATAGGTCCAACATCAAAAAGTATATATCTGTATTTCGTGAGTGTCAACTGTAACTATTCTTCACTTAAAGGATTTACTGAAAACAGTAAACAATTTATGTCAGTAAGACTTAAGAATGCAAAATTGTGTCTGTACAAAGCAACCAGTTCTAACAAGACCATGTATCTACAGTAACACTTACCTGAAGGTCATCAGTATGTTTGCGTAAGCTTTTTGCAGAGTCATTTTGAGCATCTGCTCTTAGCAAGCAGTTGGTGTTTTCTATCCAAATTTTCACATTCTTCAAGAGTTCATCATATTCTTCCATCTTGTTGGCAGCCTAGGAAATGACAGGATTTTACAAAAAGGCACAAATGCATGTCTATTCACTGCGTAAGATAAACACATTTATGAACTCTTCTAAAAGAAAATGGGATGCATTTTCATCAAGGCCAGTTAAATTAGTATGGTGAAATAAAGATCATAGTTTTTCTGAAACAGTGTCATGATTTCTGGCTATCTCCTCTAATCAAAGGTAATTTTGGAGTTTATGTGCTTACATTTCATGGGGGCACTGTTGCAATCTATAAAGCAATGTTACTTTAACAGACAGCCAATAGCAGAGTCATAGAGAACCATCTCATCACTCATCCAGGGGCAGGAATTCCCCATGTTAACTGCATCAGCCATGGTGCAGAGCTGGTCCTGCAGCTGGAGGTGATTTTGCCACTCCAGAAACTCTTAGCTGCAATAAGCCAACGTACCTACAGCAAGCTTTTGACTCTTTATTCGAGAGCCTTTGATGACATTTTATGCAAAGTTTTTATTTTGTTTTTTATCAGATGCAATTTTAAAAGAACTTTTCCATTTGCATCTACCTTGTTTAAAATGGCAGTTCTGCGCTCAGCAAGTTGCGAGACCTGCTGGTACTGCTGGAGGGGGGTCACTAAGATATCCATCAACTCTTGTGCGTGGCAGGAATCCTGCTCTACTATATCATGCACTTCTGCATCCAGTTCATTGAGTTTGTAGTGCCAAAGGTCCAGCATATCCCAGATTTGCTGCGTGGGGAGAGAGAGAAAATGAAATATAACATCAGGCTCAAAGGCAACAGCAGAGTTATTTGTTCTTCACGTGGGGCAAGTGGAATTGCAAAGATTTTGGAACTGATATAATGAGAACAGAACACTGCATCTCCCGGTGTGCCTCACAGTTGAAAAAAACCCACGTGTTTTCCTGTGAGAAAGAATTGGTAAATATTCACCAGCTAAATGCCTGCTTGTAGTTCTCCTTTTGCAGACATAAAATGAACTGAGGGCCACTTTATGTTCCTGCTAAAACAGGCTCTGTGGAAACAACCAAAAATCTTTTAATGCCCACAAATGTCTTTTTTTGCAAGATTACCTTCTGTACTTCTTTGGCTTTGGCAATGTTTTCACTCTTCTGTTGTAAGATCTTTTCAATAGCTTGAAGGCCATTGTTAATAGTTTCTGCTTTTCTTTTCAGCACATACTGAGGAGAGCTCTGCAACATTTCAAAGCTAACCTGTCACAGCAAAGAAAAAACAACAGGGGAGATTACAAAGATCTGCTTGTTTCTGTGCACCACCTCACCAAAAATATTCAAATGCTTTCTATGTTTCTCTTGACGAGTCACCTGAAAACACAGGAATGAAAAGACATTTGCAGGGAGAAGTGCTAATGTAAGCAGGTTCAACATTTATATGTTGTTCAATAATTTCCTCTCACTTAGAAAGGACTGGTCAAGAAAGGCAATGCTTGAGGAAACAAACAATACGACACTGCAACTCTCAGAGTGCTGCCCCTGTTCTAATCTGTAACAGAGGCTGACCATGCTGCAATGTGGAAAGGGCCACATTTTGTTTCCTAGATGTGAAGGTTAAAAACCTGGAATGACACCTATATCTCCCAGCCGACAGCTACTGCTTCCGTGTAAGAAATAAGGGTACATGGAAGTGCATAAATACACAGTGAATTTCTAAATATAAATTTAGAGATTTATTACTAAAATAAAAGGCTCTGAGTCCCATAAAGTATGTGGAACTTAATTTTATTCTCTAAAACTCAACAAAAATGAAAAACTGGTATATTGGAGGGCCTAATTTTCCACGTAAAGAGAAAAACTCTCCAGTAAGCCGAAGCTGAGCAATTGCCTGAGCACAGAACTGAGCGACACAGTAAGGTACCAGGTTCCCAGATGAGATGCAGGGAGTGAGGAGGTCCTTGTTCTTAGCCCAACGTGATGTCTTCTTATACTAAAGCCTGCTAGCTGCTACGGTCAGCCACGCACCAGGAAATTGTTAAATCATGGTAAATTCTTTGTGTGGGGCAGCCCTAGGATTTATGGGGTATTGCACATTGCAAAAGATTTCTAGTTTAGCAGTTATTCTGGTTTGAAGCTCCTTATACTGAAATATTTTATCGTTTTTGTAGGAAGAGGAATTAAGATCATTATTTAAGAAATTATGTATCCAGTTTTATTTCTTAATTTTATTAATATTATTTATTATTTATAGATCCCAACATGTAGTGTCAGACCAACATAATAATACCCATAGTAAGGTACTGTATTGATAAAATTGCATTAATAAAAATAAATACATACAGAGAAGAACTACAGTGCTCCCCTCAAACACTCATGCTTATACAAAAAAGCTACTGAGTCCAGTGTGTACTTACTGCCTAAGGCTCCTTGGAAAAAGGAACTCAGACTGTAATCACTAAACACTTGACCGTTACTACTGCCCTGCAGGACACCAAACGTGAAAAATTACTGATGTGCTAGTTTCCAAAAGAGAAGAGAAACAGGCATGAGTGACGTGACACAGTTGGAAACGAGAAAGCAGACCAAGCACCAACTCCCTGTCTTTCCTCGGAAAGAACGCTGCATCTGTCAATGCTGTGGTCATCGGTAAGGCAGGATTTTAATTTCAAGACTTCTTACTGGGATGAATTCATTATATTTGTCACATAAAATGCATGGCATCAAAAGTACAATTTATTTCCATTTTTAGGTTAGCAGATTTAGAAGAAAGCAGAATGCCATTAAAATATGACAAGTTAATGCAATTTACCACATGCTGATATCTCCTAGTATGTAACTAAACTGATCTCCAGTTCCACTAGGATTGTTTTGTTTCCTAAATGCATTTTTAAAAATTACAAGATAGTTTATATTGTTTTCCACTACCTAAATGTGAAAAGCAAATGTCATCCAATTTCCGGGACCAGTTCTTTCACTCCAACATGTAATATGTGCATTGGGTTTATCTTTTATCTCAGTAAATGAAACAGTAAACAACAACAAAAAACCCCAAACCATAAATACCGTTTTAAATCCCTTCTCCTTCTCTCTCCTACCCAGTTGCTGGTTCTAAAAAGACTGGTTCCATTTTGTAACAGAAACTACAAAGTTAACCAAATTAAAACTAATAAGCTGTAATGAATATATCTCTAAATATTTAATGCAACATAAAAGGAATGAGTAATCTGACAGACACTAACAAGTAACTGGATTTCAAAACTGTGTTATTAAACTTTCAAGTTTTATCAAATTAACTGAGATTTAGCCTATAAAATTAGCATTAAACATTATTATTATTTCTGAAATAAGAGAACTGAAAGTTTTTTTTCTTTTTGAAAGTAACACAAATTAATAAATAACAATGATAATTATACTGGGCTGAAATTGGACCCCAAACTTACAGTATTACTCCATTTACCTTGAATTTTGCTCCCAATTAACTGTTTATACCCCCTGTAGGTAGAAAACATTGCAAAAAGCCAAGGCAATGTTATTTAGTTATGTAAATTCTCTGCCTGCTTTTAAAGCAATGTGACCATGTCCTGAGGGGTGGAATAAAGAATCATGCCATGATACCCTACCATGTGTGCAAATAAGAGGAAAAAAAAATCCAGTTTCAAAGTCCTCTTTTAACTCAGTTTTGAAAATATCTTCTCAGTTAAGCTATACAACCTTCCCAGTCAACTTGGACTACCAGTTCAGTTTAAGAATCAGACTGGACACAAGACAGGATCCATGTCATATCCAAGACTTCACTGGTAGTGGTTCTACTTGTCCTCTTTTAACGGAAAAGAAAAATATTATATTGTAATATTATAACTGCAAGGTTATTCTAAAAAGAGAAAGTTAACATGAAGAATTCCTCATGCATACATTTTCACCAAGAGGACAATGAAAATGAAAATAATAAATGTTTCAAGTTGAAATTTATAGTTACAACATTCACCAAATATTGTGTGTACTTATTTATACATTACAAAAAGGTAAATATTAAAATTACATCAACAGTTACCTTGTCTTCTAGGTCTTGCAATACTTTCTTGCAGTCCTCCAACTGAGTTTCGATCTCTGCAGGAACTATTGTGTACATTTCAGAATACTTGATCCGGAGTTTCTCCATGATATCCTTTAGAATCTGACTTTCTTTACCAATCACACTCTGAACCTCCTGCAAAATTAAGAGTTACTGCAGCAGTTTTACTCAGTTTTTACCAAGTGCATGTGCATGTGTGTATAAGTACATATGTGTATCTATACATACATACATAGTGTGTTTTATATTTCCTACATGATTCTGGTTTGGAAAAGTTGGTTTTGTGATATCAAACCTAATTTGACTATTTGACTACCTCTGCAAGCAGATTAACTTTGGGAAATACTCATTTAATCAAATGATGGTTTTCAATCTGTAAGAATTAATTGAACTTGATACTGGTCCATGTCAGGCAACTGACGCATTGATGTTTACGGACAGGTACTGCAATGTCATCACTGGAACTGCTCCTATGATTAAATGTTAACCTTTGTGCTCTCCCCTTTGCCAAAAATGCATTTTCGCTTTGAAAGACACTTAATAGTCAACGTTCATTCCTTCGTTATTATAAAAAACACAAAGGCACACAAAGCAACAGGTTTCAAGCTGAAGTGTCTGCTTTCAGGCAATTACGCAGAGCAGCACAGCAGACTCCTTTCAAAACAGTAGTTTACAGTTCTGCACAAAGAATGTAGGTTTTATGAGATAAAAGAAACTTGAACAACTGCCTACAGCCTGTGGCCTAGAAAGAAAATCCGTTCTCTTGCAGAAAGCATAAAGAAACTCGTTTGTTTTGAAGGTTTTCTAGAATTTCAAGTTGGAAAGTTCTGTTTGTTTGCTTTATGGTTCCTTTTCCCAATGCTCAGCTGTTTGAGAAACTCAAATGTAAACCCAAGTTATTCAGGAAAATTATCTAAAACTCCTATCAGGTAATGAAAGACATTAAAAATTTACATCCTTTTTTTTTTTTCAATCAGGGGAATGGTAATCCATTAACTATTGGTCTTCACTTGGGAATCTCTCTCCTCACAAAAATACAATGCACAGAAGAAATATGTAGGAGTCTGGGATTTATTTATTTCCTGTCATCCCACAACAACTGGGTCTGATATTAAAAAAAATCAAAACCATGAAACAGCCGTGTGCCTAATTCTACCACAGAGAAGGCTGCTCTTGTCAAACGGCCCAATTCAGATCATGCCAACATTTACTGGAGTTTATAGATTCCCTGCCTTGATTTTGAAAGAATCAGTTATAACATTAGTCTCCAAAACAAAGCGTGTCTCTGCAAACTGGTTTCTGTATATAAATGCATGTTCACATTTCACAGATGTTCTGGTTTTATTTAGTGAGCGAGGGCTACGGTGGCAGCTTCTGTAAGAAGCTGCTCGAAGTTGTTCCCTTTTGTCTGGTGGACTTGGCCAGGCCCAGGGCAGACTCACTGCCACCAAATTGGTCAGGCACGATCTGCCCTTGGTGAAGCCATGCTGGCTGTCACCAACCACCTCCTTGCTCTCCATGTGCCTTCGGATGGTTTCCAGGAGAATCTGCTCCATGACCTTGCCAGGCACGGAGGTGAGGCTGACCGGCCTGTAGTTGCCCGGGTCTTCCTTACTCCCCTTTTTAAAAATTTTCAGACAAATCCACAAGGTTTCACCACAGCAACGCTGGCTCACGGGTTTTCAGAACTTCCTCAGAATGTGGTTAACATTTCTCTCTCATGCTAATCCCTAGGAAAATGCTCTTATCTGCCACCACGGTCTTTGGCTTCTGTACATTTCGTAGCCCTTTGCCAGCTTCAAGCATCCACCTTCTAAAGGAAAATACATGGTGGGGACCTCTAACTAGTTTTCATGTAAGACTCGGCAAAGAGAGCCCAAATTTGTAATAGACCATAGTAAGCTAGAATAAATAAATTATTATAAAGTTCTATAGCTGAAAGTTATCACAATTAAATATAATTTTAAAAAAAATTATCAAGATTTAAAAATTAAGATAGCAATAGAAACACAGTAAGACTAAATTGAAACAAATATAATTAAAATAATAAATAAATTAACCCACATTGAGGAAGTGTTGGGAATAATACCACTTCATAAAGTCAAGAACTCAAAGATGGAGAACAAAAATACACTGAAATGACAAGAATGTATAGGCTGGATTGCTGCAGCGTGCTGACTGCTGCTGCTGGAGACTGTAGGTCTTGAGCACAATTTGACTTCTAAAAAGCATTTACCAGGTTAACCCCCTGATGTGGGACATCAAACCCAGAGCATCGGAAGCTGTCCTGGCTAGCTATGCAGAGGGGGAAGAGGTGCAGGATGTAAACTAAGTAGTCCTTCCCAAAAGGCATGCAACTGGCTGTGAATCTCTGCAATCTGGAGAGACTTCTACTGCCGCTAACGGGACCACGTAGAGGGAGAGGAATGTAAACCAAGGACTCAGCAGGGCCAGTCATCATCTGCTGAGCCAGATTCCTTCTCTTTAAGTCAATGTGCATATGCATATTTGCCACTAATTTTATTTGGAGCAAGTTCAAGCCCCAGCATAAAACAGAACATATTTTGAATATCCCCACACAGGAACAGAGCCATCACCAACCTCCAGTTGTCCTGCCTTTCCAGTAGCATCTCCTAATAACACAGATGCAGCATTCTGTAATGCCTTTGTCACAGCACTTATTTCTTCAATGATCTTGTTCCTCTCTTGAATCTCAGCTTGTACAGAATCCTTGTGGTCTTGAGTCTTTTCATATAAACTATGAAAGATTTCCAACAAGAATATATTAAGTGTTAGACTCTACACTAAGGATGAGTAATCAAATATCCTGTTTTGTACACATATTTTAAGAATATATATCCAGAATCACATTTGTCTGTATTTCAATATTATTTTCTGTAAGTAAATCTCTGAGTTTCTGTTCTTTTTTTGTCTCAGTTTCTTCAAAACTGAGTCTTCAGATATTCCTAAACAAAGTGTGTTTGGTAGGTCAAATCAGATAGCATGCATACTTAAACAGCAAACACAGTTCAGGTTCTCAGAGTCTGAAAATGCTGTCAGAGAAGACATTCAGAAAGATTTCCATGTGAAAAAGTAAGCATGGAGAAGGGCGAGTACAATTACAGATTTACAAAAAATACTGGAAACAAATTTTAAACAGTGCCACTCACTTCGTAAGCCAAAAGTTGCATTGTTGCAAAAAGCACAAGGTCTGATTTTCATAAGAGTGTTAAGACCCACACATCTCATTCAAGGTCACAAGAGCTTGGAGCCTCCAAAATTAACCATCATCCCTTCTGATTCCTCCTGCTTTTGACCCCAAATTGCAGCCCACACACGATATGGCCAGGGTCAGCTCCTCTCCCTCGCTGCTGTCTCCCCACGCCCATGCCACACACAGCGGATGGGTCAGATGCAGCATTGGTCTGACCCAGTAGGGCATTCACTGTCTTTTTAAGTGCATTACAGCTGTAGCCCATTCTTTAATACCCAACAAAACGCAGTCCTATGTCATATCTTCAACAGAAATTTCACACCACTTACTTTTTACAGCGATCCTGCATGGCCTTTATCTCACATAAGGCAGGAAGGGCAGCTTCTGCTTCAGTATTTTCAGATACACTCAGGATGTTTCTTACTCGGTGAAGAAGTAAGAGTAAGAGGAGCTGTTGCTGGTTGACATTTTCCTCAAACGAGTTCACCGAATCTAGTAATTCCACCAGTTCCTCTCTGGTGGCCTTTTCTTTCTCTTTAAGACTTTCTGGCTGTTCTTCCTGGAGCTTATCGAGAATTATTGCTTCTCGTTCCAGCTAAGTAAACAGGACGTCAAAGCATGAGATAAAGTGCTTTTTCATTCCATCACCTTAAGTTACATTATTCATTTACTCATAGAGATGACTGAGTACTGGGAATTACATAGCCAGAGAGCTTGAACCTCTGAAGTGTGCCAAAACATTTGAGTTTGCTCTAACAAAGCACGTAACCGCACACAGCGTTGTTCTTGGTTCAGAGAACTTGTGCTATAAAGATCCCCATCTTTTCTGACTCCAGGTTGAGGAAAAGCTGGGGATAACTGGCTGATCACTGGGTGGGAAATGAGGTTCTGCACTGATCTCAACCTTTACATGCCACTTTACTGAGGGCCCCATCCCTACCACATTCGGCAAAACTGACAGTGTGTTGAGCAACTCACCTCTTCACTGATGAATTTCCATTCCTGCTTTAGTTCTTCACAGTTAATTTCCAGACCTTTCGCCGCCTCAAGCAAACCCAGCCAATTTTCCCACAGCACCGTGACAATCCTGCCCAGTGCCCTGTCACTTCTCTTGCACAATCTCATCAGCTCTCCAGAGACCTGCCTCAGCCTCACAAGATCATCTTCAGCCGAGTCAATGCTGGAGACTAAAATCTTACAGGAAGAATAAACAAGTAAATCAATGGAACAATATCATCAGAAGTGTTAACGAAACATTCAGTGACATGATTAGGATTCTCTAATAAAACAGCAATTACTCCACTGAGCTGGCTAACTACAGTTGTAATGAGAGAATTCTGCTGGCTAAGGCTGTGGAGAAAGATGGGGTAAATAAAACGAGCAAAACAGAACGGTGTGCCCAGGTAACCAGGTTGTTCTTATTTCTTTCTGGTTGTTTGCAGGGAAGAGAAATGAGCAGGAGTTACAGACACATAAAATGACAAGCTGTAATATGATGAGTACTAAAAGAGAAAAGAGCAGAGACGTTGATTATAGCAGAAGTCTGGTGGGGAGGCAGTAAGAGAGTCCCGGGAGGGGAAACTGGAAACTCTCTGATTTTCACTTCTGAGGGAAACCAACAGCAATGTCAGAAATTTGATCAGTCCTGGTCCTGCAGAGAAGGCATGAGAGATCTGAACAGGAGTGCAACACTATCGGAAGCACAGATCATGTTTGATTTCTGTAGCAATAAGATGTGCTCATTTTACACGGCCTATTATAATCCTGCCTTTTTATAGGTACATAAATATATTCTGTGGTTTTATATATACATAAACACAGGATACAGAATTTCACTTCTTTCTACAACGACATCGTGTGGTGTGCAGAGCTGCCACATCACAGTTTTGCACAAGCTTTTCAAGTTCTTCAGAGTCTCTCTTACCTTGCTCTCTTCTAAGTGCTCCAAAGCTTCTTTGTAAGACATTGGTATTTGAGACAAAGACTGTCTAAGCATCTTTTCCAGTTTGTTAAGATCATCACGAATCTTATCTTTGGTTTTTGTGTAGCTTTTGTATTTTTCAAAATACCTACAGGAAACAATAGATCAATTAAAATCTGTTGTGGTCGCTCCTCTCTCCAATCATAACGTCCACTAGAATAAAAAACCCCAAACCTTCTGAACTAGCAGCCCTTACTATTTTGCAAGTTGCCCTCAATTAGCATTGTTAGACACTTCAGGTCTGATGTCTGATATATTTATGCCCCAGAAGGAACAAAATATAGGTATGTATATCCATGAATCAGCCACGGAGCTGCTCAAAAGAACTGAATGTCTTGATCTAAGCCTCCATCCTCCTCAGCCATTCCCAAAACATCAGCCCCCAGTTTGTAACACACATTCTGTTTTCCCTATGATGTGTGGTCTGTACAATTCCAATTTCTTGTTTCTATATCTTATCAGCTCTTTTCTATTGCCAAAGCCTTTAAAGTCATCCATTTTTTTTCATTATAAAACTAGATTTTAGGGTTATGCTCAATAGAACTAGAAGTACTGGATCATGAGCAAGCAATTTAAAAATCCTTTATCTTCCAAACTTTTTCTGTCCACGTATCTGAAGGCCCTTCAGATCTCTTCCATACCTGGATGTGAACAAAGGAAACTATGGCCTGTGTCTTGTTCAGTCTTTACTTTCTCAAGCCATCAGAACAGCCTATGGCAGATATGCATTAGGGCCCCTCTGAAAACTCTTCTAACTTGCACCAGCACTGAACTGGAGACTGGAAATGCGCTTTCTTCTGATTCAGACACCACATGACACTCAGTCGAGCCCCATACGCACTTTTTGGAATACACCCAAAATGACTGCATTGTAAACTATTAGCAATATGCTTCTTGTCTGGTAATCTTCCTTCCATTACAATGACATCTGGGAACAACAGAAATGCTTACAGGCCTTTCTGCTGAATCACCTGGTAACAACACTGCATTTACTATCAGTCAAATTTGTCATAGTAAGGAACATGATACAGTGAGATCTCTTAAACCTACCTCTGTTCATCAGCTTCCTTTCTCTGAGCCTTCTCCCTTAACACTAAGCTGTTATTGACTAGTTCTGTTAGAGTATTTTCCAGACATATTTTGTCTTCTGGTTTCACTAGGTTTTTCAGCTTGGAGTACAGGTTTTCTATGTCAGCCTTTGCAGAGTTGAACTCTTCTTGTTTCCATTGCGGGGTCTGACAGATCTCCTCTGAGCTACCGAGCTCTCCTGCGGCAGACTGGACTTGAGCTTCATAGTCCTCGAGGAACCCAGCAGCCCTCTGAACAGCCTTGGTATAAAGCTCACCCGTCTTACATGTCTCCTCCAGAGCACTCTGAAAGTGTTAAAAAGACAGAGCAACAATCAAGAAAGACTGCTGTGCTCCTCTGGATCACCAGATGGTCTTCTCAGAATTTCACACCTGGGTGTCTTTGAGAGCGATACTCCCAGAACTGGCCTGAGGGGGTGAGGGAATAGACATGGCAAATGCACTCTGCTATCCAGGTAGTCACAGAGCAGTGCCGTAACCTACGGATTGATTGCCCTCAACCATAGGAATGGGGGTTATGAGGGAACTGCCAATACTGGAAAAGTTCCGAGAGAAGGATGGCAGGACACAAGAGCCATAAGATCCCTTATGTACATGGCAGTATACATCCTGTTCAGACAAGGAAAGCCCACACATTCACGCTTTATTCTGCTCCAGGGGCTATCATTTCCACTATGAGTGGCCAAACTACTTCTTGCTAAACCCTCTTCTCATACATATTTATACACAGAATGATGTGGGACTTTGCCAGCTCTTGAGTTCCCACAGAGCAGAGAAACTGTGGCATTGCGCTTCCCACACAATACCCAAGCAGTGAAGATGAAGCACAGCAAACCAGTACGTCTGGCAGCAGGACCACAAGCCCATCAGGGACGCTGAGTCCCTCGCCCTGTTATTAGCCGCTGCCTCGTTTGTATCCACTGATCTCTCTGCCAGTCAGGGCAAAGATCTTCCTGACCAGTACACAGTTCCACAACCTCTCTGGTATAAAGGTTACCACTCTTCTTGTTTCCAACATAAATTTACTCATTAACTCTTTCTCCTTGTTTTAACAGTGCCCTTTTCTATACACTAAGCCTACCTCCAGCCTCATTACATTTCTCAGCTAGATTTCCCACTTGAGCTCAGCTTACCAGCTTGTGCAAACTCAGTTTTATTAACTGCCCTCAACATGTCGCATCCTTCTAACAGCATCTGTTCTAGTTTGAGCGGACCTTTCCTGATAAAGGCATCAAGAAGCAGGTTGATCCTCCAGCAATGCCTTACTGACGCCCTATGCACTTGTGTTAAAGCCTTCGATCCCAGTTGCCTTTCCTTTGCTCACCTTCCTTGAGGCCGGATCACATTGGTTTGACCTGTGCTTTACTCTCCTCGATCATTCCCAACCAGTAAGCTTTTTCTTTACTGCAGAAACAAGGAACTTCTATATTGTTCATCACTGTCACTATTGAAAATGTTACATAAAATTAGTCCCAAGAATATTCCCAGGACAATTGCACCCAGTCTCTCCTCAGCTCAATATTTTAACACAACCTTTTTCTTCCTCCCTTTTACCTTTCTTTTATTGTGCTAATCCCCACTGCTTGATTATAATCAAGCTAAATGCAACTAATTTCTTTGTATCCTTAGTTTCTTATCATGATTTCCATCATATCCGCCAATGCAGAGATTATGAGGGGCCAATTCAGCTATCAGAATAAAAAGAGCATATAAGTAATGAGATTATAAACACTGCAGTCACAGACACCTAATCTAATTATTGGGAAAAGACACTGGCTATACCTTACTTTTATTAAATATACTTACAACACGCGCAGCAATGTCTGTCTTCAGTTGTATTTCCTGATCTCGCAATGTCTCCAATTTTGTTTCTGTAACATCAGCAAGAGATTTTTCTTCGGGGTTTTCCCTCTCTTTTTCCATTATACATTTAATAGCAGAAAACTTTGCTTGCACCATATTCTGAATTGCTTCCCACCGCATCTTTTCATACTGCATTGTTTTTATGTCCACCAGAGGTGGCTGCTGGAGCTCTAATTGAATGTGCTTTATGATGTGGAATATATGTTCTGCTTCATTCTGGGTATCTTCCTTATTCACACGATGGAGATCAGAGACCAGGTTTTGAAGAAACTGATTCAATTCCTCAACATCTTGCTCCAGGCTCTTTATTTCTTTCCTCTTAGATTCTTTGAACCGTGTATCAAAGACCTCATTTTTGTTTGTCTGATTTGCTGCTTCCTGGGTTAAGTACAAGATGCGTTGAGCTGTCTGAGACAGAATCTGTGCAGATATAAGATTCTCAGCAGGAGAAGAGCTAGAGCTGTCCTTTAGGATGTTAGCTTCTTTTCTTACAGTGGATGTCACGGCCTGGATTTCATTTAGCAGTGCTTGAACCTTATCACATTCCCTAACAACATTATCCAAGTGTATTACCTTCTCTTTAATTTTATTTTTAATTTTAAAAAATTTAGTTTGCAGTTCATCCACCTGCAGTGAGTCCCATTTTAGACCTACACATTCAAAGATTTCTTTGTACTTCATTACTTGCGACAAATTGGACTGAAAAGCTAATACTTTGTCTTTAAGTGCTTTACATTTATCCTTCACTTCCTGTTTGGCACCTAATAACTTATCTTCTTCCAGGTTCATTTCACCATCCTGTAGATCATTAAGATCTTGCTGCAATGAAGTTATTCCTTCAGTAAACTCTCTGTAGACGGCTATTTTTTTTTCTCCTTCATGAAGTTTACTCTGAATTTGCCTCTGTGTCTTCCTGGCTCTGTTCTTCAGACTTCTTAACTGATCAATCAAAAATAGGTGTTCAGACAGGCTCAGTTCCCCAGCTGTGACCTGACTCTCTTTACAGTGTGATGAGATAAGCCCCTCTACTTCCTGTATGTCCTTTAAAATCTCCTTTAAAATGGCTTGTTGATCAATTAATTCTGACCATGTGCTGGTTTGGTTCAGGTCAGGCCTGGCAAGCACCTCAGCATTTCGAAGCTGACAGTGAACTTTTTCTACTTCTGCAATAAGTCTTTGCCTCTCCTCCAGCTGGAGCTCTAGTTGCTGTAATCTTTGAGCTGATTTTAAAACGAGAGCCTTGTATGAATTCTGCAATGTTTGTAAAAGGAAGGTCAGATCAGAGATCTCCTCTGGCTTCAAGTTGGGAACGATGTGCTGGAGCCCACAATCCAGGGAAACAATCACAGGCTCTCTGTCTAGAACTTCCGTGTTCATACGCTCACAACTTCTGATCTGTGATTTAACATCACTTGGGAAAAGCGCTGCTTTCTGATCAAGAGAGGACAGCGAGTCTTTGACCCATGAAATATTTTCTTTCAGCCTCTTCATCACTTCATGTTTCATGAGAGCAGGACCAGTGATCTGAACATCCTCTGGAGGAGGCTGTTGCACTAATAATGCTTCCAATTTGTTCTGCAAATCCTGTATAGAGTTCTCCAAAGCTACCTTCTCTTGATCGCTCCAAATTCTTTTCATCTGCAGTTCAACCTTTCTTTTTAACAGAGAAAGACCGTGTTTAATGTCCTGTAGCTCCGTGGTCCAAACTACAGGGTATTTGGCTTTTCCTTCAGCTGAGGAACATAACTCTGCTTGTAAATACCATTCTTGTATCAGTCTCTGAATATCTTGGGCTTTATTCATGAGCAAGTTAAATTCATCAATTTCTGCCACAACTTGATCGTGTTTCTTTTGCAGTGTTTGCTCCATGTGTTGCCACCATTGCTCCAGTTGCCTCATTTGACTTTCAGTTAACTCTTTATCCATGCACGTTAAATGCTGAGATAAATGTTCTTGCTGAGTTTTCAACTGGTTTAAGACATCTCTTTCCTTTTGTAAGGACTCTATGCATGCCTTAATTTTCTCCAGAAGAACTGTGTTGTTCATAGGACCCCTGCCAAAAATATGAGGAGCATTTAAAAAAAAAATAAAATTATCCTAAAACATGGACTAGACACCTTATAAAAAGAGAATGCCACTGTTTAGAAAATGTTTCACTGACTATTCACTTAGTCACACTTATCTCTCAATGTTCTCTCACAAATCTCCAACCACTGTTGCAGTATCATTATTTCTTGTTTATCTGTACAGCATTAGTTATTTCTAGATAATCTCTGCAGGAAAGGTATATTCTAATTTATGTTCCCTAAAATTGCAGTATACACTAATACAGAATGTCTCATTAGCTAAAGGAATAAAGCTTCCCTTGAAAGGAGAAATTTTCAAAATCAACAATAGTGTTAAGTCATCTCTAAGTGAATTAACAACATTTACAATAATTTCTGATTTACAATGAAGATAAAACATAGTTATAAGAAAAACTTGAAAATTCCCATTCATTCAAGATTCATTAGGAGGAATTTATCTACTCGTCTTTTATTTCCAGGAGTATTTTGAAATTCCCACCTAAAATACATGTAGCAGCTACATTTTAATTCATTTTTTTTTTTCAATCTCTTTGCTGTAAATTAACAATTTTATAAATTATTTTAAAGATTCACTAATTATTGTGATACATTATTGTGACTGGTAGGCTAGTAACATGTTTTGAAGCCTAATTCAGAAAAGGTACTAAATATTTCGTATGCATTGGTTACCTCTGAATTGCTACTGTAGAGTTATTTATTGCCATAGAATTCCTCCTATCAAATAAGGTTAATTTTCACAGTAATGAGATATTTCACTCTGAAAGAAATTAGACCTGATGAGTACTTAAAGAAAAAATACTATTTCACATCTGCCATATTTTTGCAAAAGTATTTTAATATGGTTTTTATGTAAGTTTTTAACACAGCAACCACTTCTTCGCTTTGCCTAGAAAATAAAAAGAGTAGATGTTGCTAAAGGACAGCAGAGACCCACCAGAAATGCTTCTGTTTAAGGCTGTTTAAACTTAAAAACCTATGAGACTTCTCTTGCTATCTAACGTTAATGAGACGAAACAAACATTGTATTCTTGTCTGAGCATTACTGAAGTATGGCACGAAACTCAGTCTAGGACCATAGTTGTTCTGCAACCTATTAACAGAAACCCTCAACTATACTTACATTTTAATGTTATCTTTCTCTGTTGACAAATTCTTCATTGAGGACTGTGCAGCAGAAAGGTTTTTCTGGTACTCATTAATTAAACAGAACTGCTGTTGCTTCGCTGCCTTAACAGCATCTAGTTCTTGAAGCAGCCTGTCCCAGCAGGGCACCACAGGCTCTGTGGTTTGCAGCTCTGCTCTCTCTGATCCTGTTCCATTGGGAAATGCTTCTTGACTACGACACAAAGATTTTGCTTTCCATGTTTCCAGTTCCGTTTGTAAATTCTACAATCAAGCCCACCACAGAGAGAGGATTAAAAGAGGATCACAAACACTTTCAGCACAAGATACAGTTAAATACTGACACATCTACAAACACGTGCTTGCTTGGCCACATGCAGATGAGCACGCGTCCCTGTGCCCATTGGGGAAGCACACGCGCAATCACAGGCGTATCTGCCACTGCGCTCTAGCAGAGCGGTACAAACGATGGTACTCACAGGGCCATGTCTGCATTAAGGCACAGTGTTTGTAGGTGACCTGCTAGAGAAACTGTCTAACCATGCAGTCAAACCTTAGGTAAGAATATATACCACAATTTTGTTTTGCCCAGATAAATCACAATTCTGGAAGTGCATCACTACATTAACAATAAGGAACAGCTTTGCAATTTCCATACCTCCAGCTCTTTTAGTTGTTCATTTATGAGCACAATATCCAGTTCAGCCACTTCATTTTTCAGCTCATTGACCTTTTGTTCCTCTTTAAAATATTCAGTGTTTACTTGTACTCCAGGAAGTAGTTCCTTCTGGACAATCACTTCTGCACGTGTGTCCTACAACGCAAAACAGAATTCTCATTTCTGAAGGTCCTAGACCAACAAGTTTTCTGACTGCAACACTTTGCTTCACGTGTTCAAGCCATACCTAAATCCTGCTGCGGCTTTCCCCACAGCGTCTGTGGGTCAACCAGGACCCAGCAGCTGGAACCTCCAGCGCCAGCCCCAACCTCTGCAGTCACCCTGGCTTGCCAGCACGGCTCAGTTAACTGTAAAATCTCTGCCCACCATTTAAGTTTGAAACCGATATCCCCAGCTTCAAATAACATCCACATCTGCTACTGACAAATTCACAGGTCTGTTCTGTCTTCTCTCCCTCTCTCTTACACATTCGTAGACCTTTAACCTCTCCAAAACTCACATTGCTTCTGCTCAGCACCTGCCTTGATACACTGCTGTGTGCCTCACCAGGACCATCTCTTCAACTGTTCTTCAACAGCACAACCCAAGCATGAAGCAGCTCGGCTGTGACACAAAGCCACGGCTGCTACCGCCACAAGTGCTATCCGAAATCCAGGGTGAGACGAGAGCGTTAGGGAGCCGTGTCTCAATCAGGGTGGGGAGGAAGGGAATGGGGGGCTCCAGAGCCAGTCCCTGGCACTGTCATCGATTCCCACGATGACAGAAGGACAAGTCACTCGGGGTGTGGCCAGGTTTAACAGCCCATCAGCTGAGCTGGGTTCGTTGCCCAAGTGGATGCTCTTAGCGAGCCCCAGTTCACAGGTAAAACCTAATCCTCCAAATCACCTTCACCTGTTGCAGACAATAACAGAAATGAAATGTCACAGGCTGACTGGCTCACGTGGCGATACCTTAAAAATGTTGCTGCATTTCCCTTTCCCCAGTACCTGTCTGCATCTGCTGTACACTGCGATCTGTTCCACGTACAGACTTCATGTGAGTGAATGCACAGAAACACACAGATATAACTACAGCCTGAGCTTCTCCACAGCACCAACACATAAAATGAGCAACATCAAAAACTTCTTATTGATAAACTTACTGTATTGCTACTTCAGATATTATTTTACTAGGGAGCAGCCAGCTATCCCTGCAGCCATATCACTTGTAAGCTGCCACTGTCACTGTCTCTCTGCGGGTCATGAGCTATCCAAAATATTCCTGCTTCCAAGCGCACAAAACATGTAGCGCATTGCAGATATTATCAGAAAAGAATAATTCTATTTATTTGAACTCTTTTGTTTAATTTCAGTCAAAACTGAAGAGGACCACTCAAGAAACAGTCAATCAGAGAACTTTTCCATTTCTCTGTGTACACATCCATAATGGTTGTATCAATTCAGACATAAGATTTCATCTCAAGAGACTTTGGAGTGCCATAGAACTGAAGTAAGCAGAATAACTCAGCTAAGCTATCACAGTGTGAGGAGGAAATCCACTTTACCAGACTGAAATATAAACACATCAAAACACAAAGAAAATTAAGTGTCCTGAAACTAAGAAAAACCTCAGGATTGCTGCGTACCTGTTTTGCTTGTTTCTATGATGTCCTCAACACACACCGTGGCACTGCCTCCCCAGATACACAGACACATAGAATCACAGAATCTTTAAAGTTGGAAGAGACCTCCAAGATCAAATCCAACTGTCAACCTAACACCACCATGGCTACTAAACCATGTCCTGAAGGGCTACGTCTACACATGCTTTGAACACCTCCAGGGGTGGAGACTCCACCATTTCCTTGGGCAGCCTGTTCCAGTGCCTGACCACTCTTTCAGTAAAGAAGGTTTTTCTAATGTCCAACCTAAACCTCCCCTGCCGCAACTTGAGGCCATTTCCTCTTGTCCTATCACAAGTTACTTGGGAGGTTCAAGAAGGCCAAGTGCTGGGTCCCACACTTCGGTCTCAACAACCCCATGCAACGCTACAGGCTTAGGGAAGAGTGGCTGGAAAGCTGCCCAGTGGAAAGGGACCTGGGGGTGCTGGTAGACAGCTGGCTGTATATGAGCCAGCAGTGTGCCCAGGTGGCCAAGAGGGCCAACAGCATCCTGGCTTGTATCAGAGATAGTGTGGCCAGCAGGACTGGGGAAGTGATTGTCCCCCTGTACTCAGCACTGGTGACGCCGCACCTTGAATATTGTGTTCAGTTTTGGGCCCCTCACTGTAAGATATTGAGGTGCTGGAGCGCGTCCACAGAAGGGCAATGAAGTTGGTGCAGGGTCTGGAGCAAAAGTCCTATGAAGAGCGGCTGAGGGAACTGGGGTTCTTTAGCCTGGAGAAAAGGAGGCTGAGGGGAGACCTTATCACACTCTACAACTCCCTGAAAGGAGGTTGTGGTGAGGCAAATGTCAGTCTCTTCTCCCAAGTAACAAGTGATAGGACAAGAGGAAATGGCCTCAAGTTGAGCCAAGAGAGGTTTAGATTGGATATTAGGAAAAACTTCTTCACTGAAAGGGTTGTCAAGCACTGGAACAGGCTGCCCAGGGAAGTGTTTCGGTCATTATCCCTGGAGGGATTTAAAACACGTGTAGATGTGGTGCTTAGGAACATGGTTTAGGGGTGGACTTCACAGTTGGACTCGATGATCTTAAAGGTCTTTTCCAATCTAAATGATTCTATGATTATATGATGATTGCATTGTTCTTTAAATGCTTTTCAGTAGTACTCAGTACGATCTCCTCCATAATTTTTCTGGGACTTGTGGTTAGACTAACAGGTCTGTGGTTTCCTGGGTCCTCCCTCATCCCCTTGTAAACATGGAATGACATTGGCTAGCTTCCAGCCAGCACCTTGTAACAACAGAGTGTGGTTACCTCATGTGCAGAAACTGAGGGGTTAGATTCCAGACCATCTGTCTCAAGTGCTGCAGATGTCAGGACTCGACCCTTCCGGCACACCTTTTGTTGAACCTGCTCCACATTCTCTCTGTGGCTGATTCTTGACATCACTAGGTTTTTCCTTTTGGTGCAAGAAAAATAAAAGAAACAAGTAACCAAAAAGCCCTAATCAAACCTGCTGAGCAGTAACTGCAGTGCTTGAGACGACAAAGTTACGAAGCCCATAATTATAGGTAGATGAGGAAAACCACAATTACATCTCATAGTTTATTGTGGGCAAGGTTGTGGCAAAGGAAACAATTTAGAAGAAGCAGTGCTGTAATTCTGCTATAAATTTTTAGAAAAATTGCAGACTACAAGTGTTCTTTCTCAGACCTACACTATTCATGTTTTGTTATTCTAAGCACGGACCTTGAACTGTGTACCCTGGGATGCATTCTTGAATGCATTTTCTTAAAGATTTAGCTTTTTCCTGAGGCTCCAATCTTGTACTGGTACTGCAGACAGAGAGTCTGTGGTTAGACACACAGCCAGCTACCAGGCAGGATATTCCTGTGGGAAGCCTGGGATTTGCTGTGTGCACACGCAGAGATATTGACTGACTGTAAGTTCTGCCTGAGCTTGTTTATCATCTGGGACGGGTGAAATAAAACAGCACCTACACAAAATAAAGAATGGCCATTCCTTACAGCATGATCATGGTGGAGAGCACAGCATTGGGGACCTATCTGTGCTGCATGGATATCTGAGATGGTGACTGCAAGGCAGACAGGATATGCACTGAAAGCAGCCCACCTCCAATCCAGAGTGAAAAACTTTATCCCAATTCTCAGCAAGCTCATGAGCGCATACTGTGCTCCATCTTGTCACACGTACACTGCTTTCAGCATCTCACACAGTTTGCAAGAACTTTGAGAAGAATCTGGCTCTGTCTTATCTATAACACCCCCTCAGGAAGGGATCACAGCAATGAGACCCCTGTCACCCTTTTCATCTACAACAAGAACTTAGCCTCTTCCCACTCATTATGGCTCCAGCTCCTAACCACCGTTCCAGTTTGTCAAAATTCCCCTTGTACCAGGGTGCACCAAACAGGACACAGCATTTCAAACGCAGCCTCGTATGTGCAAAGTAAATATGTACATAAGCAATCTAAATAATTGAAGAGACTCAAGCACAGTATTCACGTCCAGGTGACTTGGAACGCAATATCCTCAGCAAACCACTATGTGGCAGCCCATAGTAATGAGAAGAAAATTCCCTCCATAACTCATTTTAAATGTATAGGAAAGGATTCAGAGAGTGTCCTGGTTTTGCCTCGTTTCCGTGATCGCTACTCAGGATGGGCTGTATCAGTCACTGGGACATCGAGCGGTGAGAAACTGTGCATCATTCATTTTGTATATTTTAGTATTCCTAAATTTTATTATTCTTGTCATTTTCCTTTCCTATTTTAGAAAACTGTCTTCATCTCAACCCATGACTTTTCCTTTCTTCCTGATTCTCCTCCCCATCCCACTGTGGAGAGGGAGGGAGAGCAAGCACCTGTGTGGTTACCAGGGCTAAACCACAACAGAGAGTTCATGCATACGAGTATACAGCACGTCAGACAAAAATAGCTCAGTGTAACTTGAGGGTTTCATTAATTATTTACTAGCAGTATCATCCCCACTGCAACTGAACTGTATACATATACCCTCAAATTCAATCACTCTTGCGTAATCTCATGTCCAGTTACCTCTGCTGGATGGGCTTCCTTTCTTGTTTCACCCCCTTCAATACCAACACCATCCTGATGCCTTTCCAGTTCTGCTCCACCACCCTGATCCACATTGTCCAGAACGTCCTCTTGGACCCTATCATGTTTGTCCATACCTTGGCTCACTTTATCAGCCTCCTCCTGATTTGAAAAACACAAAATGTTTACAACCAGTAAAAGTCACAGTCCAAAATCCAAGTTTACTACAGAACATCACACTTCACAAGCCACCTACTCTGTCTTCAGTTTAGCTTAAGGAATGAAGGAAAAGTCTGAGGAAACTTAAACCTAGAGTCTCTTGGAAATACTTGCTCAGATTAGTTTACCACATCAGGATCTTAATCCCTACAAAACAGTTTCAGGACAAACCAAGCAGGAGTCAGTGCTCACATGATTTTTAACACTGTCACAGGAGTTTCTGCTTAGATACCTTTGGCAATGCTAACTATTGATCTTGCTCCTTCTCCAGAAATCCCAGTACTGATGGTTTCCACTTTGATATTTTGATGGTAATCTCTCCCAGCTACTGTTATCACTGAATGGTCAGGTCAATGAGGAAGTTCTCCAAACCGTTCCCTCAGCTTTGCACATGTTAAGTCATTTACAGTGTGAATGTCCTGAGGTCCCCTAAAGATCAGCGGTTCCAGGTTAGTGACCTCTCATTACCTACCTTATGCATGCAGGTGACAAAACCTGTTGAAATCACAAGTACATTTCAGGTTTTGCATCATGGAGAAAGTAAGTCCGGGCCCTGGGGGCTCGCAGAGATCACACTGATCTCTTGCACATTTCACATGTGCAAGGCTGCGGGGATGATTTGGAGAATATAATTTATCATTCCTCTCATCAGATAAGGAAAATATGTCTCTGTAAGACCACTCATTTTGAGGAATTACATATGCATTTCTAGTGAACATACACATACACATATACATACTGACATGTTTTAGAACATATTTGTCAGGCACCTGAACAGTCTGCTCCGATCTGTCCTTGCTTTGACCGATGCCCTGTAACGGGCTGTCTGACAATACACTGCTTTCCTCCAAAAGTGCATCATTCTGCTTCTCTTTCTCTGACACATTTCCATTTACATCATGACCCTAAGAGAAATGATATAAAAGAAAACCTGCTCATGTGACTGTAAACATTGTATTTTAACATTAACTCTCTGAATGGCAAAAATTATTATCTATGAAAACAAACAGGACAAATATTGTGCTGCGGTTCTAAACAAATCTTACTGGTTTAAGAGAAACTCTCAAAGTTCTTTGGCAGAGGCTTATCTGAAATTTTCTCATCTTTGTGTCCTGACCAAGGATACCTGCTGCAATTATGTGCAAGAAAAAGGTATACACAGGCTGTGTTTAAGTGGAAAACTGCAGTTTGGAACAGACAGTATTGGCTTGTTACAGACTTGTAACAAGTTAAGGGAGTTCTTCTCCACATCTTTGATTTACACACATATATTTACAGAAGGCTGAATTTCAACAAAATTAAGGATGCAACATAGGATGCAATATACAAAAGGCATTTGAGAGAGAGATGCCTCTTTAATCAGTCTTCCACTGCTATTACCGTCAACAAATACACTCACATCACGCATTTCCAAAGGCTCCTTCAACTCCACTGGTGCGGGGCTCTCTTCTGCAGCTGTAGGAATATCAGAAGGGATCTGTATCTCTCTGTTCAGCATTGCATCTGCCTCATCTTCCATTTGTATTTCATTACCAAACTCATCTTTTAACTCAAGGGCTTCACTGAAAATATTTTCCTCCTTTTTCTTGACATTTTCAAGTCTTTCTTCCAGCCTCCGCTGTTCACTCTCAAGTGTTTCAATCTCATCCTCAATAAATTTCCGTCCTGGTGAAGAGGTGTTTTGTTTAATAGTTTCTGCTAAAACCAAAATCTTCTTTAACGTGTCTTTGCATCGACTAAGAGGTGCTTGTTGTTCCTTTAAACGCAAAGAAAACATTTTATTGAAAAGTATCTTCACTCAATATGCTTAATGCTAAGGTCTAAAATCAATCACTAAAATCATAAATACTTGTTGTGAACAACAAACTGTGCAGAAAAGTACATGCAGACCTATTTGCTGCAGAAAGTCAAATACTAAACCACTAATTTTAGTCAGCCATGTTTATGAACAGAAAACACCTGAAGGTAGAAGCATTACGACAAAGATAAAATAATCAGTATGCTGTGAGGTGCATAGTGATCTTTCGAAGTTCTGAACCGACAATCCCCTCCTTCTCCTGTTCCTTTTTACTTGTTAGAGATATAGCAAATTCTGGAGGAAGGAGTATTACAGTGATCCGTATCTGAGCTATGGCTTCAGCTTTCAGTAGCTCTTTATGCTCTGTTCTGGTTTTATTTAGTGAGGGGGGGCTACGGTGGCAGCTTCTGTAAAAAGCTGCTAGAAGTTGTTCCCCTTTGTTCAGTGGACTTGGCCAGGCCTAGGGTGGACCCACTGCTGGCCAAGGCTGAGCCAATTGGTAGCAGAATGTTCCCTGGTAATGCCTCTGCAATATTCAGAAGGGGAAAAACAGAAAAAAAGAGGAGGTGTGAAGACGTTGAGCGGGGGCAGAGAGGGGGAGGCGCGAGCCTTGTGGGCCTTGCAGGCCTCACCCTCTGGCCTCCCGCCGGGCTGCCAACTGGGCCCGACTCGGCCCGGCCTGGCTGCAAGAAGTGGAGAGGAGAGGAGATGTGAAGAGAACCTGAGAGGCGTCTGCCTGCCTGTTGTGAAGAATTTCTTGTGAGAGGAACGGCTGCAGACGCCAATGTCAGTGAAGAAGGAGGGGGAGCAGTAATGCTGCTCCTGGCCAAGATTCCCCTGCAGCCTGTGGTGATGGCCATGGTGGAGCAGGCTGTGCCCCTGCACCAAATGCAATGATCTCTTTCCGTATTAGACCCAGAGAGGAAAAAAAATCCAACCCAACCAAATCGAAGAAGCCTGTGTGCTTGAGCTAGGACAATTCTGCCTTTAGTTCAGCTGACAGTAAAGGCCCACTCAGCTCATTAAGAGTAGTTTTAGGCCTACAATCATCTTGATAAAAGGAACACCACATATACTCTATATTTTAGAAAGGTTTCTTAGTTTTTCAGTTTGAAACCATTATCAGTCCTCTTTTATAAATGTGATGGTCTCTACAAGCCCCTAGGGCACAGACCCACCTTCTCACTGATGCTAAATCGGCAACATACCTGTGATTTCAACTGGTTTTGCTCAGATGATAGTTGTTCCATTGCTGGACCTTCACAACCAGCAAGCTTCTCAGAGACAGTTTTCAGCTCAGCACTCAGGCCTGCTACCATATCCTGAAACTGCTGGTGCTCTTGAACATGACTTTGCAATGTCTGTACTGTGGTCTAGAAACCAAGAAGTTTCTAGGATTAGTCCACCATCAGCTCAAACAACTATAACCCATCCACAGACTGTCACAGCTCTTCCAGAACCTCAGCAGCACAAAAAAACTTGCTTGTTTCCCATAAAAAACAGCTACCCACAGGTGCCCAGAAAATCTCTCGCTCTCTTCCCAGCACAACAGGGACTCCACCATAAACAAAATCCTCATTAGCAGCAGGAAGCAAGAGAGTTTGCATTCCATAAGAGTATACATCTAAAAGGGATGTTTTCTATTCAAAATGGGTGAAAGATTAGATGCAGAATGTCACATAGGGTGCAAATGCAATTTGCACTAAACCACTGCAAATGACACACAAGATCAGGAAAAGCCATTCATCCTTCCAAAAGGAAAAAAAAACCTACCGTGGCTTGGAGATTATAGGAACAAATGCTTCATATCATATCTGGATCTGTTTATATGGTATAAAATGTTATGTTTCACGTTTACCTTGGTCTAATTTCTTTAAACATTGATCCCTCTGCAAAGCAAAGGGCAGTGAAAAATATGAACTTCTGGCACTCCTCTTCCCAACAGAAAGAGAGAGAGAGAGGAATTCCCTCCCTTCTACAGAGGAAAGTTCACTACTCCCAGTTTTACCCATAACCTTGCCAGCTGAATGACACCACAGGCAAACAGTGGGAGCTGCCATCAACAGGCATACCAACAATCTCATTAGGAAAGAGAGCGTGGTTCCAACCTGTAGCTGGCTGAGCAGATTTTTGTGTCGGTGCTTTAATTCTAGCCATTCCACCTCTGTGAAGCAGGGATCCCCAGTGTGGCCCTGTACGTGATCTTCCTGGCTTTTCAGTTCATTAAATTGGGAAGTTAAGTCTTCCGCTTTCTGCAGGAGGTCAGTATAGTTTGTCAGCTGAGCTTGCTTCTCCTGCAAACCAGGCTGAAGGGCAAAGCTTTTCTCCTCTTGCTGTTTCTCCAGTTCAGTTAGAGCTAGTCTCACATCTTCTTTGCTTTGCTCATATCGCTCCCTGTTGAACTGAAGTTGCTCTTGAGGGCTAAGAAAAAACACCATGTTTAATAGTATTAAAAAAAATGTATTCATTACCTAGAAAATGTCAAACTGTGAACAAGACAACCATCAGAGTGAACGTGAGCATACTGAATACTTTTCTTCAGGTTTTAAATTACTGATCAGCTTTAGATTGGAATTTTCAGGATGATGAAAATGAAAAACACAGAAGTTATTGCTGCCGAACTGGACTTAAACGAAGGACAAGCGACTAACCCTCTTAAACCTCAGCCTATAAGCCCATAGTTTCTAGCATCTGGGATGTGATGCGCAAGCTTTGTATTTTTCTGTTTTTCATTACAGCAGTAGTTCTGTTTAAAAACTAAAATATGGCTATGAATTTATTTTCCTTGACAACTTCTTATGGCAGTCTGCTGAAAGAGCACGTTCTGTAGAAGACAGACATTGCATTGGTTGGAGGCGGGAGGTGTTTTAGAGATACAGGCAACAAAACCAGCAGGTGCATGCAATATGGATCGTGTCCACACAGTCCAGCGCTGACTTTCCTGAACTTGACACTGGATTTCAGGTTGTGTGCTTTATAACCACGGACGCTGATCTGCTGCAGGGGAACAGGTTGCATTTGTCCACAAGAAATATGCAGCTATGATCAGTGAGACAA